>CM067566.1:39998477-40426182 GCA_034336665.1 Luscinia megarhynchos | reverse complement strand
ATACCAGGGTTTGTCCTGAGCCAGGTGCAGCACCTTGCACTTGGTCTTGTTAAACCTCATGAAATTCCCATGGACCCACTTCTTGAGCTTGTTTGGTCCCTTGGGCTGGCATCCCATCCTTCAGGTGTGCCGACAAGCACAGCTTGGTGTCATCTGCAGATTTGTTGACAGTTCTATTGTCGATATTCCCCGAGGGGCACCACTTATCACTGATGTTCGTGAGGACTCTGAGCCGGTGACCACTGCCCTCTGGACGTGGCCACTCAACCAGTTCCTTACCCATTGAACAGTCCATTAAGTTTTAGGGATTACATAGAGTATAAGCACATAGTATCTCAAGACTAGAATGTCTCAAGTGCTAAGCATATATTTGAGTAAGATATTGGGGGCTGGCCTTAAGGAAATTGAAATGGGTTTCAGATAGTTTGATTGTACTTATATAGATATCAATTTTTCTGTAGTTGTGTTTACCTGATTCTAGAAGAAATTTCACATCAGTGCTTTTCTGTACTTTTCAACATAAAGTCTGAGGTTATCCTTAAGCTGCAGGTTCCGACTTCACCTTAATTTTAGTCCTTGATAGTTTGATTTGGTTTTGGGTTTTTTTAAGAAAATAAATGTATTGGAGTTTTTGGAATACTGCTTTCATTGCTGAATATATAATTTCTGCATTGCAACTTGTGATTAGATTTCTTTGATATTGGTATGTGTAGTGAAGGACTATTGTGAGGTAGGGAATAACTTCATTTTATGTGGGTTTTTTAAAAACAGGTTTTATTATTTCAGCTGTGTCTGAAACTTGCATGCAGTCTATTTCTTCAGCTTTAAGTATCAGCTGCTCCTTCTGGTATCTGTAAGGGAACGGATGTCATGTTGTAGCTGCAGGATATCTATTTGGTAACAGTTTGTTAGCTTTGGTATATGAGATCATTTGTTTGGCAGCTGGTACTAGTGATTCCCTTGGTCATAGTGCTGAAATGCTTGGTGAGATCCTACTTACTAAGCATTATTTCACAGCATTTATTACCAGCCTGGCAATGTTCCACCTTCTGAAAAAGGAAAGAAAGCAGTAGTGAGCTTGGAGTCCGCTTGTATGTCAGTTTGTTCAAATGAAACATTCCTCGGAATGTTCTTGTGATCTAATTGGGTTTTTTTTCTTGAGCTTCTTGTCATTTTGTAGAGATCCATGCAGCAATAACGCTACTATGCACACGTGTGCATCTTCATACATGGAAATATTCATAAACATCTGGCTATGAATCCTTTGAAAAATATTTGAAAGAAAATCACTGTGTTATATGCTGTAAAAGGGCAATCCAGCCCAGGGCCAGATCTGAGCATGTGGGCAGGAAAGGTCAAAGAGCAGATTTAAACTGTACACCATTTCACAGACAGCTGAAGGTGAACCCTAGGCTGCAGTATTACACCTTTGTGCTGGTGTTAGTCTTTCATCAGTAAAGTGAGCTAAGGAATAAGTTCTGCAAAAAAGGATATATTACAGTCTCGTTAAAAAAAAAAAAAAACAACAAAACTGCTTAGAGAGAAAGTAATTGAAAGTATGGTCTTTTGACATGGAAACCACGCTTCTAGCCTGGGTCTTTTTTTGGAGGAAAACTATTCCTAAGTCCTCTGGTTTTTAGCTTTACAGGGACTAAGGCCATTCTTCTTTAGTTGTTTGGATTTCCCCTCCCCTAAACACTGCTATCACTGAACAACCTTTTGGTTTCCTCTAGCTTTGCTCTGACTCTAGCTCCGTCTCTCTTAAAGTTGCAAGAAGACACCATATTTTTTGTTTTAGTTTTTTCTTTGCCACAAGTGACAAAACACGGTGTGTAAGTGCATAAACTACTGACCTTCTGAGAGGCATGGATGTATCATAGTTATTTAATTCCATGAAAAGATGCACTATTGCCTGACATTCAAATGAGTTCTGCCTGTAGGTTATCTTATTTCTGACATGTAATTTATCCATGGAGTTCCAGAGATTGATTCTTGAATCTGTGCAGTTGGATAGTAGGTGCTTGATTCCTTATTCTTAGGGTACTTTTGCTGTTTACATGCTCAGAACTGGGTGAGTACTGTGCCACAGACTATGTTCAGTGGAAAGTGATTTGGGAAATGGTAGCAGCAGAAGGCCTTGAAGGCACCTTTCCGTGTAGGTGGCACACCTTAAAGCAGGAAACATTCCAATTTAACACAGTGATGCTAATGCTGTAAGGGAATACCTGTTGACAATAATGGCTTGATATGAATGAGAAAATAAAGCTACTTGGGGCTGAAAAATGTGGACGAGCATTCTTAAAAACTGAATTTGTGAGAAACATTTTAAAACTGATGCAGAGCTTTGTTGCCAGTAGAGGCTGGCTTCATGTAAACTTAGATAAACTTCGTAACTTTTCTTATGTAAATGAAGTTAAAGTTGCAAAATAGCTTTATTAAATTTAGGGGAAAGGAAGATGGAAGACTTTTGATAAAAATGTTTTAGTCATTAGTCATCATATTATCCCACTTTGACGTTGTGGGATGTAGGTGTTTCCAATGCATGGTGGTGGCCTTCAGCTGTTGCTTTGGTCTGAACAGTAACAGTAACAGCAGACCAAGTGCCCTGAGAGACACTGTGACAACATAGCTGGGGTCCGGGGGGGACAGAAAATGGAGTAGTTTTCCTCATATAGATAATTCCTTGTTCTGACACTTCAGTATTATTGAAGCTGCTGAGGACTTCCTGTGCAAAGAAAATTCATTGGATTAGTACCCACTGTATGTTCTACAAACCTCAGTGATGTACCTGTTCCTTTAAAAATTCCTTCTGACACTAGCAATCATGTTCTTTAATCATGTACTTTGCACCTTAGTGATGTTCATTGATAGCTTCTGAAGAATAAATTCAGATTGGAGTCATGCGTTGTGTTTTATATTTGTCAAGAGTTCTAAGTGCACCCTTGATTAAGAGCACACTGTTGTCTATATACAGCTTAGATGAAGCGTTGTAAGAAGAATGTTCTTAGGCTGTCCTAATTACCAATATTTACTGTGTAAAGGTTTCCATGGGTACGCTTCTCAGGCAAAAGATGAGGAATGCAATTCTATAGGGTGGTGGTTAACAGCCTTGCTAGAATAAGCAGGAAAAGGAGGACTTTGAAGGGGGTACTCGTGAAGACAGCAAATATCTGTCTGCACTTTTTCCGTGTGCTTCCTGTGATAGAGTCAGATTACTACTGGTCTGACTAACAGGCGTGGACACGCCAGTTCACCTTTGCCTGTCATGAATCAGCTCCTCTGTGTGTGCTCTGCCTATGCTGCTTCTTAATCTTCATACTCAGGTTCTTCTCTGTTCTGCTCTCTCCCTGCCTTAACAGGGTCTTTCTCAAGTTTGCCCATTTGCCCTGTTTGTCACTCAAATATGTTAGTAATGTCATGTTTTAATGTGCAAGACTGAGGTCACAAGACAAGCTCGTGTACAGGCTACAAGGCAAAGTGTTTTGAGGCCTGAGAGGATGAGCTTAGGGGTTCTGGCAACAGTGCTTGTCTTCCCCGCATTGACTTGGGCAAGTGCAGCAGAAATGTCTTTGGTCAGTCAGCATACTTCTGGATATTTATAATTGTACTGATAAACGGGCACAAGGGCTTTGCATCACACTTGCTACTGTTAAAACTGAGTCATGATTCCACTTCCATGGACCATGCTGAAGTGAAACTTGAGTTGTGTATGATGTAATTACCAAATCAGCGTGGAGCTTTCTCTGCAGGATGCTCTCACTTCAGTGCAATACAGCTGAACTTTTCTCTTCCAAGGTACTCAGTGAAATTTTAGATGTGCTAATGAAATCAGCTATATTAAGTAAACAATTGACAATATTTATTTATTTTTCTAATAGACGTGCTAGCAGTCTGAATTTGGTATTAGCACTTTCAAATTAGAAATCTGAACACAGTAGTACTTAATTTTTATAACGGAATCGGAAAGTTTCTTACCATAACATCTCAGCTTTTGTTTTCACTGAGTTTACCAACTTTTATGAAAGAAAACAGAGGTTTGAATGAACTCAGTGCTCTGAATTTCTGTGCAGGGTATTTGTACTGAATTCTGAATCTCGATGTTATCCAACACCTGAAATTGCTCAACTTTTAGGGTTGGGTTTGTTAATGCACAGCTCCAGGAGTACAGAAAATCTGAGCAGAGTACATTAGATAAAGATTTTGAAGGAAACTCCAGAGAGAAGGCTGAATATGTAGTTCTGAGCAAGTTATTCTTAAATTATTCTTACTATTTCACTGAATGTGGATAATTTTACAAACTGTAATAGAATGTAATGTTGAAACCCTCTGTGGTTGGGAAAAGACAGTTACTGTAACTTTTTGAAATCTGCAATTCACAGAAATTAGTTTATGTTCAGACAAGCTTTTGTGGTATCTTGTGCTTTTTCTATGGAGGCGCATGAGCTTGTCCAACTATTGCTGAACAGTTGAGTGCTTGTGTCTGTCACATTTATTTGCCTTTCCTTTCACATTCCCTCAAAATGACCTTTTAAAATCTTCACATTTAGCACTTTGCTCTCTAACTCGCACTTTAAAATGGGTTTTACTTTTTAGGACAAATTGTACTATAGGATAGGTCATGAGCCTTTTGTTTCTGAAATGTCCTGTCTTGTTTAACAGCTTGAGTTGAACAAGGTGGGTGGAGACCTATGAGGCTGCTGCGAAGGAAAGTGAAGGTGCAAGGCAGCAGAAATTTGGCACAGAAACCACTTTACTCAGCCGTGGAGCAGCAGTGTTAGTCCATGCATGTGAGGGCTTGGTCTTGGTAAATGTCTCCAACGTCAAGATGCTACTGTATTCTCCTGTTCTGTGTTGGAATTCGGTATTGGCTGGACATTTGTCACTTCCACAGTAGTGTTGGTAGAACAGTGTTGAAGCTCTCTCACTCATGTCTGTGTAGGTCAGTGATAGAACCAGTTCTTCTTGGAGTAGTCTGTGTTAAGCTGTCACACCATGCAGAAATGGTTATGGAGGGCTAATCCTCAGCTGTGTTGAGAAGGCTGGAATAAAGAACAGTGATTTGGTGGCCACTTCAGTTCACTTAGCAGACAACCATAGTTTCATGCATCTTAGCTTCTACTTGATCTTGGCTTTTAGCCAGGAGGAAGGTTGCTGTCCCGTGTTAGACACTTGAAACAGCTTCAGGAGTGCTACCTATGCCCTCCCAATGGTTAAAAGCTTTTTTAGATCACATCAAGTTAAAGACTTGGAAAAATTAACCCTCTCTCATTATAAAAGTATTTGAGATTTGCCTGTGTATATAAATCATGCTTACAAAAGCACTAAAATGATTTCAGACACAATTCTAACTTTGGGAGTGGGTGAGTGATACCTAATGACTTTGATACTTGGGCAACTTGGGGATATATGTCAGTCACCTCCTGTGGACTAGATCACGGTACAGTTGAGTTCAGAAAAATTCAGGTACTAAATGTTCAGAAGTTCCTGTAAGCAATATTACGGACAGGGATGTATTTGGGAATGCTTTCGATTGGAACTAGGGAAATAACTTATATTTGAAAATAACTGTTTCTGTTTGTCGCTTTATGGTAGCACTTGGTAGAAGTGCTGTAAAATGCTTATGTAGGAGCTGGACTGGATAATGGATGCAGGGATAGGTATGCAAAGAAAACAAAAAGGCAAACATAACAATGTATTTTGTAGTGAATGTGTGTTTTTTGAAACAGTCAACTCATTGAACCCATGTGCACATTGTTAATGCATCTGTCCAATTTCTTTGTTTTTAAGCAAAACATGTCTGTGTGGAGTGCCAAAGATTACTTGAATCTCTGAATTAAACTTTGCTTACTGCTTAAGGAAATAATTCTCTATTTGTACTGAAATATGTTAGGATGTGAACTAGAAATTTGATTTGATTTTGGCTTTTTGTTTGTTTTACTGAAGCACTAGAAGTTGACTACAGTCTTCATTAGAGTTGTATCCTTGGTGCCTATTTTGACAGAAAGTGAAAAGAAAGAGTTTTGTTTATATTTAAATGAAGTTACCCTGAATCTGGTAGTTGTTAGGATGGCTTTTAATGAGTCTGCTCTGGTAGACTTCATCTCAGGAGTAAATCAGGTCTGTAACAAAGTATTTTCTTGTACACTTTTTCTGGCAAATGCTGGAGGAGCTTGACTGATTCTTACCTTCTCATGAGAAGAAAGGTTTCTAATTTGTCTAAATAATTGCTACATAAGCTTTGCTGACTGAAATTTGTTTGCATCTATCAATGTGCAAATCATTCTTATTGCAGGACAAGGATGCAGCTGGATTTTCTGTGGGATTTTTATTTTTTTGCTCAAATATTTCAGGATTGATGGACTAATATGTGGCAGCCCAGTGTTAGCGTGCTACTGGGTGTGGTCAGCCATAATTATGTACAAACCTGACTGGATAAACTTCTAAGTCTAGTATAATACCAGTGTTTTTGAGAAAATGTTTGGGAGCCTATGTGAGTAGTTTAGAGTGGTTGGCCTGCTTTAAGGAGGGGAGACTGTTTCATAACTTAATGACTACTTATATATTCAAAGTCCTACGCAATTGGTGGTAAACAGAACGTAAGTCTTTAGCATAGTGGCTTGCAGCAAGGGTAGGTTTGCCCATGCCAGTCAGCTGCAGGACTGTGGTTTGTTTGGTTGGTTTTGTGTGTAGTTTTTTTCATTGAGAAGGTATATGGTTTGTGTGATTTAATTACCATGGTCCGAATTACATAGTCTCAAGATGTGGTTCCTCCTTCCCTTTCCAGTTAAACTTGAAAGTAAATTTATCTAAACCTTCAAGATTCAGTTCTAGTTACTAGAAAGCTACTTTCTGTGCTGTTTACTAGACAGAGTTAAGGAAGGGGTTTTGGATGGAATAAACAAATTATCGTAACAACAACAAGAGGAGTAAAACATATTTTTGGCTATAACAGTGAAAAATGCCGGAGCTGACGTTATATCCGTCCATGTTATCACTTCATTTCAGTCTAAGTCAGGATTTCCTGGCATTCATCTAGACCGAGGCAAGGGACTTTGCTGTTCATGCTGTAGCAACTTTTGGGTGATCAAGCATGGCTACTTGTGTATGTGTTCTTTCCCATCTTCTTGCCAGTTGGGTAAATCAGTACTTTCTCATAAATATTCAACTTAGTTTTTCCTTCCTTCCCTTCCTGGTTATTGCAAACAAACTTTTCAGTTGCAACCTCTGTTTTAGAAGGATCAAAACACATCTTTTGTTCTTACAACAGTTTAACATAACCATTTACAGAGGTCTTACCCTGTATTATATTAGCTGATCAAAAAAACTGGGCAGCTTCAGCTCTCAGCACTCTTAGAGAACCACATCTGATATCTTTTCGTAGAATAGGAATTTAGGAGGTAAATTTTAATTTCTTTTTAAGTGAAGTGATACTGCTGAGTTTGTGCTTTTGGGTTAGATGCAACTGACCCCTTCTGAAGCATTTTCGCATGAAAGAGGGACAAGGGGTCCCTGGGTAACACTTGGCTCTAGCCCTCCTTGAGAGTGTTCTTTTGTACCATGGTGCGTGTTCAGAACAATGATGAGAAATGGGGATTTGCAATCTTTCTGGGCCCCTGGAGAGAGTCCCTAAACTTCTGTCTGTAAAGCTTGAGAAAGTGCCACATCCTCTGCAGTTCACAAAGCCCTCTTGTGAATGTAGCCTTTTCATAGTGGGAGTGGAGGAAATTTGTAAAGAAATGGTTGCTGTTAACATGCAGGCGTTTTTAGGTACTTTGAGTGAAGGTATTTGTGTGTGTTATAGCAGAAAAATATCTTTCATTTAGCTAGAAAAATTGGGGGGAGTGTTACACACCAGGCATTGTTCATCTCTCTGTATCTTTGTATGTACTTATGTCCAATAAATAACTTTTTCTTGGTAATTTTTTTTTTTATATTCTAAAATTAATCCTTTGAACAGAGGTTTGAAAGTTGTATACAAACTGTCTTAAATCAAAGAAAAAGAATAAAATAGAATATAGGGCTTTATAGAGGAGGGAGAAGAAACAGGAAAGAGCAGGCAACCAAACCCATGCCTCAGGATACCAGCCCTAAGGTGTGGTGATGTCTGTCTTGGCCTGCTCACTTAGGTAGGAGATACTAAGGTCTGAGATCTGTCAGTGCGTTTATACTCCATTTCAGTGCTGTAAGAGCTAGTACAGTGTTATTAATACCAGATTCTACCTTGCATTGTTGTTCAAAATTCTCCTTCAGATCTACAATGCGTAGTTATTCCTTGTGTTCAAGAGAAGGTGGGGAAAGGCAGAGGCAGGATAAAAGATTTCTCTCGATCTCATTTTCTGGCAGAGGCAGTTCCCAGACATGCCTTGGCAGTGTCTGTATTTAGTAGCTGTGTTCCTGGCTGCTGGCCCAGTCACATGGCGCCGCTGGAACAAGTGACACGGGAGTGATGCATTAGCTGAGACCCAGCGCTGCGTGCCGGAGCAGCCGGGGTGGCCTGGCCGGCCCGGCCGCCTGTGCCCGGCCACGCCGCGGAGACGCCCAGGCCGGCACTGCTTGCTCCTGGATGGCTGCTGCCGTGTGGCTCCAGCGAAAGCTGGAAGCTGATTCTTGCAGCTGCCTTGAAAAAATAAACAGGGAAAGAAGCAGAGTCGAATCCTAGAGAGTGTTAAATTACAAGCAAACTTTCAGTTCTTTGAAATGATAAAGATTATCACTGTGAAACAGCTTCTGCAAAATACTTGGCTTATTTTGGGTCACCTGAGCTCTCCTGGCTGTTGGAAGCTACAGAGATGACCAGAAAGTGGGATTGAAAGGGGAAAGTTGTTTAGACTAAGCACTGCGTTCTATGTGGAGGAGAGAGCTAGGTAGTGGACTTGGGTGCTAACCTTACTGCAGACTTTGCCTCCCTTTGTTTCAAGATCTAGTTTGACAAAACCCACACTTCTCTTAATGGTAAAACACAATTAAATGCATGCCTTTTTTCATGCAATTACAAGCCTTTAGCTCTTCATTTGCTAATGAAGAATTCCACTTCTGGAGCTACAACTGAGCATTGTCTCTGTCCTGTTTTTCGTGGTCTTACTTGAACAGTGTACTTGCTGGCTGTTTTCTTGGTTAGGGTTTTGTTTTATTGTGGGTTTATTTTTTTATTTCTGCATTATTACTGAAGTACTCTATGCAAGCTAGCTCACAAACTTCAGACTTGTAGATAAGCCAGTGAACAGTGATTCCTAATAACTTAGAGAAGTGGAGTTGTGATGCACTGGTTTAATGGGCTGCTCTTTATGTTTGTGGAAGGCTGATGTGTGCACTTTATAGTGACTCCGACTTGCGTAGATCTGTTTGTTAACCTCTATTAGCAGTGTGTGTGTGCGTGTCTTGTCATTTTTTGTGCATGCCTGTGATGATATTGCTTTGTAGCAACAAAGATGATGGAAAAATGCTTCCAGCTTTACAAAAATCCAGTATATTATCCTTTCCTAAGCAAGGAACCTGTGGAATTCTAGCTTTTCAATGAACAAATATATCAAATATTGTTTTGGATTTCATAGAGGAACATATAGAATTATCCTAAAAAACAAAAAAAAGTGACCCTTCTGTACAGTGATTTGATACCAAGAACTTTATTTTTCTCTACCTGAACTCTTTCTTTGGGAAAATCTGTCCTAAGAGAGAGCAGTGCTCCAGATAATACCTTCCTTCACTTGTTGTGTGACAAATCTGCAATGTATCCCGCCTAACTTGTGTGAACCTATGTATCATGCTTGAAGAAGGTAGTTCACCTGAGGTTAATAAGGCCTTGCCATATTAGGACTGCTTTTAAGTCATTGTGGAAAAGGAATGTGGTGTGGCATCAGCACAACTCTTCTGTATCTGAGGTTTTAGAAAGAGAAAGAAACAATGCAGGGTAAATGATTCAAATTAGGAGGGAGGATGAGAATCTGTCTTCCACATAAGCTATTCAATGGACTAAAAGAGGGAAAATCATCATTAAGCAATCCAAAAGAGATTCCCCTTAATCTTTAAACATGTGTTTTGGCACTAATCCTGAATGTCTGGGTCTAGGCATTTTTTGTGTATCAATTTTGTTAAGTGTATGTTTTGCAAAAACAAATGCTCACTGGAACAGCAGGTATGATTCAAACTATTTTCCCTAAGCTTCTCTAGCTGCTTCTAAAAGCTGTTTGGAAAATAAAACCTTGCATGGGTCTCTAAAAATATTCTCTTAGATTTGAAAACAGTGCTTAAGTTCTAGTGAACAGCTGTAACTTGCACAGAAAATTATTCTTAGCTACATCACATACATTTATTTCCTCTTTCCTCCACCCCAAATTTTCTTGCTAAAGTGTTACCTTGAGTTGAAATAATTTTGGCAATTGTCTTGCAGTGAAGATGAAGGACAGGAAATGACCTACAAACAGAGCAGGTGACATGCTGTCACATAGCCTAGAAAAAGAGTGATTAAACTCTACTTCACAGAGGATTATATCTGCAGAGCAGGACACTTTCTTCCATTTTCTGTGTCATCTGCTTTATGAACTCTGTGGGTTTTCCATGTGTGGATTTATGTATTATTTTGTTGTTTAGAAACTGTTCTGTGGATTTGCAATGTTAATTCCCCAGGTACTTTAGGATTTATACTGTTCTACAGATGATTGTATTTACAGATGAGGTAGTATTGTGAAGCACATCTATTTAGTGAGCTTACAGGGGTACCTTTTACTGATATCTGATGTAAATTTGGTAGTTTGGTGAATGTTCCAGAAATTTGGTTTGTTTGGGGAAAAGGTAGTACAGAAGTGAAGGCTATTATTTCCTGATCTTAGTAGAAGTGTATTATTTCACTTATTTTGTTCGCGCTTCAAAGATGATTGGTAACACTGGTGTTTAAAGTGCTCCTCCTCAATAAGGTGAGGGCTAGCATTGTCCTCTCCCAGATCATTTCAATCAGTTGAGAACACGTCAGAGATTTCACTTGATTGTCACATTTGGGAGGAGGAGTGATTGTGATCTGGTACTTGTCACTTCTCTGGGGATTGAAGTGGAGCTGTTGTTTGGGGGGTTTTTTGGGTTTTTTTGTTTCTTTGAGTGTTGTTTTTTTTTTTTTTTTTTTAATTAATTGCTATAGGCTTCCCTCAGTAACAGAGCACATTGTTCAACCTAACCTTGCTCTAGTTTTTCACTTCTGTCCAGTTTTTAGAGGTTGGGGTTAACTGTGATTACAAAATCATTTTAAGGGCGCTGTGCTATTTAGCAGGTAGCACGTAGCACTGGGTTTTGAAATCTTTCTTCTAACTCTACTGCTGGTCTGGTTGACCATTAACAAAGTTATTTTCCCTTTTTAATCTGGAAGGGAAATTTCAGTAGAGCTGTTATCTTATAAAATGTCTAAAATTTTACTGATGGGGAGAAAGCCCATCATAGTTCATGAGAGATGTGAGTTATGAGCAGATATGTCTGGATAACTTTTTTTAAAGCAAAGATGAGGAAGAGAACTTTCTGTAGTAGACTTACCAGAGCCTAACAGAATGTCCTGTGTGTAGCTTTGGTCAGTGTAATACAAGAAAGATATTTAAGCTATCAGAGAGTGCCCAAAGGAGGGCAACAAAAAGATGGTGAAGGGCTTTGGGCAGAGTCCATATGAGGAATGGCTGCAGCCACTCAGTTTGTTCAGCCTGGAGAAGAGGAAATTGAGAGTTATAACTCATTGCATTTATAACTTCCTCATGAGGGGACGGGGAGGGGCAGGCACTGATCTCTCCTCTGTGATGACCAGTGACAGGACCTGAGGGAATCACCTGAGGTTGTGCTGGCGAGGTATAGGTTGCATATTAGAAAAAAGTTATTCACCCAGAGGGTGTTTGGGCACTGGAACAGGCTCCCCAGGGAAGTGGCCACAGCACCAATCCTAACAGAGTTCAAGAAGCGTTTGGCTAACACTTTGGGGCTTAAGTGTGACTCTTGGGGATGCTCCTGTGCAAGCCCAGGAGTTAGACTTGATATTCTGTCTTCTGTGATCTGATTCCTTTGTTTTGTTCAAAAACCTAAATTTACTTGGCCAGGAGTATTTTATTAGTATTTTGTCGTCAGTATTGCCATTGAATTATTTTAAGAGGCACATGACTATAAATTCTCATCGAGCAACTTGAAGTCTGCAACGAACCTTTTCTCATTGTTTTCCTTCATACTTTTTTAAAAAAGCTTTTCAAAGTAATAGTGTCAAGTTCTTGTCCAAGTAAAAGTAGTATTTGTCCATAGAAATAAAAGCATTATAGTGCAGAATATCTAGTATGTTTCTTGATGTTGCTAGTTGGGTTTTTTAAACTGATCACCATATGGCAATGATGACAGATTCTTACTTGCTCCTAAGCTATATGAGGTTGCTAGGGGTTGTCAGATGACACTTGCTCACATGAGAGCCATTAACAGGGTGTTGTAGCCAGTGTTAGAACAACCTTGCAACTAAGGGCGAGTCACTGCAGAAGCAACTATGCTTTTTTTTTTTTTTTTTTTTCTAAAGAGGCCATATGGTTCAGTCTTGTGACTACATAATTGCCAGCTACCTAAATCACATACCAGGAAACAAACATAGCTAAAGTCAATATTAGCTGTTGTATCTGCTACAGCTTTGCACCAGGCTTAGTAGGAAAACCTCTGACAGCAGCAAGAGCAAGTTCACGATGGCTTCTGAAACCTGAAAGTCATGTCTGTTCAATCTGGAATAATTGCAGGAGTACATTAGCTACAGCTGTCTTTTTGTATTAATGGCTTATAGAATATATGAAGATTGCCTTTTCTTCCCCCATTGGAAATTAAGCAGACTCTGTTCCTTTATAGGGAAGAAAGCTGATGGTAAACTACCATTGTTAATGGTTGATCAGTGGTGAAGAAACCTGCTTGAGGCTGTTTCTCTTCAGCAGATATTTAGTTTCTTTGAGAGAGCTTTACAAGAGGATTTGTAGCTAAGAAAATGTGTGGTGGTACACCAAAAACTGCAAATGGCACTGGGGGACAAATAGAAAGAGCAAGAAACAGCAGCAGTGTACCACTTGGAAATAATCTCTCTTATACCCAATTGGATGAAAGAATAAGAAAGTCTTTGAGAGATGAAAGTGTCAGCTGTGCGAACAAAGTGACTAGACTGCTGCAAAACAGGTATGCATGTAACTTTTTTGATTATATTATTTTTGACAAAGAAAGGCATTTTTATGTAAGACTAGATTTATAACCATGTGTCTGAAAGGCAATTTTGTATAATGAAAACATCCTGTTAGAAGCTTATTCATGATGGTGATGCTGACTGAAACTCCTGAAAGTCTTTACTGTTTGAAACTGAACCGACATTCTTGATTCTGGTGTGTAAGATTTATGTATATGCAAACTGAGGCATAAAGGGCAATTGCCTTTCTTTTCAATTAAGATTAAATAATCTTACCTTCTCTTTCTAGTTTCCTAATTAGTTTCCTCTCTTTTACTATTTTTGCTATCTCCTTTGTTAGTGGGTCAAGTACTAACAGTGTGAGGAGCTGACAGGAGAGAATGCTGTGAAGTGGGGAAGAACAGAGGGGAACCCTCTGCTTTACTTGTAAATTACCTCTGATTTGAGCATTACATCAGAGTAATATGAAGTGTGAATAGTGTTTATTTAACTTTTGAGTTGTCCTTTTCAGACATGTGCCAGCATGTCTCCAGTGTCTGGCTCTTTATAGCTATGTAGCTGTGTTGAAAACACGGTTCAGAGTGGCTTTTCCCAAGTTTTAGCACCCAAGGGTGTTAGAATTAGTATTCTACATTCAGGATTGCTGGTCTAAGAAGCAGAAAAATACAGATAAATATACAGAGATGTTTCAGTCTTTTTGGTTCTCTAGCCTGTAAATGTTGCACTGAAGGAGTGAGGGGTTAGTCACTTTCAAAAACAGTTTAAGGTCAACTGAAGTGGTTTTGAATATACATGAATAGGTGACTCTTCAATTATTGTGTGCATGCTGATAATTACAAAGGTGAAGCAAAAGCTTTCTTTGTAAACATTAAAGTTTGGAGATCTATATTAACTGAAATATTTATTCAGGGCAGAATGAGGCGATTTTTTGTGAATTTTTTCCAGGAACAAATAAGTCTGACTTTTCCCCTAAGTAAGAGAAATCCTGCCTCCATGTCTCATAACTAATTGAAGAAATGTTGAACAAGCCAAAGGAAAGTAGCTTATATGCATGTGTAGGAGAAAATAAAGCAAGCTTAAGCTTCTCTGGAGACAAAATTTTCAGGGTATCTGTAAGCTGCTTCAAACTTATGGCTGTCTTTCAAAAAATGAAACAAAAATCTAGCATTTTTAGTATCTCTAGTAGACCTGGTTCTACTGTTGTATGAACACAGACACCTTGATTTGGTTCATTTATTTTGACTTTGAAGGTAATGTTTATTAGCTCTAGCATCTTCCACATACAGGAAAGATACAGTCTGAAGGTAAGGCTAGGTAAGCTGACCTGCTTAAACAGAGTAATGGTGTTGAAGGAGCCACTTCTTCCTTTGTTTTTTTTTGCATCATGCTTTTGTCGTTTTTCCCCTTGTTCTGGCCTTGGCCTTTCAAATCCTCCTGAAACTGACTCCCCTTAGGGAGTCAGCTTGCTAAGCAGATAGAGAATTGACTTGGGAACAAGAAAACTCAATTAACATCCCAACTAGCCTCAATACTTACTTGGAATGTATTGGGAACGTTTTCTTTGTGCCCTTTCCTAAAGGTATATAGTTCCATGGTTGAAGTGAGTTAGTGTAAGTCATGCTGCCACCAAGAGGTGCAGGTTCCACTACCTTCTACTTCTTCCTTCCTCAATCATGTTTCTGATTCACTTTCACGTACTTGGACAGACTTCTGTTGCTGCAGAGAATTCAGTTTATGGAAGGATCCATCAATTACCAGAGCAGACATTAGTAACAGGAAGGGTCACATAGTTACAAAAAGGGGTGAAAGAATATGTGGTGCTCTTACTGTTGTGGTCAAATACGAAAACATGTTCAGTTGGAGCAGCCCGCATTTAACCTGAAATGCGAAGATATATGCAAGTTTGTATTAATTTAGTTAATTCAGCTGATCTTTAAGAATATGCAGGACTGGCAATGCTAAATAAGCAAGAAGCTGATATAGGGATCAGGAAGTAATTTTTTTGGATTTGGTTTTTACGCGTGTGAAAACAGAGCTGACCAATGAGTTTATGTACTGTCTGTATTCTTCAATACTCTGCTTTTAGATGATTGAATATTCCTGCTGTCCCTGTTTTGGGGATCTGTATTACATAACCTCACTCAAACAATCAAGGGTGGAAGTACTGTGAGCAGTGCTCATCAGCTTTTGTGATGGGCATAAACATCCCGGTCATCCGACTAGTCTTGGGCCTACTGCTGGATTCCATGTGGAACTAATGAGACTACATGGACTTGTATGCCTGTATAAATTGCCCATGGATATGCTTGATGTTATTAAATGAGGATCTCTTCTGTAATGGGTAGGTCTGCTGCAGAAACTTCATCTGTAAGCAATAGCATCATTGAAACATAAGTTTGATGTTTGGTTAGAAGTTTGAGAAGCATTATCTGAAATAACTTCCCTAGATTTGGTTTTCTAGTCACATAAAGCTCTGTATGATAGATTTTATGTAATTTCTTAGCTTGTTGCTGTCTGGTACTAGAGAATGTGTTTGTAGTTCTGACAGATTGCAGCAATCCTTTAGTTCTGTTTAGTTCTAATCTTTAGTTTAGCATGTTGTGTGGAAAAGACTGTTAAATTGACTTCTATTTTAATATAAGATCCAGTTCATGTCCTACACAGAAGTCATGACTCCATGAACAACATGAGGTTTGCTTTAGTGCTTAATGAGGAAGTTCATTTCATGAGGAAACCTGAATTCATGCAACCTAGCCTGCATGCAACCCTGCATCAGTGGGCAGATGCAGAGCTAGATTGGCTCAATCTGTGTCTGAAATGAATCTTTCTCAGTTTAGACTTGCAAGCCTGTGGTCTGAAGTATGGATGCTGCTATGCCAGTTGTGGAGATAAATGAGGCTTTGCTCTTGCATAGAATTTAAGCTAAAGCCATAGAGATGTACCTTTTCTTTGGTGTTAAAGGAAGGAAAGACCTGCAGCCTTTTTAAGAAAACAGTTTAGTTACTTCAGGTTGTCTGTTGCAGCAAGTAAGTAAATGGATAGTTGTGTAACTGAAGAGATATTGGGGTATCTGGTACTGAAGAGTGTCAGATTCATGTGGCAGACTAGGATGAAGTGTATTGATGGCTCTGAGTTCTTTTGCATTCAGTATAACTGGATTTTGTAATAGCATTGCACAGGCAATGGGCTGATAAACTAGTAACAGACTTCTTAAACAGAGGGTGTAGTTGCTGCATTCTGTGTAGGATCTTTGTTGGGCAACTATCAGCACTGATACCAGGTCTGATCTCATGCAGGTTAATGTAATGCTGTGACTGCCTTTGAAAGGGAAGACTTGAAAAGAAATCTGCCTGGCACTCTCAGCAGTTCTGGAGGCAACGTGTTACATACCTATCACGAAGTTTTCTCACTGTGGATGGCAAAACAGCCTTTACCATTGTTCTGTGATGGGAAACATTGCATATTGTGGTCATATAGTATGCTTGTATCAGAATACCTTACAATGGAGATAGGTATCTGGCGTATTCTGTCCTAAGATATTTAAAAATAGATCTCCAGATTGAGGTCTTTCAGGTATGAAAAAGATGCCTATTTAGGCTTTTTTTTTAGCTATGTTGAAAGAGCACAAAAAATTACTGGCTTTACTTAAAATTATTTTAAAATTGCAAGTCTGCAAGTGTACTTCCAAAGTAGTTATCCTGACTCTGAAAGGATTTGATAGTGTTTACCTCACTATTGATTTATGGATGTTGACAGAGCATGGAATAAGAGAAATAGCTTAATAAATTCTAGTCTTTCATCTGTATAGGGATTTTATGCTCTTTTCTCAATTATCTACCTTCCATTTCTGTAAAGCAGTTTGGGGAAATTCCTAAATGAAGTCTGCTTTTGGGTGGAAGATCGGTGTAGCCTTGACTGAAAGTCTGTTATGCAGTTTGTTGAACCAAGAACTATTAATAACAGTTGTGCTCTAACCCCCCAGGTGCAGTCCATCAGTGCTCTGTGGCACTGCTTTATGCAGTTGTAGGTTTTTTCCATTGATTTCAGCTTGTCAGCCACATAACCTGAAAAGTGTTTTCTGTAGCTGAAGCCAAGCAAATATCCATGCTCTGATGTGCAGACTGACTCCTCCTGAAATTAGAAAATGAGGTTTCTTGTCATTGCCATGAGGATCAGCCCTGCGGTAGTGCAGTGAGGCAAGTTGTGTGCTGTGTTGTATCTCTGGAGAATGGGCAGCTTGTGATTTGAGAGAATTGTTTTGCTTTGGGTTGAGGTTCAGGTATCTCAGTTTCATATACTAAATTATTGTCATTGTAGCTGGAGATGAAGTCTCAGTAATTGATATCTGCTCTGTAACCCCTGAAATGTCTCAGAAATAGGGGAAAAAAGAATGATACAACATAAACCTTGTCTATCAGTTGCAAGACTTAAACTTTAGGAAAATCTTAGCTTACCTTGTCAAGAATAGGTCAAAAGGAATTAGGTTTGTGTTGCTTAGAAAAGGAAGAGAAGGTGTAAACCTTGTGATTTTGAAAGGCTGCAGTAGAGCAGCCTGTTTTATTGTCACTGGGAGTACTGCATAAAATAGTATGCTTACCTTAAAATAAGGCTGATCCAAGCTGTGTACAGAGAAGAGAATAATGGTAGTTAAGGCCTGGAGCAGATTGCTGAGATAAAGTTTTGTGTTCTCTTTTTGGAAAATTTTGGAAAAAGATGTGATGAAAATTGGTCTGGCTGTGCCTGCCTTTGTCAGTGATACTGAGCTTTGACAGTCCTTTGGAGCTCCTTTTTGCTTGGAGCTATGTGGTTTGCACCCTGGATTCTGTAAATTCTGTAAAATATATCTTTGCCTAGTACCTGTTTCTTCACATAAATGAACCTGCAAAACAAACACACTATTTTAACATCTCCTGTTTCTAATCCATAGCTGGTCCTCTTCAGAGTTTGACTTGAATGAAATCCGCCTGATAGTTTACCAAGACTGTGAGAGGAGAGGCAGACAGGTCTTATTTGATTCCAAAGCAGTCCGCAAAATTGATGAAGCTGTGGTTCAGGTACGAAATGTTAATTTTGCTATTGTGCTACTGCTCTTTTTTCCTTTCCAAAAGCAGTTATTTTAGTAGGACAGTGTCAACTACTGATTCTTGTGATCTTTCGCTGTGATAACTGCAACAAGCATGTGTTAGATTACAACAAGCCTATGAACATATCTGATATTTAGTATTTATAATATAAATATGATATTCAAACGCAACAACTTAATCCAGATGTGCTTTCAGGCAAAGAAATCTGTTTCCCTTTAAACTGAGTATTTCTTCAGGCTTTCTAGTGTTGACTGGATTTGCTTTTTGCAAATTGCTTTTTTTGTTAGCCCTGGCTGTCCAATCCGTTTCAGTGATGTCCACCATGTGTCCAAAGGTGCTTTTTTTCCTTTGGTGTTTGGATTAGTAAAGTTGTTGTCTTTATGTGAATTAAAACAACTTCACTGGCTAACCACATTGTGTTGTGTAAGCATGGTGATATATATGGCTGTGTAAGTTTTGGTGAAACATCAAAGCAAGAGCAGATGCTGTCAAGATGCAAGTTTTTGGCTTTTCTCCAAACAGAAATTATGGAGTAAAGCTTTTAGCAAACATAAGTCATTTTAAGATCAGTAAGCCAATAGTGTTTTCTAGTTTTTGGTAGTTTTTCTTGTTTTTTTCTACTGCCTCTTTCTTTTCTACATTGAATTATTTCAAATGTTTGTTTGTTTTGAAGGTATTTTTCTTTTTAGAACCAGCAGCTTCAGCTTACTAGACTAGCATGGTTTATTTCAGAGCTATATATGCACACCTGTATAAGCCATATAAGAACAGTCACAACTTGTAGAACTTACTTAGGAAGATGCTTAAAAAGCAAAAATCTCTATTTCAGTCACACTGTAAATATGCCATTGTGCTGAATCAGTAAGACTGTGATGAGCATGATCAGCTGATGTCTGATCATCTACTTAAGAGCTTAAATGGGTCAGACTGGTTGTTAATCTTGCTTCTCCTCTTTCCCCATCCCAAAATCAAGGTCATTACTTTGTATCTTAAAGTTGTTTTAAAACAAATAGCATCTTAGCAAAAAATGCATTTCTGGCTTCATTTAAATACTTAAATTTTTCGACTTGCTTGAATACTTTAGCTAAAAGTTAACTACAAAATGACCTATCAGAAACTGTTGATGCAACACTGACACAAAACAGACTATAACCTCCCTCATAACACATGATACAGGCTATAATCTGTTTTCTAGCCAAACACTAATCTAGGTACCCTTTTGAAACAAAGTACCTTTTACATCTATGTGCTTGCATGGCATTCAAAATTATTTTGAGTGTTTGGTTGTTACAAGCAGCAAAACTGAAACTTGATTCATTTAAAATTAAGACAAAATTACTTTCAAACTCAGTCACATTTAAATTAAAGCCAAGGAAGCATATGTTTATACTGTGTGTTTTTCTGAAATACAGTAAGGCTTATTCACATTGAATATTCAAATACATTGAACACTGTTAATTCTACCAAATGATGGATTCTTCATCCCTTGTTTTTGCTGGCTGTTCTTCTGTTTTAGAAATCCATTAATCATTTGGGGAGCAAAAGTTATGTGCAATTCGAGTGACTAATTGTACAAATGAGTACAGGAATTGGTTTGTAAGAAACCCGTAAGATGAGATTTTGTTTACGTAAATTTTGGCAAATATTACAGAGTCATTCATAACAATTGGGAATGATCTTCCCAAGAAACTGACTAATTACTCCTGTCATATATGGTACTATGAAAACTTCTCTGACAGTGTGAATGTGAGAGCAGTTCTCCATTTGCTCTGATGCTGCCATTTCACAAAATATTTTCAAACTGATGCATATTTTTTGAACCAAATAAGAGTATTCCTTATTTGTGTTGCTTTCCTGTAGTTTTAAGAAGATTCTTACCATTATATATTTAGAGATGGGAGTTTTCAGATTTACTTTAATAGTTTTTATCACATCATTCTGTTTTGACATAGAAAATGGCAGAAGAGGCTTCTGTAAAGACTTCTGCCAGGAACTGCCAAGCAAGCAATGGGAACAACATTTCTTCCCATAGTCCCTCTATAAGCTGTATGCAAAATATGAAAGAACAGATACCGAAGTATCAGGTAATACTTGTTACTTTGTTGCTTTTGTTTTTCCACTTTACTAAGAAGTTAGTTTATTAAAGCCTTCGCTTAGATGCATTGAGTGACTTTGGCTTCTATTACATTGCAGGTTAATCTGAACCTTGAGATATCTACTCTATCCTTAAAGTATTGTTGAATAAAAAACACGTGTGGTTGCATCTTAAACTTTTGATATGTCTTTGTCTTATCTTTCAAGGAGTTGAAAATATATCTAATAGCATTTTGTCATAAGAAGGTTGTAAGAAGCACTATGCTGTTCTCTGTAAATGTCTGTTTGTGGTTCAGGTCAGTTGTGAAGAAGCTGTTGAACATGGTATATTAAGAGTCTCTTTAGTCTGTCTTACTATAACATTAAATTTTAGGTACTCTGGCTCTTTCTTAGTAAATGCATTATCATTTCACCTAGAAAAATGAAATTTGACGCATGTGTTGGTTAAAGTGGGAAAAGAAAATAATTATTTAACTGGAAGGTGATTTTCTTCAGAATTAACAAACTTCTCTTTGTATTTGCTACTGATGATTAGTCTTTGAAACAAAATAAACAACTGATCTGAAGATTACATTTCTAAGTATAATCACAAATAATTTTCCAATAAAAAATGTTTCCAAGAGGCTTTCTACAGGGGCAGGGAAGGTGAATTTACTCATTTGAATAAAGGAGGCAGTTCATTTAAGTCCTGTTAACATTTATAGCTTTTATCAAACACTGCTATATGGGAATGTTGCTGGACACAGCTATTTCTTTTTCTTTCTTGCCTTTTGTGGTCCCCATGGAGCAAGGGCAGCACTGCCCTTGTGAGCAAAATGCAGGATTTCTTCCCACTGTGCTTCTAAACCCACAGTGTTAAACCCACACTGAATGTACACTGATCTTACTAATAGAAAAGATGAACTTCTTTGTGTTCTGCATTCTGAATGCATTGCTGTGGCACTAGGTTAAGTTGAAATAGTGTGCTAAAGTTATTTTTGAATTTGTTGTTCCCATCTTCTTGTCTGTGTAGTACACCAGACCAGCCTCCGATGTCAATATGCTGGGAGAAATGATGTTTGGCTCAGTGGCAATGAGTTACAAAGGCTCCACCTTGAAAATTCACTACATACGGTGAGTGTCCTTTTCTGTGATGCACTGTCTTGTCAGGCACTTGGAATTGATGACTCACTGAAATGACTGTTTATCCTTTCAGCTCTCCCCCACAGCTGATGATAAGTAAAGTCTTCTCAGCCAGGGTAGGAAGCTTCAGTGGAAGCAACAATAAGTAAGAACATCTTTTTTTATGTATAATTTTTTTTTCTTTCCCAGCCAGTGCAGTTGTCTATCTTTCTTTCTCCTTTTGTAGTTCTGGTAGAAAATCAGGAAGGCAGCTGTGGAGAAGAATTCTCTTAATGGATCCTAGTTAGGCCAGCCAAGTTTTTAATTAAAAAAAAAAAAAATTCCAAGTTTCTACTTTTTAATTTGTCCAGGACATGCAGTAAAGTTCAGAAATTAGATGCTTTGGACAATCAAAACCTCCATCTCTTCCTGCTGTCAGAAGGATGAAGAAGGGATATGTTGACAATGCTTTGTCCCCATATCCCACTTCTGTTTGCTTCAACAAATACGCTGTTTTGTTGTACTTTCTCCCCAAAATAGGCAAATATGAATAAACTGAAACCCAAATGTCATATAAAGAAGCTTCCAATAACTCAAATATAAAAAATAAATGCCTGTTTCGTTGCAGTTTCAAAAACCTACTTCTCCTTCCTTTGTTTGTAAAGTTAATGCTCAGCCTTCTTTTTTTTTACAATGAACCTAATTCTTAAGCTAATATTAATGCCTATTGATCACAGTCTCAAAGAACACTGGCTTTCCCCTCTACTTTAGCTTGCAAGATAGCTTTGAATACATCAACCAAGACCCCAGCCTGGGAAAGCTGAGCTCCAATCAGAATGGTTTGGGAACCTGTCGCAGTGGAAGTAATTTAGGTAAATATTTCCAGGTTCTATGTCTTTCTGACAACACGAGGCCATCTGTTCATTCAGTTTTGGCTTTTTTTCCCAGTACATCACCTCCTTGGGTTTTTTGCTTTTATTTTGCTTTTACTTTTTTTTTTTTTTCTTTGCATTTTTTTCCATTTTCTCTACGTTGCTTTTGTTTCCTAGGTGTGTTACAGCTGTGTAACAGCAAACTGCTGCAGGGTGTGTCTGAAGGAGGTCCCCTCCGGCTCATCCGCAGTGCTTCTTTCTTTGCAGGTTTGTGTGGAATGCCAGCCACAGTGTGACCCATCCATATGTACACACAAATTCATCTCCTTCTGAATCTTTGCAGGACATGCATAATTAATCTCTAGAAACAGAGGGCTAAAATAGTGACAGCAGGTATATCTGGCATATATTTGAAAAAATGGCAAAATTACTGTGTTTAATTTTAAAGATAATTTTTTTAGTTTTTATGCAGTGTTTTTAAAGATGAATTAGCCCTTATGTTTGTTAGAGAACTTATGTTTCCTGGCTTATTGCTGGTTTCTTGCTAACATGCAGGTGTCTTGCTGGTGTACAGCTTTTTCTTCTCTTATCTCTTGCTACTTTTAATTTTGTGGCATTCACAATTCTTGAACTAAGTCTGGGAGGCTTTAAGGGTTTTCTTTCTTAAGCAATATCAATTTCTTTAATTCTTAATCTTAGAGCTAAATGAAGTCTCCTTTTACAGGCAGAATGATGATCCATACAGGTGGGTAGATCTCAGGCCTAATTACTTCTGTTAATTGCAAGAATGTGAACTGAAATACCAATGCGGTTTCTTCACAGCCTTTGCAAATCATGCATGCTGTATAATTTGGGTAACTCTGCACTACTAACACTTCGATGTAATGTGACATAGGCTGAATGTTTCTTGCTGTGAGGCTTTGTGGACAGTAAATCTCAGCTCAGAAAGTGAAACAGAAGCTTTTAATGGACCTTGTGCTAGACTATTTCATTATGATCTTAACCTGTGTTAAACCACAGTCTTGCACACTCAGAGTTTATCAAAAGTGACAGATGAAGGTACCACCAGCCCTCACTATCAAAATATATCTGATTTCTGATAATGAAGACTGTATTCATATTCTTAAGCTGCTTAGAGATGTTTTTGCATTTATATTGGGGCAAATAACCTTCCTCTAGTAACATGATACTCAGCATAGGCAACTGTTTGCTGACATCTTTCTTCACACCCTACTGATTTTGAGCACCAGTATAAGATGTAATTTTTTTGATGTATGACCTTTAAAGTTTAAACTTAAACATTTTTTTTTTAAGTGCTGACAAATAGTATGAATTATGTAATATTTTCTATTGATCTGCTTTGTTTGTTTCAGCACACAGCACACCTGTTGATATGCCTAGCAGAGGACAAAATGAGGACAGAGACAGCGGCATTGCTCGGTCAGGTATTTGCTGTCTATCTTGTTTGCCTGCTTTTGTAATTGTTACAATTCTTTGCTGTAGTGATTCCCCTGAAATACAAACACCTCGTGACCTGTAAATCCATAATTGTTTTTATCTGCTAGGTGGCTGACCTTCTGCATTTGCCCTGACCCTTCATGCGAAAATATTTGTAATATTCTTTGTTTACAGCCACCATGTTCTAGGTTCTTAACTGATTTATAATTTGGAGGAGGAATTGGTTGGAGCCTTTACTATAGCAAATGAAGAGAAATTGTTTTTTACACTGAGTAGGAAAATGAAGACCAGAATTTGTCCTGTCTGTTGTAACGGGAGTGCAGCAACTCTTGGAAGAGAACACTTTTAATGAGAATAAGATAGTGTGTTTTAGTAGGGACGATCTCCTACTTTATAATGAATGCCCTCAAGCAGCAAAATTTATTTAAAGTAATTGTCTCTCCTGTTGCGGGTTGTGTGAAAAAGATCAGCAAGCAAGAGCAGTATTTGTGAGAAATTATTGTTAGAGTATGAAGAAAAATATTTAACCAGCACTCTTTGTGATTCATTGTATGTGGGATTTCTTGCTTTCTTCATAGCATCTCTGAGCAGTCTTCTGGTTACTCCTTTTCCATCTCCAAGCTCATCATCATCATCTTCTAGCAGCTACCAACGTCGTTGGCTCCGAAGTCAGACAACCAGTTTAGAGAATGGAATTATTCCAAGGTGGTGAGTGTAGCACCTTTCTTCTTGCAACAACTGTTTGGCAGTAATTTAAGCTAAACAGAGCTTAAGCCTCTTTTCTTTTAAAGTACAAATCCTGTTATTAAATGTTCTTGACTCAGTCTATCTTCTGTGCATATTACATAAGATTGCCAATATAAAAAAAGATTAAGTTTTGACTGAAAGTGAACTTCAAAGCCCAATTTGGAATATAATTATTTTTATGGAATACACAGGCTGTGTATCAATGTGATGTGAATGTATAGGCTACGTATGAAGTCATATTCTGAAAAATAGGTTAAACTGTTCCTGAAGGAGCACAGCATCCTGTTGAGATGAAAGGGACTGTAACAGCACTGCTGCCATAATGACTTTATACTATGATGAAGTCTGACTAGTGAGCAGTTAGTGAAATTTTCGAGTAATAGCCCATGATGACTCTCTTGGCTGGTACAGGATGTTCCTAATGTGACTTCTGCCAAAACAGGAAGAAAAAAAAGCTGTGATCAAAAAGCTTGGCTTCTGTTTTGGAATTTTATTAGCTTTTGTAGCTCAGTGGCATAACAAAGCATGGAATGCAGCAGACTTTTCATAGCTAATAAGCAAATTCTTCCCTTGTCATTTGCAAAATAGCAAATGGTTCTTGATTATCCTCTCTTTGTACTCATACACCTGTACCCAGAGACAGAATGGAATTAGTGGAGACCTACAAGAAATTAATGCTATTTGGTCTTCCCTTTTCAGATAAGAGAAGCATAAAAAACTGCCAGTTAAAATATGTAGTCAGTAAAAAAATTAAACTTCATTTGAAAAGACTTCTTTCCCTAGTGTCAAACAACACTTGCAGCTTTTTTCTAGATATTCTTAGTTGAATCATTTTTAACATGAAAAGTTGTGCCATGGTACTAATGTAGCAGTCATGCTTTCTAAATCACAGTTAGATTGCAGTTGAGAATAAACTGGTTGCTTTGAGTAAACTTTTTAGTCTGGTTTCCTAAAGAAATAAGGCTGAGAGGAGCCAATGTAAAAAGGGTTAAAACTTCTAGGGCAAATAAGACAATTTCAGCCCAGTTTAAGAAGTAGCCAGATTTTAACAAATAAAAATTTCTGTAAAGTGTTCTGAAAGTTACAAATTGTTTAGAAGAAAGTAGCTTCTTTGGGCTGCTTGCTTGCAGTCGGGAGCAGAGGCTTTTTTTCCACACTAGAGAACCTGTGCTGAGAAAAGATACTGGAAACAGCACATCATTTTTTTTCACTGTCTAGAGCTGTTCCTGAACTGGGATTCTTTCTAAGCCAAAAAGCCCCTTCAGATAATTGTTTTCTGCTTACTTACTAGAGAAACAGTAGGCTCCTGGTTGAATACTTCAGTGCCATAGGATTTGCACCCCAGGTTGTTACAGCCAAGAATATACAGTCTCTGTGACTGATGTTTTAGGCAAATAGCTCAAAGAAATTGAGATGTCTAGTTGGAACTCTACATAGTCGATTGGCAGGCAAGATAGATTAGCAGTTTTCTTGAAAAGGCTTTTCTCTGAGACCTAAATTCCTCAGTTTCTGTTCCTAGGAAGCAGTACAAAAGCTTGTGATGTTTCTTAAATGCTGACTGACCATCCTTTCCCAACTTCCTTGGGAATTTCTGTCTCTGTATGCAAGTTCCTGAAGTTCAGATGAAGTTATGTTTTTGTCTTGAACTCTGTTTTCCCACAAGCTGTTTTTTGCTGGGGTTTGTGTATTTTATCCTGTGTTCATGGATTCATACCTCTGTGATGAGAATTTTTTGTATATTTAACTTTGTAAAACCAACTAAACTGTAAACCACTTATTTTTAGAATGGACTAAGAATGAATGCTTAGCCCTGAGTCTTTTGTTAATTGCTTTATAGTGTTCTATAAATACTACAGACTCCATTTCAGGATAATTCTGATATGAAAAGACTTCAAACTTTTAATTACCACTCACTGATATTGCAGTCTTAACTTAAAAGCAACTAAACCAAGCTATTTCCAGATTATTTCTGCTGCTCAGAATATCTTCTTTTTTTTCCCTTTCCTACTGTAATTTCTCAGTAGATTAAAATCCCTTATTCCATTGAAGTTCCTTCCAACAGATATTTTGTCCGTACTATTTTACTTATGTGTATACATTATATATGTATATATAAAAGGTGTTTTTTCAGTGAAATTGATCAAGACTCTTTAAGCAAGGTAAAAATAATTTTGTTAATCCAGCAGTATCCATCTAGCACTGCAAGGCTAGTATTTATCAAAGAACAGAGTGAGAGAATTGCCACCCTTTTGTATAATCTCAGTAAAACTTATGCTGGGCTGAGACTTGTGGATATCATCCAAATCAGTTGTGTGTGCAAAGCAGTAGGAATTTGTATCAGGTGGCTGTGGAACTTGACTCTTGAATGAGTCTTGAAAATCTCCAAGGATGGAGATTCCACAGCCTCTCTGGACACTGCTGTCCCTTGATTGACCATTTTTCCATCGTTTGACATTATCTGCAAACACACTGAATGCACATTTTGATCCATAGGCCAGGCTGGTAATCAAAACATTGAGCAGTATTGATCCTAGTAGCAACCCGTGTGTAAGATAGCGAAGAGACATAATTGTTGAAAGAAGTGTGGCAGAACTATCAAGGAAATAAACAAAACTTGGGGAAATAATAATGGTGGTAAAATAGCCACTGGGTGGGTGGTTTTTCTTTCTGGTATTTTTTTATAGTTTAAAGCAGAAAACAAATCTTTCTAAGCTGAAGTGTATACAACTTTGAGCTCAGCAAACATGTATTTGTAGGCATTAAATTTGTGTTTTCACAGTAATTACTAAGTGGTGACATTTTGTCTTTAGTAAAAATAGGAAGTTTTATTTTGTATGGTTAAGTGCAAAAATCTGTAGCTGTTTTTTCCTGGGTTGGTGCTTTCCAGTCCCAAAGCCTAACAGCTTCAGGTGTAGATTTCTCTAGACTTGTGGCTGTCGGGCTAACAGCTACCCACTAGCGGAGTACAGAAAGGTTGAGACAACGCAGCACTGGTTCTGAAGATAGCTTTACCTCTTCAAAGGGAGGTACAACGATGTCTGGATATATCAGATAACAAAGGACTTTTATAGGTTTACAAAGGATTGAAATTTCTACCAATAAAACTACAGCTTTTAAACTAACCAATTATTTTAAAATTCTTAAGTAAAAAAAGACCAATAACTTGTTGGCTTTAAGAGCCAATAGAAATTTAAAAAGATAACAGGGTTTTTGATA
The DNA here is from genome assembly GCA_034336665.1 of Luscinia megarhynchos. Classification (NCBI taxonomy): domain Eukaryota; kingdom Metazoa; phylum Chordata; class Aves; order Passeriformes; family Muscicapidae; genus Luscinia; species Luscinia megarhynchos. The sequence continues at coordinate 40,398,451 of CM067566.1, read as the reverse complement.
AGGGGGATGGGGAGTTGGTTGCTAAGCATTCAGTAATTATGGGATGGAATTCCAGGGATAGATTTTAGGGGGAGTAACATTCTCTACAAAAATCCATCTTAAGATGCCAGAAAAATATAGGTAGTATAGGTTATATGTTTCCCAGCTTCCCTCATGAGCAGTAGTCCAGATTCAAGAGCATCACAGATATGCTGCTGAGCACCTAGAGAGGAGCTCGAGTGCTGGATGTAGTTCACAGCTCCAAAGTTACCTTTAACCTTTTTTGGTTATGATTTTGTGTGAGGTATCTCCATTCCCTTTTCATCTCCCTCAAAGATAAATCCAGGAGGGAATCTAATAGTTCTGTTTCAGAGGAAAGTGTTCACACCAGGCCTGTCTGGGGATTATCTTCTTCCTATTTCAACAAGTACAGGACTTATCCATCAAAATGTCAGGTATCCTTTGTTCAGAAACATGTGACAGCAAAGCCTTATGTAGTCAGTCAAAGGAGTCCTACAAATCAATTACCTTCTACTATATAGAGAACTATGAATAGAACATGAAATATCTCTCAGTACACAGGTAACTGTCCCAACAAATCTGTCTTACAGGTCCACTGAAGAAATGTTTAGTATGGCTGATGAAAGCTGCAGCTCCAATCCTGCAATGGTTCGAAGGAAAAAAATTGCAATCAGCATAATCTTTTCTCTGCCTGAAAAAGAAGAAGCCCAGAGAAACTTCCAGGATTTCTTTTTCTCTCACTTTCCTCTTTTTGAATCTCACATGAACAAGCTGAAATATGCAATAGAAAAGGTACAGAATACTAATTTGGCATAATGTGGAAAAATGTCAATCAGAATGAGGTATTCTAGAATCTGATAGATGAAGAGTGGGAGAAGGTGCGTGGTTTCAAGCTTGCCTCCCTTCTTACACATGCAGTCTTGAGCTTGAGCCCAGTGTAGGAACTCAGCATTTGCTGAAAGAGGTGCAGTTTCTTTTCTAGACAGAATTAGAATGGAGAGTTTTATGCTATGGGTGGTTTTTCTTTCCTACTTGCCATATTTCACTCTGAGGTTTTCTTGACTCCCTAGAGACTGTGGAAGTGATGGTACTCTGTCCTTTCATGCAACATCTTAAAGAGAGAAAAAAAGATTTTTTGCTGTCTTACTCTCAGAAATGTTCTCTTCTCTCCCCTTGTCCAGTATTAGGGATTGGTCTCCTATGAGGTGGAGGGAGGTTGGCATTTGTTGCTGTCCTGAGTGGCTGTATAGGACTGGGGCTAGATCTTAGTTATTTTGACATGTTAAATGAAGTTTAAAAAGATGAAGAATGTGAATCCCTTAAGCAGCTGTTTTGTGTCTTTAACTCTTAATCAAGGCCATGATCTCATGTAGAAAAATAGCAGAATCCAGCCAGAGAGTGCAGGTTTATATCAGCCGTGTCATGGATGCCCTGGGAGAATTCAGGTGAGTTGATGGAATTCTGAATTACAAGGACAGCACTTTTTATGCCCCATGAAAGATATGTCGCTTTCAGTTATAAGCAACTGAATATAAGGCCTTGTATCTTAGACAGTCTTGAAGTTAGTGTGAATGCATTTTCTGCATTGGATATTGCGTAAATGTTTTCAGAAAACTTTAGCAAAACCAGCTCAGCCATTTTCCAAACGAGAATGCAATTAGTTCTGTTGCACTCATGTGTTCCTGAGATTGTCAGTTAGTCTAAACACTTCATCAAGAGCTGGCTTCTGCTGATGCCTGTGCAGTTGCGTGGATTAATGTACTCAGTCAGATAATGTGTCTACTCCTAGCCATAGATGCTGAACAATGTAACGGGCAAGTAAGTTGCAGTTAGAAGTTTTCTTTTCTGTACTTGAGAAAGAAGGAATGCTCAAAGGCTGAGGAGGTCAGCCCAGGAGAGTCTTTAATGGAATGGAGTTTCTGTAATATCTGGAATGTAGAAACAAATCCATGCAATGAATAGAATGGGTTCTTCTTCCCCTCAAACTTATTTCTGAATGGTTTGTCCAAATAAAATTCACATGGGAATACAGAAAAAAAAGGGAAGCCAAATACATAACTCATATGAAGACACTGATAATATGAATTAACAGACTAGTGTTCTGGACACTAGTAATCACAGGAAGAGTTAAAACTCTTCCACTTTTGTTTGTAAGATCTCCTAGATCTTAAACAAAAACCGCAAACAAATAAAAATCTGGACAACAGAAGAGCAAAGCGGCTACTTATATTTATTTGCAGAATTGAAACATGCATGTTAACACTGACACTTTGGGAATTTTCTTTGAGCAGAGTTACCATCTGGAACCTATATTCTGTTCCAAGGATTGCAGAGCCTGTGTGGCTTAATATGATGTCCAGCACCCTGGAAAAGAATCAGCTATGCCAGCGTTTTCTTAAAGAATTTACATTTCTGATAGAACAGATCAACAAAAATCAGTAAGTCTCCCCCACTCCTTTTTTCTTAAGAAAAAATTTGTGTGCTTCTCAGTGCATGTGAATATGTTAAAGCACTTAATGGGGTGTCTTTTACTGGCATTACTTTGGACATGCTTTTTTTACTTTTTTTTCTCCTAGGTTCTTTGCTGCTTTGTTGACTGCAGTGCTGACATATCACCTGGCTTGGGTCCCAACAGTGATGCCAGTTGACCATCCTCCCATCAAGGCCTTCTCTGAAAAGCGCACATCCCAGTCTGTGAACATGCTGGCAAAATCCCACCCATATAACCCTCTCTGGGCACAGCTGGGTCAGTATGATTTGGAAGGCTTCAGATTTTTCTGTAGCAAGCACCTTTGTGCATTCACTCCTTTTAGATAAGGGCTACTTGTAATCCAGGTCACATTTCCTGCTACCAGTAGGTGTCTTTTGCCTGATTAGTCAGAGCATTTGGAGACCTCTTTGCATATCCTGCTTTTTTGTTCCTTGTTGACATCCTCTGTTGCACTATCTGGTTAACTTGTTATAGAAGTATTAAGGTGGTGCAAGTGCTGTGAATGGTTTGAGCAGTTTGGGAAAGAACAAGACAAAATAGGCTGGACTGGGAGGAGATACCTGGGCCTTGGAGGCCCTTTGTAGTTGAAATTGGCTACCTCCCTTTGTCTCATTCTCACATAGCTAGGATAGAGAGCAGGACAATAGATTAGAAGTCTGGCAACTGGCAGTACCTCCACTCAGTTACTGTTACATGAATGGGCTTGGGGCAAGATATTTTTTCCTATGCTCTGTGCCTCAGGCTGGTCTCTGACAAATGTTTTATAGATTGTAAATTATCTTGATACAAGGGACTAGATAACTGATGTCAAATGAGTAGGTGAGTGAAATCTGAGAAAGTAGTTCTGTCAGTGAAAATTCCTCTTCTTGGCAGCAGATGAAAATCTGACATCAGACTGCCCTTCACTTTAGCTGATACACTATATTGCCATGTAAAATAACACGTGCACATTGAGGCAATGATGTGACTTACTCTGTGGTGCTGGTAGTGTTTCTTCCTAATTTTATCAGGCTTCTTATTCTCAGTAAGCTCTCTGAAAGATTTGCTACTTTCGCCATGTAGTTGTAGTGACTTTCTTCCTGGTTTAAGATTCTTTTAAACACTCTGCAGGGGTTAGGTTGAAGGGAAAATTATCCTGATGTTGAGGGTAGAGCCAGTCCTGGAGTTACAAAAACCAGCTGGACTGGAGGCATAAACTCAGTAGTAGCTCTTGTGGTCGCTCCTAGGACTCGCCACTGGTGACTAGTCAAGAGTCTGTTTCTCTTTTTGTCTTGCCAAGTTCTCAGTGCCTGAACTCAAAGTGCTCTCTGATTTTGTTTCATTCTTATAAAGCTCAAAAAGCTGTTACTGTTGTGGTTGCAAAAACTGATTGTGAAAGTGAGATGTTGCCCTCTGCTGGCCCTCTGCTTTAGGAAGAGGGAGGAAAAACAAAAATTCGAGTCTTGGTGCTTAAAAACTCCAAAGTACATGTACCTGTCTTTCCACTTTCAGACATGTATTTTCATTACATATCAATTGCAATGGCACACTAATACAATTGTAAGTCCCTCTGTCATGAAGATATACCATCTCGTAAACATCAGCTTCATTGTAATGGCATTAACAACAAGCATTAGTATGTTTTGAAGATCACGATTTTGACTTGTACAGTCTTATCAGTGTTGGTATAAAAGCCAATTGTGCAAATGAACATGAGGCCTGAATCTGATTTCCCTAGCAACTGCTTCAACTGAAAAGTAAAACAATGTATTCCAATTTCATTTCCAAATTGCTTATCCTTGTGGCGTGCCAGCCTTTGAGATGAATTGAGGAGTCTGAAGCCCACTTTTCGTTCCTGAGAAGTGAATTTGCTGTCTTGTTCCGCTCTGGGGTTGGTTGCAATGGTGTCCATAACAAAGGGAAGATGGCAGCGCTGATGGCACCACCCAGGAGTCTCTCCAGTGTGTGACTGGCGTTATGGGAAATGGCAGATCTTAGCAGGGGAGACAGTAAGAGAGTCGTGGAATTACTATCTCATTGATCCTTGTTTCGTAGGAATGGAGTTGCGAGCCTTATTCCTTTTATGCTCTGTATAATGAGGAGGCTGTACATAAATGTGCTCTTTGAGGGTTTTCTTTTTGCTGTGTTAGTGTCAAAACCAGAGGCCACCTTGCCCTCAGAAGAAAACTTTTGAAGCTCTGTTTATAATTCTTAATATAGTTTCTTCTTGAGGTCTAATACAAAATCCTGATGGAAAGCTCTGTCGAGAACAGAATTTGAGCAGCTCAGAGGAAGGATTTAGTACCTGAAAGAAGTCCAGTAGATTAGCAGATAGCTGACCAGGCCTAAAGGTAGAGCAGTCTGCTTTCCACACTTTAGGTAGCTGAAGAAAACTGAGCTTTTGCTGGCTGTCTCCCATGTGCTGGTGAGATCAGCCATAGTTTGGTTAAGCAAAGACAATTTAGTGAGTGTTCTCTGAATGTCATATGAAGACGACTGGGTTAACTCATCCTAGGAATAGTCAGACACTTCTTGAGTTAGCTGATCTTTGACCAATAGGGCATGTGAACATTCCCTTTCTGGCTATCTATGTTTACTTCTCCCAGAACTTCTGGAGTAGGAACCCTTCAGCTGGTGGATGATTATAAGCAGCTAATTGCCACTCTCCCAAAGAAATACGTTGGAAATAGGATATGTACGACCCTATTTCTCTTAAAAACCAGTTCTTCAGGATAAATAGCAAATAAGTAGTTCTTGGGAGGACTCAGATGATGATGTAGTAGCACCTGCCTTTCATATTGCAATTGTATTTTGGTTTTCTACTTCTCCGCTGCCCCCTGCCAGAGTCAAGTGCTCATGTGAGTGAGGTTGTCTCCCATATACACATCATGTGCCTTGCTCCATGAGGTGATTACATGCCTTTTTTTCTGAATCTCATTTATTAAGTTAATATTTATTCCTTTTTTTCCTTTTTGATGTCTTTGTCCTGAAAAACGTAATTAATATTTCATCTGTATAAAAATGCCTATGTTTAACAAAGAGGCCACTGCACTAAAACAGAAAAACTTTGATGTGAAAGAAAATGAGTAGAAAAATAGAATATAGTATAGCTGGCTTCAGAGTTTTGCTGTATCTATGTTCTTCTTTGCTTCCTCTTGTCAGTTTCCAGGTTATTTTAAGCATTGTGTAAATTTAAATCTTAGTGGCTCCTAACAAAAAATGAGTAATAGCAGCTGATTCCTCACAAAAGCCCTTCTGGACAAAAGTAAGAAGCATTAGGGGACTTCCTTTGTTACTCTTTAAGACTTCTATGAATTTACTGTGAAAGAAATTAACTGTCAAATTGTGTCCATAGCAAATGCTTTTTCAAAATGTGTTGAATTTGAACAGTATAGATTACATTACAACACAACATAAGCCTATGAAATTTTTGCTTTCCTGTGTAGGTGATCTCTACGGTGCCATAGGCTCTCCAGTTAGACTGACTCGAACTGTTATTGTTGGAAAGCGCAAGGAGTTGGTGCAGCGCTTGCTCTATGTTCTAACTTACTTCATCCGGTGCTCTGAGCTGCAGGAAAATCAGCTGATGTGGAGTGAGAAGGCTGGGGAAGGAGAGCAGGTGCTAAATGGAAGCAAGATCACAACTGCACTAGAAAAGGGAGAGGTAGAGGAATCTGATTATGTGGTTGTCACAGTTAAAAACGAACCTGCTCTTGTGCCTCCAATCCTACCTCCAAAGAATGATGAAAGTAAAAACAACAGTACTGCCGAGTGGGTGCGTGAACCAGAAAGCACTCAGGCTGTCCCAGTCTCTTCAAAAGAAAAGAGGGAAACTATAGGAAAGGACAGTCAGACCTCTGAAACATCTGTTGACTGTCTAACTAGCAATTTCTGTAAAGGAGCAGCTGATGGTAGGAAAAGAACTGTCACTGATACAGGAATCATATCCTACCACTCTGAAGAATCATCTAAACTAGAGGATGTGATGGATATAAAGAACAAGAACCAGAATGAGAGAAAAGTGGAAAAGCAGTTTTCTAGTAGGTCTTCTGCCCTACCTTGTCCTGAAAGGTCTGGCCACAGGAGTTCACACTTGGAAAAGGTCACTTTTCAGATTGGAAGTTCAGCATCACCAGAGTCAGACTTAGAAACTCATAGAAGAGAAATGGAAGAAAATTTGAACACATTCATTAAAAATCCAGAGGTGATACATTGTGCCTCAACTTCCACAAATCTGACTGTGGATGCTTCTCAGATGCAAGAAGACGGTTGTGAAGCTGCCTTTACACCCATCAGTAAACATAATGTTTGTTATGCACAAATCCCACCATGTGAGGAGAAGGAAAGTATACTTAACCAACATATGGAAAGTAAAGGAGCTGAAGTGAATTTAATTAACTCATTATCTAGTGAACTGCTTTTGCCCACAAATAACGTAGAAACTGTAAAATTGATAAACATGAAAGAAAATAGAACTTTATGCTCTGGCAATCTGGAGAACTGTTCTTCTGACTGTGTAGAAGCACATTCTGTTGTCAAACAAGATTCCCCTAAACTACGTGCTAAAGATGTCCCCTATGGGGATTCTGGAAGGAAAACCCCCTTCAGAGTTGAAGGGGACATTCCAAGGAATGAGAGTTCAGACAGTGCTCTTGGAGCTAGTGATGAAGAAGGTGATTGTTGTATCCCTGATGAAGTGCATCATGATAACATCAGCAAACGACTTGAAGGATTTGCAGAAGTGGAACTTCCTTTGCCAAGGTAAAGAAATCTGATTAATTTATAACTAAATGGACTCAAAAGCTGTAGCGACTTTGGAGTTGTTTAAAGTTTCAGGTCTGAAATCGTATGACTAAGTTCCTTGCAAACAAATCAGTAGCAAACAGTGATGTAGTTAGAATTCTTCTAAGCAGATTTGGCAAAAAGAAAACAGAGACAGAACATGTTTAATCACGTTGTATGAAAAAAGTAGAGTTCAAATGCCTAGCAAAAAAAGTGATGAAACTTTTTGTGTAGACTGACTGAAACATTTGATGTAGACATGTAGATAGAACATCTGAGGACAAGCAAAACTTTGTTTAAAAAGATAACTGTTTAGATTTGACATAATTGTTAAGTCAAATATAGATTTGGAATAAACATAGGCATGCTGTTTGAAAATTTTTGAACATTACAGGTGCACATGGAGTTATATGGTGCTTAAGGTGAGTTTCTAGACTTACCTTAAGCATGAGAATTGAAGAAAACTCAAATTTAGCAAAATTGTAAGCTGCAGAACATGGAGTTCATATACCCAACAAACTCCAGTGCATATAAATATACTTATTTTCATGATTGAAGAAATCAATGCATTGCTAAAATTCAGCTTCTAAAATTCTTGTTTCAAAGACCATCAGAGTAGATGTTTACTGGTGTGAATATTTTGTGTACTTTGAGTACAACTGTTGATTACTATTTGCAGTAGAAGCAGGCATGACTTTGCATTCATGTAAAATCTGAATGCAGTTTGTCAAGCAAGAGTCTTACCTGCTTTGTATTTCTGTATTTCAGGTCAAATACCATCAGCAGTCAATGTGTGAAAAACTTTGGAAGATCACTTCTGGGTGGTTACTGTCATACTTATATACCTGATCTAGTGCTGCATGGAATAAATAATGATGAAAAACTCAAGCAGTATCTACTAGCAGATCTATTTCATGCAATGCATGTGAGTTAAAGTACTGAGTCAGAATAGGAGTTGTGATATTACTGAAATCTACCGAAGCAGGTTATTTCAGTCAGTTACTTTTTTTTATTTACCTGAAACAGCCACACCTGCCATGTCTTCCTTTTTGAGGTAAAGTCTTGTTGAGGCCTGTATGATACTAGTCTGTAGCAGAAATGACTGACTACAGAAGGTAATTGTACATAGATAAGAACTTTGCTGTGCTCTTTTTCTACTGTAGGTGCTCCTAAATTATAAAATTTGTAACTAACCTTTCACTGGAATAACTGTGTGACCTCAGTATGCAATTTAAAATGCTTATCTAGTAGCTGTCAGCAGCTTCTCTCTGTAGCAATTAAGAATCATCCTGCTGGCATGACTGCATGTACTATCCAGAACAGTGATGTGTGTCTGTATATTCTTTAAGCAATATCAGATTGGTCTGGTGTGATGCTGGCTCTTCTGTGGTGGATGACAAGTGGATCATGAGCCTGCACAGCTCTTGCTGCCAGGAGTGCCAATGCTCTCCTGGAGTACCTAGCAAGAGCATTCTAGCAGGTCAAGGGAAGTGAGCCTGCCCTCTGCTCAGCCCTAGTGAGACCACATCTGGAGTGTTGTGTCTAGTCCTGGGCTCCACAGGTCAAGAAGGATGAGGAGATACTGGAGAGAGTCCAGTGGAGAGCCCCAAAGATCATTAGGGATCTGAAACATCTCTTCTCAGAGGAGACTAGACCAAGAGGGAGTCTCATTGATGCATATGAATAACCTGAAGGCAGGTGTCAAGAGAGTGGTGCTCAGCAACAGGACAAGGAGCAATGGCCATAAATAAACTAAAACAGAAGTTGTTCCACCTCAGCTTCTGAGGAAGAACTTTATGTTGAGGGTGGCATAGCACTGGAACCAGCTGCCCAGGGAGATCATGGAGTCTCCGTCTCTAGAGACATTCAAAACCTGCCTGGAACTGTTCCTGTGTCACCTGCTCTAGGGGACATTGCAGTGGCAAGGGGTTGGATTAGAGGATCTCCAAAGGTCTCCTCCAACCCTAGCTATTCTGTTATATCCTGCTTGATTATGCATAGTAAAATCCCTCACATATCTCTGAAAACATTGAATGTACTTTCACCATCACTGGATCAGTATTATTATTACACTCATCAGTTTGAAAGAAACTAATCTCTTCAGGGTAGGGGAATACATGAAGAAAAATAATATGGAGTAGTGACTTTTAAATGTCTCGATCAAATTGGCAGTTCCAGTGCTGCTGTATGTAAATCTTGTCACTGAAGTTGGTACTCCTTGTCATTTGCTGAGATGCCTTTGGTTCCCTAATGGACAAAATCATGCATTGAATCATTTTCTTATTTGCTACATCAGTGTGAATAAAAGTAGAACCTCAGACTGAACTGTGGAAATGTATATGAAAGTATCACATAATTGTATTTTGTTTCTGTTGCAGCATCCAGTGCTAGATGAACCCATAGCAGAAGCTGTCTGCATTATTGCAGACACAGATAAATGGAATGTACAAGTAGCTACAAGCCAGAGAAAGATGATGGACAGTGTGAAGTTAGGCAAGGATGTTCTGGTTTCGAGTCAAGTATCCAATCTGTTGCAGTCTATTTTACAGCTTTACAAACTCAACGTCCCAGCTGACTTCGTAAGTATTTCTTCATTGAAGACTGAATGGAATTTGTTTAGCTCAGATAGTAAACAATTCTATACAATGTGTTGCAATATCAATGAACTAATGCCTGATATAATGCAGAACTGTTACAACATATTGAAAAGAATCCATGCTACAGTCCAGTAATGGATACTGGATAATTTTACATTTAGCAAGTGCTGTCTTGGGTAGCTTTGCTAATGGTTCCATAGGATTGATGGGATGAGATGCTTGGAATGGGTGGGTTGCAGCAGGGAATGTAACTTTGTCATGTTGCATACTTCCTATCCCATGTTGCATCCTTTCCTGTCCTCATTTGTGGTGGAGTTCATCAGAGCAAATCAGTAATGCTGGTTTTGCTGATTGTGACAAAATTACCTACAAATCTGACTACAATAACTGTAATTCAATTTTTAGCACATGATTGTTGGTGAGGGGAGATGGAGTTTTTCACCCCTTTTCTAATAAACAGAATTGATTTGTCCTTCAGCAGATAGCCTTGAGAAATTCTGTAGAAATCCTATGTAATGACTGTGCCAGCAGATAGAAGAGGAAGATAAACGCTAACAGCTCTAAATAGTATTGGTTGGCACTGTTTTGGATTAAATTGGTGGTATTGATTACACTAAGTTCTTCAAGTCAAATGCTAGGCAAAATATGTGGGTATTTTTTTGAGTGTTTTCTCTGGATTCTTCTGGGCACTGAAAAATATGCAACTGTGTATCTTAACACGAGCACAATCACACCTTAAATCCTGGCATTTTTAAACTGAGTAGTTGCTTCTGCAACTGAAGTGTTCTTTCAATGTTTCCTTAGGATTTGTATATGCAGTTTCTATATGGTTTGTGTGGTTTGGGAGGTGTCTGGAGGCAGAATGATTTTTATTTCTGTTTTCTTATGAAAAGGAGCTGTGAAGTCACAATGCTAGTAGTTTGTAAATTTTTCATAATTTCTGTTAGAGGCACTTTAATCCTTCTGTCAGGGGATTTTGCAGCTCTGCAAAACAATGTTGCTGCATTGAAGCTAAGTGTTCCTAAATACTAGGAGAAGTGTGACTCTTTCATACTACTATTTTTATTGATTTAAGTTTGAATAGAAACATAGGTATTGATGTACTCATATCAATCAGAGATGATCACAATGTGGTATGTTTGAAGTTTCCTTTAGGAGTGCATCTCTCTTTACATGCAGTTACTGTTCAGATGAATAAGTATTTTTGGGGTTTTGTGGTACCAACAAGAAGCACCCCAATTTGAGACCAGATGAAAGACAAGTGGTGATATCTCTGTTGTAACACTTCAGGCTGATAGTTGTGCTGCCGAGAGTTTTGCAGTATGCACTGGTGAGAGGAAAATGCTGATTGCAATTGCTGCATTTCAGGAATATGTCAAAAGTTTTACCTGAACCTTTAAACTCAGTTTAAGCTACTCTTCTATTTTTAGAAGTTACTTGACATTTTTTCCATTTGGTCAATGAGAAACTGCAGAGGAAGCTAATATAAGAAAAAGAAAAGACTTGTCATCACTGAACAAGATGTGTTAGTGTACCAAGTTTGCAGGGAGAAATGTCTTTTGATTCTTTGATGGTATTCAGAAGGAATAAATCATATGACGTAAACAGCCTTTCTTTTAAAATAATAGGGGGCTCTTCCTTACTTGCTGCCTCATAACTTAAAACAAAAAATTCCATAACCCTTAACACAAATGCTGGAATTGAAACAGATTGAACTGTTACTTTGTGAATCAGCTGCATGTCCCCCCTGAACCACTGAGAAACTGCTCATAAGCTTTTTGCATGAAGGTTACCTGTCATGGCAAAGATGAGTGCTTGCTTCCCTTTTGGCTGGAATCAGAAGTGATTATAACAACTCAAGTGAAAATTTTCTTAAAGCAAATTGATCAAACTATTTCAAAAACCTTCTGCCTTTCCTCCATTGGTGGCAATGACTTGACTTTACTACCATGTAGCATGTTTTTTAAATGCCTCTTTATTTTCCATTATTAAGACTCTATATTAGCTCAATGAAAGAATAATTAAACATCTTAATAATACTCCAGATGATCAGAAAAATGCATATTAGGCTACCTAAAAGCCTGAGTCTTCTTTTTCTCATTAGTTTCTTAATTAACAAAACTGGTCTCACCAGGTCTCACTTCCAATGCTTAGGTTTTTCATTCAACTCCAGAACATGGGATGATGGCCTGAAGCTATTTGCTGCCACTGTTTCTAATTGCTGTCTGTGCCTGCTGGATGATTATATGTTTGATAATGTGAGGTTCTCCATGTGCTTCCTGCTTTCATCTCCTGATTTCAGAGAGCTGAACTAATTTAACTTTTTTGAAGTGGTCATCGCTGTGAAAAGGAGGAATATATCAAATTGAATGTACCTTTGTCCTAGATAAATACCTGATAAGACTTCTAGCTATTCAGCTTGTGAAGACATGCTGCCTGCTGGCCTTGTCTTGCCAGAATAACCCCTCTCTTTCCTTGAAGCAAAGTTCATCTATCTGCTCTCTTGTAGTTTGTATATGATAAATTGCCATGAATCACATGACTGTATTTGAAAATAATATGCATTTCTAGCGTTCCACTGCTGGAAGAAAAGTGGAATGATTAAACTGATGTTTCAACTTGAACTATTACCTTTTGGCACTCAGTGTGAAATGTTTAAGCAACTTTAAACTAGAAGTACTTATTAATGATGAAAACAAATGCCTAAAATGAATTTCTAACTTAGTTGCTACTGAAAAGCAATCAGCAAAAGAGTTATAAGTAACTCTGTGATGAATAAGGTACTGGTTCCTTCCATCTTGAGTCTTAGTTTCTTGAATGGCACTAGAGCCTTAGAGCTAGAATGATAATTTTAGAAACTGTTGTCTAAATTAAGTCTTTCAGAAAAATAGTACTGACTTATAACAAAGATATCTCAATCCAAGAATTCTGCCTTAATTCTTAGTAAGATATTTTGAGTGGTTTTGAACCTCATTAAAACTGTTTAAGTCAGCGGAAAGGCAGTGACTTGAGCAGAAATAGAGGTGCAGTTTGTGCAACAAACTTGCTGCTCAAGAGAGCTGGAATGCCCCAGTTGTATGAGGGCTTTCCTCTTTGTGGGGTAGTATAATTTCTTAATGTTTATTACACAATTATAATAATTAAATATATATAATAAATAATATAAATAAATGAATAAATAATATATAGTTAAATTGCCTCTTCTAGATTTTGGAGTGGAGGCTTAGTTTATCTTCTAAGAAGGTAAAGCGATGTGCTTACATTTCTGTAATATTTGCATGCAATTCTAAAAGCTGTTCTGAGGTTTTTGGTCTGTTTTTTCAGTGCATAATGCATCTTGAGGATAGACTGCAAGAGATGTATCTCAAAAGCAAAATGCTCTCAGAATATCTGCGAGGACATACAAGAGTGCATGTAAAAGAACTAGGAATTGTATTGGGGTGAGTATTGCAGGTATCAGTCTTAAGCAATGGCAAAAGCTGGGACAGTTATTTTTCCTTTTCATCTCAGTGTTGACAGCTTGTTCTCACAAGGATTTGCTTCATATTTAACACTCCTTTTTCATGTGCCCAATAAGTTGCAAAAATGGGTTCTACTGAGCTATCTTGAAATCAGGAGGAGACTTTTATACAGCAGCAACAAAATACTTGTAAGTTTTAAATCTCCAGAATTAAGAGAGTTTGGATTTTGTCCATTAGGAAGTTATCCATGCATTCATGCGCACTCTTCTGTTGTGATCTCCTTAATGGAAACTTCATCCCAACAAATACTTAAGAATTTTTAGAAGGAAAAGGGTGCATTTATATCTTGAGGGATGAGAGAGTCTCAAAAATAAGCAGGAGTCCTGTTCAACAGCTGTCTTCTAATAATAGTACTTGATTGGCATATAACTTTTAGGGACCTGCCTGCGGACAGCAGAAAAGGGGGAAGAAGTAAATACACTTTCTCGAGGTTTTTTAGCACTGCAGTTTAAATCTAATTTATCTTTTTCCACACTGTTCATATCCAGAAATGTAGCTGTAAATAGTGAAACCCTAAAATAAGCATTCTTCTCCATGTGTGTGTTAAATATATATAAATATGTACATACATCCTGGCCTCTGAACAGCTTCACATTTGGAAATAGTTGGAAACTAACCATTGCACTTGACAGATGTTTCTTGAACTGTTATTGCATAATGATTAATAATTTCAGCTCTTGGTCGTTTTTGGTAGGAAAGTGCTACTATGTAGTGAACTGAGTTGAGTTACATTCAAAACCTGAAATGCATAATCTTCCATAAACTGATACTTAGTACTTTGTTAAACTCACCTATTGGTGCCTACTCACTGGTAAGACTGCAAGCTAAGGCTTTTGGTTTAGCAAATAAAAGATCTTTTATTTAAACCACAGAAGATTATATAGTACAGAATGTAATATTGCTATCTTTTGATTTAAGTGCTAATATACTTCTTGGTTTTAAGCATTATTTACATACCTTTACTGGTGTTAAATGATTATTGACAGTAAATAATAATTAAACAATGAACTTATTAATAGCAAGACTCTTCCAGTTTCTTTAAAGTGGATGAAAAGTATCATCTTGTGATACTTGATTGTCATCTCTTGTGAAAAGTGACTGTATATTATTTTAAAGTCTCTCCTTTTTTTAATTTCTAGGATTGAATCCAATGACTTGCCTTTGTTGGCTGCTATAGCAAGTACTCATTCCCCATATGTTGCTCAAATACTCTTATAAATTAAATTCTCAGGATAGTCATTCCCTTAAAATACAGCTATGAAAATGGGAATGTTGAATGAAGAACAGAGGTGCCAAACACTGGTAAATGGGGAGCACTGATGAAAGCAGGTAATGACTACATTCTACCACCTTCTGATTCTGATTTCAACTGGATATTTTATCAGAGGACTTCAGTTTACATAACACAAAAGGCATTCAGGTTTTTCGTACAATCTCACTTCTGACTTAAATCAAGAGACTGCATCCTTGCATTTTATTTTTATTCAAAGGATAAAAGTTAACACTAAGTGGCAGACGTTGAGTGCTGCCATCCAAAACGCTGCTCAAAACCATGAAGTACCAGTTAAAAGAACAAGTGGATTAGAATGGATTTTGTAATGCTTGTGAGTGTGGTGTGGTGTATTTTTCTTTGCTGGGGAGGAGGAGGAGGAGCTGTAAACTCTGTATATAGCATTCCTGTACAAAAGTGTATTAGGTGGGACATGATTTTCTTGCAGAGCATACATGTGATTTTGTATAGTAGAAGTGATGGGCTCAGAACAAGGAACCTGGATTCAGCAGCCAAATGTCATGTGGGAATGGAGGTGTGCATGGGGTTGATGTGACTTTTCCCTGTAAGTACAAGAGGTTGAGAGCTGTGGCTGCTTCCATTTTAATGAGGAGGCGTTCAAATGGGCCCATGGCTACAAGTGAAGTGGACTGGACTTCAAAGAGAGGGATTTTGTGGGAAAGCCTTATGGAACTTCTGCTACAAGTTTACATTTGTTGCTGATGCAACTTCAGTAACTGTTGATTTGCTGTATGACTGTGGTCCTGGGAATTAAACTTGTCTTGGTGTCATCAAGTATTGCTATCTCCAAGGAGTATGAATTTGAAAAACTTCTGAACAATGCCAGTGCTGTGAGCACGTGTCCATGTGCACATACACCAGACAATTGGCACAAACTGAAGACAATCATATTGGGGAAATACAAGATGACAAACAACCCCCACCAAACCTTTAGTCAAAAGTATCACTTTTTTCCAGCTACAAGTTGTCACTCTGAGTAGGAATAAAAGAAGAACGCTGTTTGAAGTAAAATGAAATGTAGGGGGCAAACCTCAATATTTGATATTACTCTGAATGTTTGCAATTGCCCTTTTAGATTCTACAGAAATCTTGAACTATCATCCAGGTGCCTTTCCTTACTAGGTTAACTACTCTGACATCAGAAACTACTTCTCCACTAGTTGATACTGGCCTTTGGTGTTTCTAGAAAGCAAAACAAAATTTTGTACTTCACTGTTTTCACGTGGTTGATTAAAATGAATGTAAAAAATACTTTTTTTGCATAAAGCACTGTTAAGCTGGATATGAAACTATGGACCAGGCTGAGGAGAGAACAAAGGATCAAAACATTCTTAAATGGAAAACTCAGTGTTGGACTGTTCTGTTGTGAGCCGCTGTGAATACGGTGTCCGAAATTGTCGTCTTGCAAGCAAATTTCTGGCAAGACAATTGCTTGAAAATAGTGAATTCTAATAAGAAACTCCTGGTCGCCAGTTGTGAGTTCTCCTTGTTGGTGGTTAGAGATTAACACTGAAGTGACACACTTTTATTAAAAGTGTTTTTATTTCCTACTACCTTGATGTTTGGACTTTTCTACAGTAAACTTTCAATGATTTGAAATAATGAAATGTGCTTATTGTGAATTGCTTAAATGTGATGGGGGTCTTGATTAACCTTGTGTTACTTTTTGAGGGAAATAGGCAGACTGGCCTACTGTGAAAAGAGGTTGTTTCCACGTAGAGGGATACTTAATATTCTGATACAACATTTCTGAAGCTGTTCCTTCTATGCTGGTTTTCTGACCTGACATTCCAAATGTTTCTTTTATTGCGTTTTCATACTTCTCCCTAGTATTCTGCCTAAAAAGGCTAAAATCTTTCTATGGTTCAGGTTTTTTCCTCCTGCTTTATAGCTAAGCAAACTTTTAATATCTTTGGTCTATGAATCCTATCTGCTGGAAAGTAAATTTACCTCTGCATATGGCTTTTAGCAGTTACCACTTTCTATTTCACAAGGTTAAAATGAAGAACCATAGAGCAAGTCACGTATTCCTAAACTACCCTCTTGATGGAGAATGTGTGTGTGCATGTGTAAGACTATGAAACTGCTTCTCTGAGTGTATACAGAAATCCTCATGTACTTTCTCTATTTCATGTCACTCTTAAATAGTAGCTGAGATCGTTAAAAGTCAGTCCAGTTCTTTTAAAGTGGGGTTTTTCTCTGAACAGACTCTGACAGTTCTTCAAAGAAATATATGCTAACATAAATATGTGCTTTTGCTATCATAGAGTTTACTAAAGAGAACAGAGATCTGCAGACATTCAGTGATTTCAAGATTAATACCATGATCATAATAGACCTGATTTTACCACAGATCAACTGTTTAAAAAAAAAAAAAATCAGTCTTTGGGCAAGACATCAATTAACTTTGTGGTGGCATGTGAGCTGATGGTCAAAAGCATTTGTATTTTCTTCAGCCCAGGCTAAAACTTCTATAGTTCTTGCTGCTTTCTCTAACATTTTGCTGCTCTTCAGAAATTACATGTTGAACTATTTTATTCTCACAGTTTTAGTTATGGGGGAAAGAAAATTCAAAATCAAAGCTCTTTATTACCTTTAAAAGGCTTTAGACTAATGAAAGCTAGTTACATGTTCCCCTCTCCACCAAATGTACTACCTCAGTTGACAGGATTCTACTTTCTAGGGCTTTTTTTTGACTCAAAGTCTTTAACTTGTTTTTGGTAGCATCTTGATGTTTATGTAAATTGGTGTGGCATGACAGGACAGTAAATATTTACAGATGTGTTTTTTAGACATTTTTAGGGCATGTTTCTGGTTTTATTTTAATAGGATGAAAAGTGATATGAATGTACAACTGTGTTGAAAGTTGATAATGTAGCTTAATTTTCAAATATTCCAAAGTTGTTTTTATCAGTATTATGTAGGTTTTTTGTAAACTTAAATACATACTTTCTTGGTTAGGTGGGAGTGCACAGTCTTTCCAAAATCCCACATAAATGCAGTTTACACACTGAAATTTAAAGAATGTATACTGTTTTCAGGCAAGGCTAGACATAGGGGAGGAAGGAACTGCTAAATTGTAGAATTTAATTGAAATGAATTATTTAATAATACCAAACAATACTAAGACTTAAAACATTTTAATTTAACTCTCTGAACTAATCTATACAACTTTCTTTTGCCCCCAAAAAACTAATAGACACTGATCCTGTAATTCACATTTCTGATGTCATCCTCCAGAATTATAGATTGATTTTCCCCATGCCATATTATAAGCATCTTTACCTGTAAAGACAAAACCACTTTTCAGATGCATTAAACTCTAGTATATATAGGTTTATGCAAAATGATCACTTATTCTTCAAGTATAACTTCCAGTTCAATTAAAAGGACCCAAATAAAAATCAAGTCTGAGCTACTAAATATAGTTAGACATTTTCCTTTTGGTGTTTTTTTTTGTTTTTTTTAATTAAATATTTTTTGGGCAGGGAGGGAAGGGGGTTCAGATCAAATGAGGTAATTTGACATACATGGCAAGTTTTCCATAGTAGAAAAATGTGTGTTGCTATTGCATGTTTGGAGAACATAGGCTTTTTTAGGAATGACTGAATACCAATGTCAAACTACATGTTTTTTTTCTTATAGTTGTTTATGTATGCTATTATTTTGGTCAATTTCTTTGCGGCATTTGGTGCAATAAACTTTCTGAAATTAATGGAAGTGGTATTTGGTATCTTCCTTTTTAAAATTTTTGAGCTTTTGTTGTTATATCAGAGGTCTAACAGTGCATGGACTATTAGATAACCCATTAGCAAAGTAAGTAACTACTACAAGAAGTGTCTAGCAGGAAGGCTGCACAAAATGACTGTTTTCATCTTTGGAAGCTTTACCCCACTTACACGTAAACAAGAACTCTTACAATGTGGAAAATATGGGCAAAAAATAGTGGAAAATGAAGACAGTGACTGTTGGAATAGGTGGTGCAGAGGTTCCATGCACCTGTGTAACTGGTACTTAGTTCTTTCCATAAGCATTTGAGCTATGTGTAAAACATTTTGCTATTAAATAATAACTCCAGTTTTTAAAATTGCTCAATTGAGCAGGAGTGAGTGACCCCTCATGTCTACTAGATTATTAAGCATTTAGTGTTAGTGTATTTGATCTGATAGAATTTCAAATAAAGAAGTCTTTGCTTCTCTCAGATATTCCATGACTTCTATGACCTGACTTTCTATTTAGTGTTCTGGAGCATCTTAGAAAATCCTTATTTAGAAATAAAAACAGAAATGAGATGATCAACTGTATTTGTGCTTCTTTGAGCAGGTCTGAGTTAGTCCTGATTTGCCCAGGACTTTGGCATCAAGGACTTGATAGTGAGAAGAAAATTCAGTTACCTCCCAGCTCTTTCCTCCTATCATACCAGCTGTATTTGTAAGCTGCTTATTCTGTGCCTTGCTCTGTGTGCATTGAGTCCCTTAGAGGTAGGTGAAGTATTTGCAAAAAAAAAAAAAAAAAAAAAAAAAGTGCTGCTGGGTTAACATGTTTCATTTGGCTCAAAGGGGCCAGGACACCTCAGCTGGGAACAGAAAGGGAGTGAGACTGCTCCAGTCCCTGACCTCTTTGATATTTGTGAACTGTTGGACTGTCTTGGTGATTTGTGCAGTTCAGCAACCTGGTTTTCCATCCAAGCCTTGTAAGACTCCATGAAACTCCTCTGCTCTGATTTCGTTACTTTAAAAATTATAGTTAAGCTGTTGATCATATCAGCTGGTTGAATTTCCTTTTAAAGGGCACTTAGCCAGTCTCTCGGAATCCAAAAGTTCAGGATGGTGGCAGGTTAAGAAGAGGGAGAGGCAGAGGCTGGCAGATATAAAATAGCCAAGGACTGGGGAAGGGTGGAGACCTGCAGTAATGAACACTTGCGTGGTATGGCTGAGAGGGTGGCCAAAGAGCTTTTAGAACTCAGAGCTGCAAAGGAAAAAATAATACCTAGATTTGGAAAATCCTCACACTTTGAAGTCAGATTCTGTGATTTGTTCAGAAGATGTGACTAGAAATAACACAAATGTTAATAGTGAACAAGCAGCTGAGCTGTTTTCCCACTTATCTAAGTGGCAAAAAAGATCACAGACCTGACGGAGTTCTCCTCTTATGTAAAAAATGGTTCCAAGGCTACAGCAGTAAACATGAACTATATTCCAAAGTAACTAAGTCTTGTGCCAAAATTCTGCCAGTCTTTCTCCCTAGATTTCTCTCTATTTGAAAAAGTTATATAGCAAAGCTTTTTGCTGGTCATCTATGCACCATATCCTTTGGTTTTCTGTACTTACTCCTTTGAAAAGATCAATCAGGACAAAATGTACAAAACGGGATTTTGAAGCCAAGTGACAAACCATGAGACTGACCTGTAAGGCTTCTGATCCTGTATAAAATTAGCTTAAGTGGACACATGCTAGTAATCCACATGCTGGAAAATTACCTTATAATAGTTGCAGTCAGTTGTCTGTCTGGCACAATCCCCAAACTAAAACAGTTTAAGCACTACGAGTAGAGTAGCACTTTGTCTTGAAATCCTAAAGGTCAACACACGGCTGAAGGGCTTAGGAATGGCAGTCAAGTACTCGAATATAATCTCATAAACTAGATTTTTTTCCATTTGGAGCTGCAAAAGACATTCTACTGTGATTGACAAATTGTGTTTGAGAGAGAGCAGATTTCCGTGAGGAATGAGTCTCTCACCAAGGAATAATGCTCCCTCTCCTATGGACAGAGAAATGGTCATGGATGTGGAAACTGATACTTAGGTCTGCTTGAGATCTCCCCAGGATGGGTTTGTGTATTCTGATAAGAGTGCCATAGTGTCAAGGGCTGGGGTATTTTGGCTCACAAAAATGTTTTGTCTTTTGTTGGATTGAATTCCAGCCCTGCATGTAACAAAATTGTTTCAAATAGTTCTATAATGTTGCCATTTTAGCTCTCTTTTGCTACCTCATCTCTTTTTCCCTAGATAAATGAGCCTGAGGAGTGTTCTGGTGTCACAAAATTTTTCATTTTCTACATTATTATGTCACATTTTTTTCTTTCTTTTTATGATCTGTGCAAGCCCTGTTAGCCTCAAAATGGAAAAATCTAAAACTGTTCATATTACCTTCAAAAAATATAGGCAAATGTATTTCGTTGAACTAGTGTGTCATTCTGTACAACATGCAACTTTTTTGACCTTGAAACACAACTGCTCTGAAAGCAATGTGAAATTAAAAATCACATTTCCAAACCATCCCAACAGCTCCTCCTGCCCTCATTAAGGGACTGACTTATGCGAGGACAGTGCAGTCACAGTGCAAGTGCTTTAATTCTGTAATGGTTTGTTTACGCCTTAACATTTGATTTGGGGAGCAGAGGTTCCTAGGCTGCCTGCATCATTGCAGCCCATTCACCATGTGGATGAAGAGAGCCTAGTTCTGCATTGTGATCTTGTTGGTCAGGAATATTGGGAGCATGCTGGTGGGGGGGATAAAACAAAAATGGAATTAGCACTGAGGGAAAGCTAACTTTTTTCCCTTTGCCCTTTTGTTACTGCAATTACACTTCTGGCAGTCTCCTGTCACAGTCTGTCTCTAACATGGAAAGGGTGACTGAACCCCAGAATTTGTTGAGCAGGGTCCTCTGGATGCTGAGCTGCTGCCACTGCCAAAGCCATGGGCTGAGCTGTGCCAGTACAGCTGGGATATAACCACCAGTGTTCCAGGTGAGTTTGTCACCCCTTTGGTATTTAAACCATTTGCGTTGAACTTTAGCCATGGCTGCTCCCCAAAGATATCTGCCTCTGGTTTGCCTTGTGCCATTTTCTTTCCACAAGAATGCAGTAGTCTCTCCTGTTGCTCAGGGATGGGTAAACACCACAAGCAAAGATGCAAAGCCCCTTTGAATGTTGCTAAATAAATTCTGAATCTCGCAGGTAATTTGCTGGCTGCTAGGAGTGGCTGCAGGAGTAGCAGTGCATTATTATATGTTTGAATTAAATAAGCTCTGGTGGCTTCCCAAGTGCAAGTGCCAATGCTCTTGATATGTAGGCAATAGCTGATAATTAGAGAATGCTGTTCTTGTCTTCACAAGACTTCCTGTCCTGAGCCTTGTGATGTTTAGACTATATTGCTGCAAAGGACCTAATCTAACTAGTTCATCCATGGGATCATACTAAACTTTACAGGGAAGATGGCTTTGCTCCACCCTGCCTTGCTTCACTTCAAATTAGTTTTCTCTCTTCTAAATATACAAAGTTTTTTTGGCATGTCTGTTTTGTGGCCAGCAACTGCTCTGTCAGCCTTAAAAAAAACCAAAACTGGTATGGGCTTTGCGATTAGTGCTGAGATTTTAGATCTTGGTCTAGTTGGAGAGCTAAGAGCTGAATGTTCCCGCCCAGGAGGCAAAGCTCTTGAAGGAGAGCCCCCTAGGAATGGCTGTCACACTGAATCCAAGCAGCAATCTGCACCTGCAGTTCATCTCACTGCATGTTGCTGAGTGTTGCTAAGTGCCATTCTTTTCTTAACAATTGGGAGCTGTGCTAAAAAGAACAAAGATGTTAATGTCACCAGCTTGCCCATTGCTGTGTGACAATTCCCATAGTTTGATGATGGTTGGCTGCTAAAGTGCACACTGCTGCCCTTTTTTGAGCTATGACACAGAGCTGGGTTGCGTTTTAGCTGAGGTTGAGGTATGAACTTTACAGTATGCTGGACTGGCTCAAGTTAGATGCAGTTTTACATACCCTGTGATGATGTATAGCACAGAGCATCCTGATGACACAGCTCCTCAATGTAGCACGGCACTTTACAGTAGTAGTGAGATAATCTCTGGATTTGCTAAACCTGTTTCTACTTACTCTTAATACATCTTTATCTCAGTACATGCTGGGTTAACCACACTGATTAACCATTCCTAATTCTTGACTAAGCTTGACTGGTGGAAGGTTGGGAATTTTTACCCTGTGTCTGTGGCTCATGATAAAATCAGCTCCTGCTTGTTTTCTCAGCATTCCAGTAATTACCACTGTTCATTACAGAAGGATGGGGTGATTGGCCAGGGGTACACAGGGATACTGTGTCAAAGGTTAGTGTCTGATCGTCTGAGTCCTCAATGACTTCATCATCGAACAGTCCTACTGGCCAATCTGGGCTGGGGGATTTGCACACCTCCCTTTC
This sequence comes from Luscinia megarhynchos, assembly GCA_034336665.1. Taxonomy (NCBI): domain Eukaryota; kingdom Metazoa; phylum Chordata; class Aves; order Passeriformes; family Muscicapidae; genus Luscinia; species Luscinia megarhynchos. Next base: position 40,375,589 of record CM067566.1, on the reverse strand, counting down.
CCTTCCTGGCAATTGCTTTAAAGAGTTAGAGACATGGTGTCCAGCATTCAGACATACCTTTCGTGAAATTTAAAAAGAGAAAATGTGTGCTCATTCTTATATACTGTGTACAAGTACAATTCTGCCTATAAGGCTAGTTTAGCTAAAGTATCTGCCACATGGATGCTGCCAAATAAATGTATTTTGTGGTTCTGAACACCTGCTTTCTTTGCTGTCGTGCATCTTTTATTTTTTGCTTTAGATGCATGACTTATGTGGGAAAAAGAATCTCATGACAAGCAGCTGAGAAACACTTAAGGAGACATAGCAGGAGTCAGTAATCACCCAAGGGAAGTGCTAGTTTTCAGAAAAATAAAGGCAGAAGTGAAGGATCAAAGTCTCTGAGTGAGTTTCTTGTTTGAGGCAGTGGGAAGGTGTTACAGGCAAGCCTGTGGACTGTACAAGATGTTAACTTTCAGCTTCGCAGAAACACCTAGTTTTTGCATGTTGGTGTGCAGGTATCTGTGATGATGCTGTGCTGTGGCAATTCAGCATGCTTATATCTGTCCATTTTAATATAGAGAACAGTGATATAATACAGTTTTTCTTGGAATTAGGCATATGGGCTGAAATACTGTGTTGCCAGTATTATGCCAGTGTTGTGGCTTTAAACTATGTGAAAGGATAGCGGCAGAAGGCAATATAAAAATGAGCAAAAAAAGTAAAAATATGGGTCATAAATGCCATTTGACTCTGTACCGCTGAGCTCTATCTGAGCTTCTGATTCAGTCTTGGTGCTGCTTGTTTTAATCCATGTGGTGGGAATCCAAAGATAAAAGCAACCGTGACTAGGCAAGATGTGACTGTCATTCTCTAAGGGGATAAATTGCCATGACAGTCCTGGCTGTTGCTGTTGGGGAGATGGCTGATTTTGGCCAGCTGCTGGGTAGCTGGAGATGGTAAATCTCCTTGGGGATAAGATGCCTTTTGGATAATTAGACAAGCGTGCAAACTGTCTCAAAACAAAGGCCATTAAATTATTTCTTCCTGCTGCTTGAGATTAAGTAATGGCTCATGTAAAAGTGAATGCCTGAGAGGCACCACCAGTTTCTGAAGGATAGCAAAGGCCAAACCCAGTTGGAGCCTGAATTTTTCCTCCATGTCAAGGGGAAGAAATACAAGGTTTGACAGCAAGGGAAAGAGAAGGCTGGGTGCCTGCTATAGAAATAGTATTTATAGAGTCCCAGAATAGTTTGGGTTAGAAGAGACTGTAAACAGTCTTGTAGTTCAACATTTCCCTGCAATGTGCAGAGAGATCTTCAGCTAGATCATGTTTCTCAGAGCCTCACCCAATCAATAAACAGTATTTGATCTTTGTGCTCATGATTAGGATGAGATTGGATCACTCAGCTACCACCCGGTGCAGGTGCTCCTGCCAGCATAAGGGAAGTGGCTGCAGCAGGGAAGAGGACAAGAGGTCTGCCCCTTTCACTGAAGTATGCTTAAAGCAGTGATGAAATGGGATCTGGAGCAGTGAGTTTCACCTTAGTTAAGTCAGTCTGCTGCTGATCCCTTGTGTTTGCTGGTGGAAATATGCCCTTACCCACCTGCTTGCAGTAGGGGTCAGATGAGAGCTGCTGCTGTGATGCCTTGAGAATCCAGGTGTAAGGATGAGAAGTACAACACCCTCTTCCAGCATTGCCTCCCCATTACTTCAGCATAGCTATAACAGGAAAACTGCCCCCTGAAGGGCTGGTGAAATACCAGAGCTACAGCTGGCAAAATGTGTTTTGTGGGACCAGTGCCAATCCTGCTTCTTTTCCCCAGCTGCAGTTAGTGTAAAAGCTGGTTTCAGATTGCTTGCCTAACTCTAGATTGGCATCAAATAGCTCAGCTTTGCAAACCCCATTTGATGTTCACTATGTTTTTATCGGACCTGATTGTTATTCTGCCAGAGATTGTCTAAGGTAACCTATAGAAATATATCCTAATTTCTCCCTTCCTCACTGCAGAAACACCCTGTGAGGGTAGCTGTCGTTATTTCTCACCTTAATTCCATGCTAAGAAGAGAAGTAACTCGTGGAAAATTGCAGAATATATTCGTTCTGTTTCCATTATTTTCACTCTGCTCCCTGGCCATTACAGAGCATTCTCAGGGACATGGGGCTGGCAGTGGGCATCAGCAGGAGCAGGAGCCACTTCATCCAAGTATCTCCCACAGCTGTGAAAGCTGCAGAAGGGCATTGTGCAGCTCTTGTTTCCTTCCAGAGTGGAGTCCCTGTTCTGTGTGAATTATGACCACAATTTTCAGTGCTCCGAGCACCAGCAAGGGAAGCTGCTGATAAATGAGGTGCAGTAGCAGCAGCTGCACAATTGCTGTCCTGCTGGCTAGGGAAAGGCAAAGTCATCAGAGAATTAAGATGAACTGCTACGCATATTTTGCACTCAGAAGGCAGTTCCATAGGAATTAAAAGGAAAACACTGTCATGTAGAAAATTTTCTATCTTCTGCTGGAACTACAGCTGTTGTTTCTCAGGCCTAGTATTCCTTCATGCAATGAACTGCCCCCACACAGCTTCTTCAAATAGGATCAAAAAGGTCAGCTGGAAAAATCTATAAAGAAGTGGAACAGTTCAAAGAAGAATGCAGAGGCTTAGAGCAATGACTGCGGGAAATCAAGGTCAAATTGTGCCTTAATAGCTGAGTACATCCAGGAGTTCAGACATCTTAAATCAGACCCTAATGATTATGACTGGATAGAAGACAAGAGTCTGCATATCTTTTTTAGAGAGCTATCTTGTGCATGGAACTGTTGCTGTGTGACACCAAAAGAGAGTAAGAAAATGCTGTCTTCCTCTTTCAAAGCTTTTTTTTGCTCTCATGAGTTTGAGGTTTCACACTAGCCATCCTATAAAAAAAGGTCAGTAGGGAGCACTAAAGTAGTAGTAGCCACTTGAGCTGTGCTGTGTTTGGTACATTGGAGTGCCGCTGGTACTTGGTCATCTTGATTTAGAAAAAAATTGTATTGATGTCAACCTCAAATTTGTTTTTCAAACTTCAGTGTAACCTGTTCTCAGTTATTTTGGTCACATTTCTACAGTTGAAGATTTGTGACTGTTTATACCTTTTGCAGTGTATTATTTCAGTTATACCTGAAGTGTAGCAAATCTTTAGTTTCTGTGATTTTCTTGCAGCTAGCTTCCCTCACCCAAGGGAACTGGAAGCTATTAAAACCTTTTAACCAGCAGAAGGAATAGAGCTGCCTTCTGTCTTTCACTTCTGCTGGCACCCAATGCTTTCTGGTGCAGTAAAAATTCAATTTAAAATTATGTGTAGACCAGCTACATAGATGAACTTTGAAACACTGCAACTTTGAATTAAAAGCATTTTTTATCATAGGTCAAACACTGTGCTATCCTCAAAAATGGCGTGAAGATCCTTGCAGAAATCTGTTTTGCTGAGCAGCTGACTTCTATCTGGTCAACATAAAGTAAACATAAGCATAGCTTTAAGACTAATTTTCTGTGCATTTCTCACTTGAGGTCATGAGCAGAATGTGAACCCTCAGGTTCTGAAATCAAGTGATAGGTCTCTTCTAAACCAGCTCTTCTGAGGAGGCAGCCACAGCCTCTATGCCTAGTAGGATATGGTTTTCTCCTTTGAGTTGTGTTGTTGTCTGCAGGGCTGCACCAGAGCTCTAGGCTTAGACTTGGCCTTTCTGCCTCAGATCTTATACCTGGGCTACAGCATTTTCTCTTCCCTCTAGATAATCTCCCTTTGCATGGGCACTGCTCTCTCCTGGCACAGGGAAAGGCAGCCCAAGTGCAGGCCAGCGGGTGGTGGCTGACGGGGATGTGTGAGCAGAGCAGTGATTTACTCCTTTAACTTGATGGGTCTAGACTCTCTCACCATCTCTGCCCAGGGATTGTGAAACCTCTTAGCACGCTGCAAAAGGCCTCAGCTATAAGAATTTCTCTTCCCCAAAGGTATAATAAGGTGAAAAGCTGGCCCCTCAGCCAGTAGTGCAGTACAGCTTCCATGAGGCTACGGGGTAGAGTACATGGCTGATTCATTTCTCTTTCACAAGACTGCCTATGCTGTGGTACAAAATTGTTATTCCCAGGGGCTGGTCTCACTGAGGTTAAATATGTGCCTTCCTTTATCAAACTGCTTTCTGCAATTTCTGCACATTTCGCAAGAGGGTTGAGTTATTGGTAAGTAAAATTTACAACCAGAAACCTCAGGCTCTTTAGAAAACAAAAGAAGAACTGGAAGGAATAACGTGTGTTTCAAAAATTAATTTTTGGATGTTCTGGCATGCAAATGTAACCAACGATAATGACAATGATTCTTCTTAAAAAATGAACTCTTTGTAGCTGAAAAATGTGATCACTCCAACAAAATAAGAAAGCTTAACCTGCAGAAAAGCTTAACCTGCAGCCATGGTTTGGCTGTTCCATAAACTCCCTTGGCTAACAGGCTGTATTTGTGCTGTCTTACTCTGTGACAAATATGCTTGCTGCCACAGTGATGCCACAAGCCCGAGCCAATGGTGCTTATGGCTTCCAACTGGGCTGCTGAGTGCTGGGAATACCACACGCCAAGCAGATCCTGAGTTTGGTGGAAGCAGCGCCCAAAACCTACCTCATTTCTAATGCCTTCCATCCCAAATCCATTATTAATCAGGAAAATGTTGACCTTGTCTGCTGTACCTTAAGCACAGAAGCCTTCTGGTAATTTTTCTGAGCTGACTGCTGCAGTTCGCTCATCTCAGGTAGACTTTCTGTAGGGACTTATACAATAGTTGGTGTTCACTATTGCAATTGAAATCTGTGCTGCTGGATAAAGTCTGATGTGCCACTGGCTAAGAGGTAGGGGCCAAATTCAGGAAGAATTCTTGTTCTCATAAGAGGAGAAACCTCAGGGAGATGTTTAATCACTGCGGATTGAATGATACTAATGGTGAATTTTTTTTATCCTTTGTGTTAACAATGACATTGTCATTTGACTGTGCAAAATACATTGATCAAGTTACTCTGTTGTCTTACTGGCCAGAATTCTTTCTTTGCTATCCCTACTCGGTCTATGGTATTTTTTTCCTCACGTTCATTTTGGCATATCTGATATTACATGGCCAGCTTTTCCCAGCCAGGTACTTGGCCATGCTTATAAAGTTTCTGGAGGGCCACAAACAGATTAGTTACCTCCTTTCCATTTACTGTCTCAGAAGGGAAACTGCTGAGACAAGATCTTTCAGGAATGTAAATTACTCTCTCTGTCTATGCTACAAATGAAGAAACATAGGTAAATGTCACCCATGGGAGACACCTTTGGAGACTTTTCATGTCCAGCACTATTGCTTTCGTTCATGTATTCCAAGCCTATGTTTTCAAACCTGAATTAAGAAATAATGGATTTAACTGGTAAATACATGCATGTATTTTCAACAAATCACATATGCATTAAAGGTTCATCTTCAGTGCAAGGTTTGAAGCTTACTGGAGTGTTTCTTCCTGGTCTGGAGACTGGACTGGAAGGCAGCAGAAGATTTACAGTAAAACCTTGTTTTTCAGGCTGCTGTGAAGAGGGCAGTGTGCTCTGTGACCTGGCTGTGACAGGGTGTGCAGGGGAGCAGAGCTCAGCCTTTGTCTTTGCATGCATGAGTTTTTAGGAATTCCGGCTCTTCCCTTGGGGAGAATGCTCTTCGCTCACCTTTTTCATTTCAGATGGAATAATTACAAATATTTGTGGGTTTTCTTTGTTTGACGTAGGCAATATGCAAATCATGGTGGCACATCCAGGCTGCAGTTTCAGAAAAATTTGCTTGAATTTAATGTTGATAAAAATCTAATGTTCCAGCTTTGAGTCAATGCATCGTGTGTCAGGCTTTCAGCAGCATTAAGTTGCCAATACCTATAATAAAATCCTTATCCATCTGCCTATCCTTAGAAAACAGAAGTTTTTTATCCATAAAAAACAACAGAAAAATCTCAGTTACCATCCATTTCTAAACCTGTTTTCTTACTGAACTAATCTGGTTGTATCATATGCCATTTAAAAGCTCATATCAATCACAGAGATCTAATCAGTGCTTTTGTTTGAATATTTTGCCACTTAGAGCACTACTTTTCTCTCAAAATTTGCCTTGAGAAAGAGAGCATCTATTATAATTTTTTCCCAACTTGCATGAATAGTTGATGTTTAAGATGTTCATAAGCAAAAGAAAAAAAAGAAAAAAGCCTGTGAATAACTGATAGGATGAAGATTTTATACCCACACAGCAGCTATTCTTCTGTAAGGGGCCCAGAACTTCTAGGTTGTCAACTCTGTTGATAATTTGCACTCCTCTTGTACTTTGCCCAGTACTCAGATCTGATTGTCTTTTAATGCTGCTACAGTAGTGATTTTTTTTATTACGTTGAAAAACAAAATTAAATTAAAATTAAGGTTTCAGAAAGCAGTGTGTAAAGGCAGAATATGAGGGGAATGAGAAAAAATATTTTTCCCTGCTGGGTTTTTTAGCTGTTAGCTAGATGGCAGAGGCATGTTGAGGCTCAAGAAATGCCCCTTCATTATCAAATTCTGAAACAAAGTGTGAGAGAGGACTGATTAAAAACCTCTTCAGTTCTCACCTCTACCTCTCCATCTTCTGCCCTGTTCCCTCCTGCCTTGCAGCATTTTTCTCCACCTCTCTGCTCCTGCTTTTGGTTTTGGGCTCTTCTACTCTCATCTTTTTCCATGATGGTCACCTTCTCTCACTTAGTATTGTTTCCACACCTTCTCATCTTTAGACCTGTTCTGTCCTTTGCCTTCTCAAAGGACGTGAAGCATATGCAGAACTGGGCATATTCACTGCACTTAGGTGACAGATTCTTATAGATTGCTTCTGAGAATGATGAACCGTGTCCCAAGCTGTTGGGCTTGGTTAGGTGGAAGCTCCAAAAACACAAATTCCTCATTTTGGCACACTCAACAAATTTCAGGTGTCCTTTATGGAATTACTAGGTGGGACAGCTGCCAAAAACATTTCTTCTACTTGTTTTTTTGTAATATAGGGAAGGAAACCAACTTTTACGTTCCCCAGTTTCTGAGATAAAAATGATCCATTAGAGGTGAATCTTTTAAAAATGAGACTACCCATTCATCCAATTTAATTGACTGGTTTCTTTGGAAAACATATAATTTTTTAAAAAATAGTTCCTTAAAAAGTAATCATAATTACAGGTGCTTCTTAGTAGTAATATTGAAATTCTTAGTAGTAATATTGAAATACACCTGGCTTCTTTTAAATATCATGCAGGACGAAAAAAAGGGAATTCATATCATAGGTGGTACTATATTTCTCCCCATCTACCTGGACTGATGAGAATTCATTTGTTTGCTTGGACAACATTTTAAAAAGACAAAAAATTCAGCCAATATAATCAGCAAAATTCTTCCCCTTCATTAACTATGTGGCCAAGAGACAAATGGACAAAAAGGGGAGGTTGCAGATTAAATGATGCAATAAATTTACCCCTAAAAGTAAATTTTCTTCTAGCATAAAAGTCACCTTTCAGATACATTGGAATCTTTACAGGGTGCAGGCTACAATGATGGGGAATAGCTCTTTAGAGCTCTGGGCAAGATCATGCAGAAGTGGTGTGTATCTATGGTGATGTTGTTTTCTTTGTCACTGGAAACAGGCTGCAGGGGCTGCAGTCATTCAGAAGAGGAGAGGAGAAACTCCCTGACATGCCAGGTTGTCTTTAAGTACTTGAAGTTTAGTATGAACTAACTGGCTTCCAACTGAATGCTGTGGAATGTTGTGCACCATTAGGTAAACGGCTAAAAGCCATAATTATGAAGGTTGTTTTTCCCAAGGAGACTCTAACAGTGCATTTCTCATATGTTATCCACTTTATGGGACTGTATTTCTTATTTCACATGTGTCTCATTTTAAATATCCAGTACTATGTATTTTTAATTTATAGCCAAATATTTCAGCATCTGAGAAGGTAGGTAAATACTGTTTGCCTCACTTTTGTAGCCAAGACATCTAGGGAATAGAGAAGTCAAAGGTTTGTGATATGATATATTGGCATTTAAGCAAATAACTAGCAGTCTCCTCAAAACTGAAAGCATGACCTTTTGTGAAATGGCATTCTTTTATTGAACAAATGTGTTTTTAATGTATTCTGTTATAGCTGCTTGCTGTTGTGATTATACGAAATTGAACTGCCTTTTGCAAAAGCGAAAACTACAGTGGGAACAAAGAGACTGACCTGGTTTTGACTCTATTCTCTTCTGCAAATCTGCAAATGCATTTGTTGTAGCCTGTGCAAATCAGTTGCTGCAAATATTAAATCTCATCTTCTACATTTTTGCTACAGGGCAGCCTGTAAGTCATGAATTAGTGACGGGAGAAATGAGAGAAACTTGAGCTGCAATGTTTTAATGATTTTTTTTTTAAAGTAGAAGCGTTTAGTTAAGCCAAGTAAATCCCTACTCATTTACTTGCAATTTTAATTCATATGACAAACCAACAGTGGCTGAGAACAGGTTATGTGGGTTCCTTGCGAAACCCCTTCATGAGAGAGACAACATCCTCTTTCCCTGCACTGAAGGCTCAAAAAACAGCAGGTCACACTTCTGCTTGTACCAAAGCCCAAATTCTTGATAGTCCTGCAGCAAGCACAGTGTCAGCAATTGTAATTCCTGAAATTTCTAACTTGAAGGATGGGACTGAGAAGGGTAGATGAAATCTGTTTGCTTTAGACAAAAATGGAAGGTATGTTCATTGCTGAGAATGTATCATCAGAGGCCACAGGCAAGAAAATAATTTTGGTAGTTCATTGTTTAAAACACAAATATATTCCAGGTCTTGAACAGAAAACCTTGAAGCTTTGAACAAGTGTGCAGCTGAGAGTGTGGAGACAAAAAAATTAACTTATTTGGACACAACACTGTGTACAGTGAGACATGACAGCTGTGAGCTGGAACTGCCACCTTCATCTCTGAAGGTGTTCTTGTTCTGAGCCATTTTGCTGCTGCTGTCTTGAGTAGATTAAGTTGAATACATAGGCAGAGCCCAGAAGAATATCCCTATTGACATTATCACTAGCCTTGCCTACATCTGTGGAGAGAGAAGTTGCTGAGAAAGTACATAACCTCTTCCTTATAAAAAAATATGAGATGTTAATTATTGAGAAATTCATTGTTCCTTTTTGTCTTAAAGGAAAATACCAGGGAAAAAAATGCATTAAAATTGGAAAGGGAAAGACTGTCATTAGTAAATTCTGGATTAAAAATTTGGGATAGGATATTGTATTAGTCCACATGGAGGGAAACAGGCAGTCAGATAGACCCAGCAGGGGCTTCCTAAGGCATTTGTGACCTTGAGGTCCACTTAGCACATGCTTGGGTTGGTGGTTCCTGGATCTGTTTATGAGGATGTGTCTTCAGAACATGTCTGGTTTTGACAAATCCTTTCTCTTCCTCTTCCAGAATAACTCACAGCCCATACAGGGAGTATCTCCATGGTATGCAATTGTAAATTACCTCTGCATAGGGAGATGAGTGCCAACCTCTCCTACAGCAACCATGTGATGGCTGGGTGCAGTTTGGCAGCTTTGTGTGTCTGATCCATGGCAGATCTGAAACTGGACTTTGCTTGTTTTGTTTCCTTCTTATGTTTGTGTCTAAATTAAACACTAAGGAGTGATGAAGAAGGGTGGTCTAGTGGTTAAATGTATTCAAGTGTCAATATAGAACGTGGAACTTTTTCTGTCTCCACCACGTCTGTGGTCAAAGACAAATTATTTAAGATGTCTGTATCTCGGAGTTTTCCCAACTATAAGATCAGGATGAAAGGCTTCTCTGGGTTACTCAATGACTTGAATGCTTTGATTCCCAACAGAAAGAGATAGAGAAAATTTTAAAAATATATTTTCAAGTTTATAGTAAAAATAGATAGCCCCTAATTATTCTGCCACTGGCTCTTCTCCACTTTGTCAGAGCAGTTCTGGTTCTCAGTGGAAAGAAGATACCCTGCACATCACACAAGATCTACAGAGTCAAACAAGAGTCAATCTCCAGGTTTCTCTGACTATTCCAGTGAGCATTAAAGTATTAATGTTGAACAGCAGAGAAATAGCATATTTACTCATTCTGATTTCCCTTGCTGTAATGGGAAGTAATTCTCCTGAAGTGTATGAGATTGCAGTGGTATAAGAGCAGTGTGAATTTCTCTGCCCTCAGGCTGATGACAAAAATTGTTTATGACCATACCATAGCAAACACATATAGAAAAGACCTCGGAGCAGGATAAGATTTTGTAAATGAAATAAAAGCAATGTATTTAGCAGATAAGCATTTAAAAAGTAAGGGCCTGAGGAAGTCTTGCTTTTTGGCTGGTATACAGAGCTCTCCCCAGTATTTTGCCTTCCCACCCCAGCACAAAGCTTCAGCTCATCTAGAATCAAGCTTCACCAGCCATCGTCTACTGGCCAAAAAGGTTCCAAAAAACCCTTCAAAAAGTGTTTAATCCCCATAAAAGATAGATGCATAGGAGAGGTACTTGGAAAAGGGCAGGCATTGTCTTTGTGGCTGCTCATGCTTAGTGTTGGAAAGCAGAACAACAGACAGAGGAAAAAGATGGAGGCTGAAGAATTGAGGGGACACAACCTGTTGGCAAACTCCAGGCACGAGGTGCAGCCATGGACTGTGACATTCCCCTCCCTGCAGCCACAGCCCTGTGGTGACATCCCACCATGCATCCTCGCTCTGATGCTGGTGTCCCAGAGGCTGGGGGTAGGTAGTAGATAGAGAGCAGTGCGTAGGGAACCAAAAAAGGAGGGTGGATGGGAGGTAGGAGACCAAAGAGCAGTTCAGCAACAAAGGAGTATTAAGTATTTTATTCATATTAAGAATGAAATGGGCAAAAGAGTGTTGCTCTTTGGCTTCAAGAAAGTGATATTGACCATTATTCCTTAAGAAAGGGAAAGGAAAAAAGGCCATTAATCTGGCCTTGGGACAATGTCAGGGCAGTTATTCAGGAAAAATGGGATGGGATGGGTGCAGAAGCCACAGGTCACTGGGGGCAGCCAGGACAATGCTGATGTTGGGCAAGTGGTGAAGGTCAGGGAGGGCAGAGGAGCAGAGACCAATAAGGAGATAATGAAGAACTGTCATCTGGTGGATGAGGGGAAAATTGTGGATATAGTCTACCTGGACTTGGAGACAATTTCCACAGCATTTCACTGGAGAAACTGGCTGCTCATGGCTTGGATGGGTGCACTCTTCATTAGGTAAAAAACAAGATGTCCATTTGGATGGTCAGGCCCAGAGAGTCATAGTGAACAGAGTTCCATGCAGCTGGCACCTGGTCACCAGTGGTGTTCCCCAGGGCTCAGTACTGAGGCCAGCCCTGTGTAATGTCTTTATCTATGACCTGGGTGAGGGGATGAAGGGCACCTTCAGTCATTTCACACATGACACCAAGTTGGGTGGGAGTGTTGATCTGCAGGAGGGTTGGAAGGCTCTGTAAAGGGGTCTGGACAGGCTGGATTGATGGGCCAAGGCCAATTGTATGAGGTTCAACAGGGTGAGGGGCTGGGTCTTGCCCTTGGGCCACAACAACTCTGTGCAGGCTACAGAGCCCTGGGGGAAGAGCAGCTGGAAAGCTGCAGGCAAGAAAAGGGCTTGGGCTTGGTGGCTGACAGTGACTGAACACGAGCCAGTGTGGGCCCAGGTGGCCAAGAAGGCCAGTGGCATTCTGGTCTGTATCAGAAATAGTGTGGCCAACAGGACCAGGGCAATGATCATCCTCCTGTACTCATCACTGGTGAGGCTGCACCTCAAATCCTGTGTTCAGTTTTGGGCCCCTCACTTCAGGAAGGACATTGAGGTGCTGTAGCGAGCCCAGAGAATGGCAATGGAAGGATTGTAGCAAGGTGGGGGCTGGTGTCTACTCCCAGGTAACAAATGACAGGAGAAGTGTGGGAGCCCAGGGTACACCCCTGGCCTCTCTGGGGGTCTCAAGGCCCCCCTGGCAAGGGTCTCAAAGACCCCTGAGTGAGACCCTGGTGTCTCAGGCACTGAATTCTACCCCCTGAGAGAAATTACAAACACAGAAGGAATGGAAACAAGCCACCAAAATTAGTAAAGTGTAAATTAGGTTGTTAGAACGTAGATAAATAGACTTTTAATAATGTTTGTGATAAGACACACGTGGCCAAGATGGAAGATTTGGGGATGTGGATACCTCTTCCTTCTTCTTCTCCATGTCATCCATGCTGGGTGACATGCTGGCACTTTTAGATTGGATGTGAACAAAGCTGCACCATGTAACAAGATTGTATTCTATTGGGGGTCATTTGTAAATACCTAGTACATAACTCAGACTATAAAAGATCAGTCCTGCCTCTACCAGGCAAATTCTGCCTTGGATGTCTAGCGAGCAGACTGCTGCTCACTGGACAAAGCATTTCTGAGATAAGAAACAACAAACAACCATGAAAACCTCTAAGAACAGCCTCCTGCAGTCTCTCATCGGCGGGCATCGGAAAGAGCTGGGTTCCAAACCACCTGCATGTCCTCCAGAGGTGATCTCAGATCTAAGGAGACACCTTGGGCTGTGACAGAGAAGAGGAAATGGCCTCAACTTGCACCAGGTGAGGTCTAGATTGGATATTAGGAAACATTTCTTCACAGGAAGGATTCTTAAGCACAGGAACAGGCTGCCCAGGGAAATGACTGAGTCACCAAAACTGAGGGATTTAAAAGACTTGTAGATGTCTTGAGGATGTGTTTTACTGGTGGACTGGGCAGTGCAAGGTAATGATTCTACTTGGTGATCTTAAATGTCTTTTCCAACCTAAAAAATTCTGTGATTCTTCAGTTCAGTCCCTGCTTCAGAGCCGTAGGACCTTCTTTGGGTCTGAAGGTGAGGGAGGCTTTAAAGAGAAAGGAAGGCAGAGTTCACACCTGCCTTTCTTTGCAGCTGCTTGGTCTTTGCCATCTACAATAGAGGATTTGATGCATTTTACATACAATTAATCTGATTAGCTAAGAGGGATTATATTAATGCAACTTTGAGTGTAGGAAGTTTTAAATCAGCTTTGATTTGGAAGGAGCATATTAACTGCAGTGGTTTTAATTTTTTTGTCCTTTAAATTACTATAAGCATGTCCTTTGAGAAGGTTGCAGCAGTTTTACTGCAACAGCTGAAACTTTTGTGAGCTTTGTGAAGGAAACCTCCATTTGCCGGTTTCACACCCTCCTCAGAAAAATCCCTTTTCCATTCTTAAGTCAAGCCCAGAGGTATCCACCTAGTAGACTACAGTAAGAAACAGGTTATTCCTTGGGAGGAACGGACAGCTTACTCCAGGAAGTTGAGGTTGGAAGTTCCTCATTGGAAAGCTACCAGGAAAAGTACCAGTGCTGGGCTGGGAGAGGGTGACTGAGAAATGGGGGAAGCATTTTTAAGGTATGCAGGGAATAAGTAGAGCGAGCCCAGGGATGTGGTTTGGCTTGGGGATGGTCTTGCTGAATGATGCTTAAACAACTACATCACCAATCCAAAATATGTCAGTTACTAAAAACTGCCTACAACTTAGTTATTTTCTTTTTCCAGCAAGGAAAATATTGTCTTGTGGGAAGTCATGAGGATGGCATACCCAAGAACATTGCATATTTGATCACTAATCATATAAAGTAAACATCATCTAAATATTTCCAGCAACATCTGTCCTAGTTTAACTATGGTTTATGTTGCATTCCTTTATGGAATAATATCCCATAAAGCAGAGTGAGTGTCACTGCCATCCATTACAGGAATTAAACTTGTGGGATTTTCCTGCTTATTGAAGCTGAATGCCTTTCATCCTTTAGAAAATGCTTCCTTCTCATTTTCCACCATTGCATAATCCTGATTGTCCAAAAATTTCAGTGCTTGCCTGTGATCTTATATCCTTAATATTTGGCTTGGATAAAAAGGGCGCACAGTGAGATAGTGATTTCACTCACAATGAGGGGAGAATGCAGGAAAAAAAAGCCAATCCTGCATTAATTTAACAGGAATACAATCTTAATTTTCTGGGAGTAAAAAAATAAAACCAAATACAAACAAACAAACAAAAAACCCAACCACCCATCTTTGAACCAGTAGAAGAGATTGGCCTCATACTCCAAAAGAGGAAAAACAAATCAATAAATTACTTAAAACTGATAAGAACAAACAACAGCAAAGAAGAATGTGGACAGTAGATGAGGTCACTGAGACAAGGCAGATTTGTCCTGTACTGGATATATAGATTATATGTGCTATAATAGGGAGTAACGTATTAAATAGGTATATGTGTTTGCATTGTGGAGGAAAATATTTCATTTTTACTGACAGGTACTGCCTTCTTGGTAGATTTGCCAAAAGACTAACTTTTTACAGCAAAATTTACAATTCATCACAATTCTGAGCAGAAGTGTGGGGATATATCACAACTGAATTAATTCCTTTCTGTCATTGAAGAGAACTTTTTTTTAGAATAAGAAAAACAAAGAGAAAGCCCTGGTGTTACTAGAGGAGTAGAATTTCAACAGCTTTAAAAAGTTCTGGATGTGAATTCTCTGTGACATTGAATTACTAGGAAGAGTTTTTTGAGACCATGAAATACCGGTATATATTGGTCCTTGAACTACCTCTGGAAAAGTCAAATATTTCACTCTCAAGAAAGAGCAGCTCCAAGAAAAGCAAGCACCTTATAGCTCTGTCAGTTCTACAAAGAAATTGAGATGTGTCAAATCCTAGTTTTCCTATAGGGATGTTTACCCCTCCTGTATCATCCTAGAAATGTCTCTGGTCCAAGTTTGGATATACAGCAACACGAGAGTAGCTGAGGTTATGCAGAAGAAAGGTTGTGAGGGTGAGAAAAACTCCATAATTTCATAATAAGGCAGAAGTTTCAACATACGATGAGGTCAGTTTGTTTTACTGAGTTGTTGCCAGCTCAGTCACCCCTGTGGCAGAAGTTCTCCTTGTCCATGCAAGTGGTAAATCCTCTCACTATTGATCTAAGAATTGGAAAAGAGTTGTTTAGCATTTCAGATCATCAGTGAGCATTTTGGCTCACTCACCCAAGGAGGAGAGAAGCAAGGAGAGGACAGCTGCATGAGGCTGGTTTTCTTTATGGGGATTTTTACCCCTGGACGAAGTTGACTTCTTTGGTAGTGATCCTATGTCTATTGTTGGTGCCATCAATGTAAATCCCCTCGCTTCTCATCAACATGGGAACCAGTAACCTGGTATTGCATTGCTAATATTCCAATTTCTCTTTCCTGTAAAGGTAATGGGCAGTGGGACTGAAATAGCAAATACAATGATACTTTTTTTTGCAGCTTAGATGTGGACTCTGCAAATCAGAGATAGCAAGACTGACCTAAAGATACAGAGTTAGTTTCCATAGCAATGAAACCTATGAGTTCTCAAAATAGTCAAGTCTCTATTAGGCTAGAAGCAGATAAAAATAATTTGCTTACTTAAGGGCATGCCAGATCTCATGCAGCAAAGAGTTCAGTTTTAAGCACATGGAGATAATGGGTCTCTATATGTACCTGAGTCTTTTATTTGCCTGGGAAAGAAACACTCTTGATGTGAAAAAGAAAAGTGCCTTTATGTCCCTAGCTGGCTCTTTTTCAACCTTACCCCCTTGCCCAGGAACTTTGCCTGCACTTTCTGCTAACTTTAATGCAGACCTTGGGTTTTCCCATGGGACAGATCAGCTCCATTTCACTGAGAACAAGAGGCAGCACTGAGCACTGCTGCTTCCTGCAGACTCCCCTTTAGCTTGGCTGGGGGTGCTCTGGACCCTCCACCTCATGATTTGGGTGAGATCAGATACACTGACAAAGAGGAAGGAGCATGCTCTGGAAACAGGTGCTCTTGTTAGGTAAATACCCTCTCACAGGAAATGTCCTTGTCCCTTCTTCCTGTCTCTCCAGCAAGGTCTAGGTGGTTACAGAGACATGACTAGTCACACACTTCATCTCCTCACCACAGACCCAGAAGCATTCCAACTGGAGTGGCTTGAAGGGAATGAGACCTCTCTGCCACCACACCACGAAGAGCCCTGGTGTGCTGCACCAAGGAGTGTGTCTGGCTACTCTGGTGCTGTCCCAGCAATGCCACACTGGTGTCAATTAACCAGTCATAAGCTGGATGTAGTTCACTTGGAATGACATTGCAAGGGCAGGACTGCAAATTTAAAATGCTTCTATCCTCTATTTTCAGTTGTTTTGCTATAAAAAGGCATAGGAAGCTACCAGTAAACATTCTTGAGCTGAGTCCTTTTGTAACCAGTGGTACTAAATCATATAATAGCTTGTGAAGCTGGTCTCTGAGGACATCATGTTCCTTTAAAAAAATCTGAAATATGTTCCATGTACTTATGAATTACACCAAAGTTATTTAACTTAAAAAGGCTTTTCACAAATTAGCACTGTTTCCAAGACTGAAGAGGATCTGAAGAGAATCAGGGTTGAAAGGTATGTCAGGGAAAGTAAAAAGCCAATGGTGAAAAATAATACCCTGAATATTTCAGGCAGTTTCTTAAAAAAAAAAAAAAAAAGTGTTAATAGTGTTAATGACTCTCAGCATATTGGGAAGACCTCATTTAATTTTCTAATAGTGGAACCTTTTGTGAGACACTCCATTAGCTAATTGAATGCATTTCATTTACTTGTTTCAAACTTGGGTGACTTTGTTTTCCTATCCACCTTCCTGTGGTGAAAAGCAAATAAAATATTCCCCAACAGCAAATTGCTGTCCCTTTGTTCATCCATCAATTTAAACTAGGATTACTTTCCAAGCACTTAATAAGGTGCATGTCTTATCAGTGCTTTATAAAAATGACAAAGCTGCAATGCTGCCTGGTAGTGCTGGCTGCCTTCCAGTGATGGACTGAAGACACAATGGGATCACAGATTTTAAGGAAGGGATTTTTTTGTTGTAGCTTGTCACCAGGCTACACAAACCTCAGCATCACACTACTCTAATAACAAAAACAAGCAGTGCATTGACAATGGCTTCCTACTCCCAGCACATGAGGAAGCATGTCCATGCCACAGCTTAGAGAACAATTATAGCTTTTGGAGACCAGCTGGCCCATCTGTTCCTGGTGCTGCTGCTACAACCAGCAAGGTGGAGTTCAGCTTGGAGGAGCTGCTCAGGCTTTTTCTTTGGCCTGTCTCTCACACTCGGTTCAGCTTCTGGCACCACCTCTGCTGTGCCAGGGTGTACAAACAGGCAGTGGGGGAAAAAAGAAACTGCTTCATATGCTGTGAGAGCTCCTTGTGCTGTGGATCACAGCGAAGGGAGCACAGTCCTGAGGGCAGCAGCTCCTGTTTGCAGCACACAGAGGTGAGCACAAAGGGGAGGAAGAAGGAGGCTGAGCAGAGCTGTGTCTGTGTGTCTGTCTGCATGGCCTTGCCCTCTCCTGCAGCACATCTGAGGCAATGCAGGGATGTGGTCACATCTGCTGAGCAAGAACTGGACACCTTTCCACGATCCTGGGAGCAGCTGGGCATGTTTGGAGACCTGCCATGACTGTGAAGGCACTTCAGTCATCACCTGCTGCTTCCCAGGCAAGTTCTAGGAAATTTGGGCATTTCTTATTTTCCAGTGGAAGTCACTGCCTTGCATACGTTAACATACTGTATTTCCCAGTGGTTATTTCAGGAGGGAAGGTGAAAAGATACAGTGAAATTCCTTGGGCAGTCTTCTTTTATCAATGCCCCTAATTTGTTTCACAGCTCTGTATTTTACCTTGAATGCCTCAGCAGTCAAGCTTCTGATTGTGGTAAACCTCTTACACTCATATGTTGCTGGCATGGTATACGTTCTTTGCACAGGCATGGTTTGGTGAAAGAGCTCTGCCATTCTCATATGGCTTTTTTCTACTGCCACACTCCAATTTCTGTAATACATTCCTAGCAGAAGATGATTATTAGTTTATAAACATGAGATTTCTTTCAAGATGCTTTAATCAAAATAACTGGCAAAATTAATTCTCATTGAAAAAGGGGATGGGGTTCTGTAAAAGAGTGCTCTCTCTTCAAAAGGGATTAAATATTCTCTAGAGAGCTGTTCTAGATGCTTAAAATGTATTGTAGTTTAACTCTGGAATATTTCTATGGATTTATGACAAAATAGCAGCTAAATACTTTATTCTCAACGGTTTTCTGCAGCAGTGGGTGCCAGTGGTAGGATTTCATTAGATCTCTTGAACTTCAAAGTCAAGCATGCCAATAATTTGTCCATTCCAGGGATTTTCAGAGTAGCTCCTTGTAGGGCATTAATCAGAGCAAGTGTTAAAGAATTAATGAGTGTTTACCATGGACTTTGGTACCAATGTGTTGCTTCATCTTCAGCAGCCTGTCAAATCAGTATGCTCTGCCAAAGAGGAACAGAAATGTGGTGCAATTTTAACCTTAGTACATACGTGACCCCCTCAAATAGTACTGGGAAGTAAGACTAGGTCCATTTCCACCTGAGTGATTCAGACAGAGATGTGACTATGAAACTAGAGAATGTGAAAAATGACAATCACTAGTTGCTTCTACATCAGGAAAGTGTTGCAGAGGAAGTGAGCTTAGCCATGGATTACTCCTTCAAAATTTTAGAAAAAAATTACCTAAAGAGGTAATAAAGCATCAGTTAGAGAAATGCCTTCCTGCAGAGTTTTTAAGCAGAGGAAGAGCAGCTGAAAAAGTAGGGGGTTATTTGAAATGCATCTAAAGGTCACAAATGGAAAACAGAAAAGTCATAAGATCCAAAGTCCATGACAGACTGTACCTCTGAGGTCATGGGACACAAATTCAGTCAGGATAGCAAATATCACTGTAAATAAGTCAAGGTTCAATTTTCAGTAATAAGCTGTATTCTCAACTTGCTTGAGCGAGATAACGACATGTATTACATTTATCTTGGGGAGAGAAGGCAGCAGTGCAATGTATGTGTTTGTCAGCAACACTTTTGAGTAGTCTTTATTTGAATTCCTGTCATGCTTATCTGCAGGCAGGACTCGGCCCATATGTTGATTAAAGAATTGCTACAAATAGCTGAATCAGATGTTCAACAGAACAGGGTGGCTTAATTGTTCTCCCTGGGTTCTCTGCTTTTCATCTTACTTGCTCAGTGTTATTGTTCAGGTCCTGTGCAATCAAACAGCACATCAGACAGATTAAACAGTGACAATTGCTCAGGCAATTTTTTTTTTCTTTGTTCCACAGAACTCAAGTTACTGCTGATTTGCCCAAACTGTACTTAAAGCAGTATCTGGACAAAGCTTCAAACTGACCCATGTCCTCCAGTTTGTCTGCCCATTCACAGCTGTCCTTCCCTTCATCCCTGCTACTCCTCTTTCTCTATGTTTTCCTTAGGATGGTACTAAAACAATTGTATGTGTCTGGTGGCTTATTTCAACTGCTGAACAATTTAGACATGCACTTATAAAAATAAGCATCCCTGTTTCCAGCTAAAATCTTAAATAAGAGCCGTTTGTGGATCAGTGCAGGACTAGCAAGAGCAAGTCTGAGTATCAGGGATGCTTCTGCTGCAAGGGAAAATTGGATTTCCCTCCTGCAGTTAGAAACATCATGAGGAGACAGCTGGGTAGACACTGGTGCTTGGATTCAGGCACACAGATGGAGATGCTCATTCAGATGGAAAGGGTCTTGCCAGCATTTCTGCGACTGTCACAGCAACCCAAAGCACAGAAGGAGACCCAGACCCCTTTTCCTGTGCTGGGCACTGGGGGCTGGGTTCCCCACAGCTGCCCCTGAGCTGGCTCGGCTGACAAAGCTGGGGACAGCCAGGCAGCCTGCACTGGGATGTTCATCACAGCACTCAGTAGGGGTTTCATTTTGTGGTGGGTGGGGTTTTGTGCGCTTTTCTTTTTACCCTGATAAAGCATTTTGAGAGATAAGGGGAGCTTACAGCAACTCTCTTTGTCAGGCATGTCAGAAGAAATAAAGCAAGGTTTTCCTGTGGTTTTCTTTGTCAGACATGAACAATTCACTGTACAAACTCTAGAAAAAGGAACAACAGCAAATGACTCTTAAAAATTTTATTTGGTTTGATTCCACTTGCCATTTGCACTAAAGGGAGATGATTCTTGGTTGGGAGGGATTAAGCTCCCAGGTCGCTTCTGCCTATGTAGCTGAAAATACAGCTCCAGTGATCTTATCTACCCTCTCTGGGCCAGCTGTGTGTGCTCAGGCTCAAGTTCACAGAGTCAAGTGCCTCAAATCAGCTGAAACCATATTGCCTTCAGGGTCAAAAGCTCAAGTCCCTGACACCACCTACCTCACATTTGCCTTTCCTTGTCTGGACGGGCAGCATTTCTAGAGAATGCCATCAACACCAAGGGCTGGGGGATTTGGGCTGAGCATGAGGTCAAAGCCGACATGACAGAGCAATTAGATAATCAGCTTCTGAAATCAGTGGCTATTAAACATCTGCAGCCCAGACAGCATGGCATGGAGCAGTGCTGAGGCTGAGGGTCTATTAGCTGAAGCAGCAGCTCTTTCCTCCAAAAGGCAGGCAGTACTTGGGAAGAGCAGATTATCTGCCTTCAATTCCTCTGCCCCACCGTGGCCATTAGCAGTGGCAGGGCAGGCAGGTTGTCCTCTGGGTTGGATTTGGACCATGCAGAGCTTTCTGTGTCAGGACAGGGTTTATCTCCGTGAATCCATTTAGACCGTTATAATTTGATAAAATCTTGATCAGATTGGCATTTTCAGGGGTTTTGTTTTTATAACCCTAGCTGTCATGGAAACAAGCTCAAGTAAGAAAGAATAAACTAGAGTAAAAGCCAGAAAAAGAGGCAAAATACCTGTTTTGATCAGTAGTTTAAGGAACTCTGCTCCTTGGGTCCAGTGTTGGGTTTTTCAGGAGCAAGGCTGGGGAAGACAACTTCAATTGCACAGAGCAGATTAACTCCACACACATTGCTGACCAGCAGACCTTGCTGTGAAACCTGTTCAGGCTAAATAGGCTCAGTCCGTATCAACACACAAACTTTGTGTTGAAGTCTGTCATTGATTCAAAATTAAAATGAAGTGTGGCTTTTGCTACCGTCTATCATTTTCTTTGCTCTCAGTAAGCACTTGTGCAGACCTAAAAATGTGGATGGTACTCCACTGACCAGGGAAATTGCTTCCCTGCAACAATTGCTCAATGTGGGGGTGGCTGAGTGTGAGGGCAATGGCTTCTTGTGGTGGGAGTGCATAGCACGAAAATTTTGGAGGTGGGAGTGCCTAGCCCTTTTGCACTGTATTGATTTTTACTCTGGCTATTTTGGAATAGGGCTGGGTGATTATTTTTCTATTTTTTTTATTCACTGGAAAACAGCTCATGCTATCTATGAATTTGAGTTGAATTTTTCAGAATTTTCAAATGGGAAAAAATAAATGTGCTATAAAAACTGTTTCAAAATGTCTTTTTTTCTTTTTTTCCTGCTTTGAAGTAGCTTTGGTTTTCCTATCCTTTTTTGTTTCGTTTATACAAAATATTTTCTCTCCTCTATTTTCAAATTGACTGGCCAAATACAAATGACAGGTTCTTTCATGCTTATTTGTGCAGACAAAGAAACTGTCCTTTCTCTCTGTGTTTTAACAAAGGCATATTCTTTGCATTTATTCAAACTGATTCTTGTCTGTCTTCTATCAGAAGGGGTTCTGCATTCTTTATTGTGTAAATTTCACTGCACTACAAAATAATATTTATGTCTCTACAAAGACACTATTTAAAGCATCATCTAGAGAAATGATACTCAAGAAACCAAAAGCGTTTGTCTACAGAGAGAGTGCATTTGTTTGGTGCAATCAAGGAGACAAATAAGGGCTGCAAAGTGTCATCTCTATGGTGACAGCATTAAGGCCCTTGTTCAGCATGCAGTATGCTTTCACTTTCAAAAATTTGGGGGTGTTAACACTGGCAGAAGCCCTGTGAGCCAGGAATTACCACTTTGTACAATATGTTTGAAAGCATTATTCTAATAAGTCTGGGTGTCTTAAACACACTTGGTTAGAATATCTCAACAGTGTATCTGTGTTGTAAATATAAGCACTGTGTTTTATCTTAAAATTCGTTAAAGATCTTATGATAAATCATGAGCTAGAGGTTTTATTTTCCTAATAAATTGTTCTAAAAGCTATTTAACATCACTGAGTAGCTTAAATTGTCTTTATTTTAATCTCTGTTGAGAGCAATAGCTGCAGATCAAAAATGAGAGTAGTGAAATTTGTTGATGCTTAGATATTTAAAAGAGAGACCTGGAGTCTATGCCTACTGTTGATTTTACATGAAGAAAATGGTTCAGATCCATTTTAGTATTAGAAAAAGCCCACTTGGAAGTACAAAGCAGGCTGTAAAATCTATAGGCTGTAAAAAGGAAACCCCATTGAATACTGGGAGTACATTTATTAATAGATGGCTGAAAATGGAAAAACTCCATACCAGTATGCTGGAATTGAACTTTCCTTTGCCACACAGGGGGCAGGGGACAAGGCAGGAGGGCTTCTGGTCACCCATGCAAATCTCAGCTTTTACTGGCCTCTCTCATGAGAGCTGCAGCATGTGTCAGGCTGTGGTAGCACATTTTATGCAGCAGCTTCTCCTATAATTGAGAGACACCTTACATCTTCCTCCATTACTCCTTCCAGACTGTGTGCTGGCACATGGCAGTGCCCTGGGATGGACCTGGACAAGTCTTTCCCAAAAGACTGCTGCTTCCTAATTAAATACACCCAGCTCTGCACAAGGGTACGAATTGCCCCTTAGTACTCTGCATTGCTGCTGTTTTGGTAAAAACAAAAAGAATTTGGGCACTCACTGGTAAATTCAGAGAAGCAGTACCACAAATACAGTGTACAGGTATAGCACACACATGCAGGACATACGTGTGAGCCCTTATTTGTGTTTTCCTAACTTGGACAGACACCAGATTCATTTCACCAGGAAATGTTTTTGAGTAATGGCAAGAGATGTCAGTCAATACAACATGAACAGTGTACATCTTCCCAGTACAGACTTTGCAGGGAAATTATCAATGAAGATTCAGAGTTTGACCTACAAAGGTGGTGTACAGCAGGAATGCAAAATGGACATACTGAGGCTTCAGAGGGTCTAAATCCAGCTGACTTTTGTCTCCCTGCATCACATTAAGTCACAAAGGATCAGCCCCTAGAAATTAAACATTTATCAGTTTTGTACCAGATACCAGTTCCTTTCAGGGATATCTGGTACAGTTTGGTTTCTTATTTTCAATGGCTAGTTAGCTCAGACAATTAGCTCCACCAGCTTTTTACACTTCTACCTACAGCCCTTTCTTATCATATTACCAAATACACCCGTTTGCTTGTGAGTAGTTGTGAGTAGGAGGAAAATGAACAGGGAGAATTTCTTCTCTTTCTCTTCTCTGCATCCAGTGGAAGGATCAAATAAGAAGGTCTACCCCTCTGTCTTGCTCTTCCTTCCCCTGGGAAAGGTAGGAGGAGGAGATAATCTCTTGTGTACTTGGGAAGAGAGCACCAGATGCCCATGAGGACCAAAAAGAGCAGCTGTTTAAAGCTGATCACCATGTGGTTGGTCTTTTCTATTTGAGGGGACTCCTGGTCAGCTGTAAATTCAATGTATCCCCACAACTTTCCTCAAAGGTCTTCAGGAAGCATGAAAGACCCCTTAAGCTCAAAAGCTGGTTTTGCATGAGCAGATATAAGTCAAGGAAAATTTATAACTGCAGAAAACCGAGGCTGAAGCCAGACTCTGACAGGTGTACACACACTTAACCCTGCTTACTTGGTCCATGGGGCATGAGTCCTCACTTCCATGTTCACTCCTGCTGCATAACAGCAAATGTTATACAATATCCTTTAGCTCCCCAAAAATTATTTTTCTTTCCTTTTCTTCAGGAACCTGTGCATCTGCTATTCCGTTCATTTTTCTAATCCAAATTATACTACAGTTTTCCAGTTCCTGAGATTTCTTATTTCTGCTTGCTTTTCCTAGCAGTCTTGCTCTGTCCTTGGGAGCCTTTTCCCTGCCAAGAAGGCTCATTTGCTCCCAAGAGAGACCAATTTCCCTTCCCCTCACTGTGTCCACTTAATTAATTATGTCTGTTTTCAACATGGTGTATAACAGGCAAAGCCCATGAATAAGTTATATACTTCCTCTATTTTTTGGTGTTTTAAGAAGGGTGTACTCAGATGGATATGCTAGACATGCTGCAGCATGTTGTAAGAGCACCTTAACTGTTGAAAAATCTTATTTAAGAAAAAGAAATGGTGGTATATTTTTATACAGCCCCAAATAAATCAAAAATCCTAGCCTATTCTGGGCTTCAAAAACTACTATGCTGTAAACATAACAATGTGTAATATAGCCATATCATCACATGTGAATTTGCATGCATATGTGTAAGAAAAAATGTGGTGTATGTCATATCCACATATATACATTCAAATTATTCCAGGAATCAAGCTGTAGGACTTTTTATTATAACCTATTGCAAATATGAATTCAGCTGTAACTAGATGTGTAAGAGGTTCAAAATAAAGACTAGGACAAGTGGAAAGGGGAAAAATATAGGGTGTCTGAAGTCTGTTATCTACTTCTGCACCCCATGTTCTGCATGAGGCTGACTAACATGCACGTTTGCATAATTACCAGTGTCTGTAAGCATCTGTGAGTGTGCAAATCCCGTGGGATTCTGGTCACACAGAGGCTGCAAACCTGATGCTTTGTGTGTCTCTGCAGTGTTTGGGAATCATGCAGGCAGGATCACTTCATGGCTCATGTCACATTAGACCTCGCTTCCTCAAACAGCTCCTGCTGCATCTCTGTTTTTCCTCTAGTCATGTGGGAAAATGCAGCCCACAGCCACTCAGGCTCCTTGGAAGCAGACACCATGGGATGCTGTGCAGCTCACTTCAGTTTCTGATCTATCTGCTGTATCCTCTCTCGTTCCTTCCTTAGCCCGTGATTAATCTTGGCCGTAAGGATGATTCAGAAAGAAACTGCAAAGCAAAGCAAAACCTTTTCTCTGCCTTCTGCAACTCAGGTAATTTCATAGGCAAAGTCTTTCTCACCTCCACTCTAGACATGTGTACTGCTGAAGTTGCTGAGTTTCCTCACACACTACCCAGTTTTGCCAGGGTGGTGGTGTCTGTGAGGAGACACATGAAGGATGGGGAGTGGGCACCACAAATAATTGGCATTGGTGCCTGTCACTGGAGATGTCTTTCCTGTGAAGGGAGTATGTTCAGGTGTCCTTGTTCTGTAATCATGTACAGCATCTGGGCTTAAAGACAGAGTAGTCAAAGAAACTCTCTATTTAAATTATTTTTGCTACTAACCTGTTTTAGTATTCTTTCTTTTCATTCATCTTACTTAAAAAACAACAATTTTATATAGCTGTGCCACTTTGCAAAAACACTGTGCTTGTCACACCTTTTGTTAGAGTGCATCTCCAGCAGTGGGGGGGTCACATAATCCTTTTTCCTGCTCTAAAAATCTGGCTATTGAAAAAATGGCTTGCCATGAAATAAAATTAGTCTCCTGGTAAAAAACAACTTTTTTTCATTTTTGATTGGGTGCCTACCTGTTAAAATGGTGCTTTCAGTTTTATTTATATAAACGTGTTCGGGAAATGAACATGTATTGGCCAAATATATGAATTTAAAGTAGCTTTGGTTTACCAAATTAGATTCCATGATTTTATTCTAACACACAATTAAAGTGGGTTGAATTCAATTGAATTGATCTCAATGTCAATTTAAAGTATAGAAGACAAAGTAACTTTTGAATAACAAAACCCAGTGATTTTAAATTATTTTTAATATCAGCCATAGATGCATCTACAAGGATTTTTAGTGCAGAGTTAGGGAAGGGTCTGGATTTATGGAATGAGATGTTTGGGCTGATCAGGTGCACACCCAGAAGAGACAGTGTAGGAAAAGCAAAATGAAGCTGTAGTTTCCATTGCTGGTGGGACATCTGGCTGGAAAACCTCACAAATCCCAAATCCCACCCAGCCTGAGCACCTGAGTTTTCTTTGGTAGCGAGAGAGGAGGCTGGAGGGTAAGGCACAGAACTGACCCCAGGGTTTTACTCCTGCTCAGGTTCACCAGCAGCCTCTGCTCCCTGGTTCATGGTCAGCAAGCACAGGCAATGGTATCTTTGCAAGGAGCCCTGTGCTCTTAAGGGTCTGGATGGACTAAATATGAATAAGTAAATCAAGTCTTTTCTTTAGCAACACAGAGAGCTAGAAACTTAACCTGAAGGCTGGTGATTGTAAGCTGTGTCTCTGCCCTGCACTGACAGGACCAGAGTATTATGGGAACTCATAAATCACCAAAGTCTCTGCAGCATCAATTTACAGCCCAAGATTATTATTGATATTTTTACTGCCCAAACTGAGGGCTGTTAGAGCTTGATGGCACACGAAGGCAGATTTTTGCCTTAATGGTTATTGCAAAGAACTTGGATAATAGCTTCAAAAGTTATATCCCAAATTTAGTATGACCAAGTTGTTGAGATCAGGGTTCTCTGAGAGGAGCAATGTTGTTACCATTCCCATCATCACTTCTATAACTGGGAATTCATAATGATTTAGCCTTTGAATGTAACTTGGCCAGACAAACCCCACATAGATTTCCAGCTGAGGAGGAAATATTTGTGAATACTTTACAAAAATGTAAAGTTCTAGAAATATTGCATCATTATAGTGGAGCACAGGTCTTTCTTTGGACAACAACCAGAGTTCCTTCTGCACTGCCCTAAAGCTTTGTCTCACAGAGAGAATGTAAAGCATAGTGTGGATTCAGGCCTCTGAAAAAGCCACAAACCACGTTTTTAGTTAAAAGAAAAACATTAGAAGTGTGCTGAAAAAGTCTCCTACTGGAGCAGCAGCTGATGATGCCAGATGACTTCATTGCTACTATAGATTTAAATCAATTCCCTGCTGGTTTACTGATATTTATGCTATTGCTTTAGGTAGTAGAGCCATATTGATCCAGAGGCTGGAAAAAATCATCCTCCAAACTGTCATAGTTATCATAAAATAAAAACAAAAGTGCAAAACAGGGGGGTGAAATTTTGCATGGAGCTGCTCTTGAATATGGGTAAAGCAAAACAGGAACTGATAGGAACTTTTTTTGTGAAGCATTTTAGAACCAGAATAATTTCTAAGTTTCTCAGTTAATCATTGAATTTTCAAGTATAAATAATACTTGACTCCTATTCCTAGGCAAGCGCTTAATTTCCAAGCCTTTTTTTTTTCATGATGCATGTTAACTGAAAATATGTCACTTTTTGCAGAGACAATTAAGACAAAGATCACTCCAATACAGTTTAGAGTCAGACCAGCCTCTCAGTAAAGGTTGACATTTTTGCTTTGACTGTGTTGCATTAACAGGGAAGGACAGCTTTAAAAACTGGATTCAGTCCTATTCAGCATGGGGCTAAAATTTAAGTATGGGCAGTCTATACAGTGCTTCCTTTAATATCATATCCATATTTCCAGCATCCTGTAATCAGCAGCTGAGCTCTGAGGGACAGGTACTAGCTGAGTGCATTTCTCTGAGTTAATTGGTGATGCGCACCATGGTTCCAAGACCTCTTCATTAAAGGGTCTTGCTAATTTATAGCATTTTTCAGTGTTATTTAGAGATTGTGGGGAAATCTTCCTAAGATTGTTTCACTAATCCAGTTTACAGCACAGCCTCAAAACAGTCACATTAGCACAAGTGCAGAGGCAGTGAACTGTGCCACAGGTGCAATAATAAAAAGCAGGAACCTCTAAAACCAACTTTGCTGACAGAGAAAATACAGCTTGGATTTGTGTCCTAATTTTTTCATCAGGTTTATTATTTTTCAGCTCTGCAGTCTGCACTGTCCTGTAAGTGTATATTCACCTTTTCAGAGAACAATCTACACTAATTACTCGTGTAATTTTTCTGTCTGGGCTTCAGAAGAAACAATGTATTTCAATAATTGGTAGAAATCGAATTGTAATTTAATAGAAAGTCAAGCAGTCTCTCAGTACTTCCCACTGTGTGATTAACATTCTGTAAGGAATTCCCTCATGTTTGTCATACAGAAAGCAAAGTTTAGACTTTTGTTCTTCCTCGCAGAAGGAAGGGAAAGGGTAAACAAAGGAAATCAATTCTAAATGTTCCATTAATACGGATGAAGATAGAATGTATCTGTCACTGGGAAAAACCCTGGCTTGATTCCCAAGGGGCTGACTGCCTCTCCACAGTTTTGGCTTAGCAAAGGCGTTTGAGTGGGCTATTCTTGGTCAGATGAAGAGAGGCAGGGCTGGCAGCTCATGCACTGTGCAGACTTGAAATCTCTGCAGTGTGCTCCCTGGCTGGGTCCAGATGCACTGATTCCCCAGGCACAGTGAAGGACATATTTATTTGATCAAGCTTTTGGAGAAAGCTGCGAGCATATTCCCAGAACGATGAATGGAAGAGATGATAGTAAGAATGACAATTATTTCAAGAACACTGAGACTTCTTTTCCGTTTGTTTCACTATTACTCCTGAAATATTAATTATAAGCTAGGACATTAAGTTGTATTTATACTAACGTAAATAAATAAACATATAAATCTGAGCAGTCTCATTCCCCAGTAAACACATGTGCCAGGAGGGCATATTTAAAAGCACAGAACCAAATCATTGCTAAATACAGAGCCACTGCTTAAAATTTACAACACCCTTTAGGGAATCTCCTACTCCCTCAACAACAGAAATAGTTCATTCTACTAGCCAAAAAGTAACTTCCAGATGGCATTAATGTGACCAGCTGAAGCTGGTGGTAGGGACTGCTACTTGTGATGAAACAGTTGTGCATATCTTGTGTAAAGTTTCAGAGAATAAAGGCCAAAATTGGCATGGTCACCTTGTGGTGAGCATCTTTAACCTAACTTAAATCATATAAATATATAGCAAAATGCCATGAGTTGTGCTTGGTATTTCTCTGATTAACTCTTTTCAAATTAATTCCATGTGTGGACTTTTCTTTTTCTGGAGTTCCTGGTTCCAGTTTAACTGAAACATCCCAATTGCTTTCCAGGATAAAATACCACAGCTGGTGTTATCTAGCAATAGCTATTTCATGACGGCTTAATGAAAAGCATAAGCAGGCCCTAGACATGTGTTTACAACAGAACCTATTAATTTCCACACAAGCTGAAGGTACTCTGTGATTTTGCAGGAAGAATGAGCTGCTCAGAAAACAGAGACCCAGGACTTGTGATTCTAAATCACTGATAAGAAGGATTTCTATTATGTTTTAAAACTGCTAAGTCAAGCCAGACAAAGTGCTAAATATTAGTTTTTGAACAAAAAAAAAAAAAAAAAAAAAGGAATAATGAAAAGCTGTTCTTCTCTTACAGACTATAATTTCATTGCTCCAAATACATCTCTCCACTCATCAGGGAGAGCATAGATAGCATCAACAGTTCCTGCATCTCTCAGCTGTTTTTTCCCTTTGTTTTTTGCCTATCTTTAGAGAAGAAGATACCTAGGGTATATCAGCCTCCTGAATATACCCCTGCAGTCACGGTGTTCATCTGCTTGGTGTAGCAATCCACCCTCTGAGCACTTCCCTGAGGCCATCATCTAACAAGAGGCCCGGTGTGGATGGGATGCCAGGTGCCATTTCCTTGCAGCAATGCCAGTTCCAGCCCCTCTGCCTGCTTGGGGTGCCAAGGGCACTGAAACAACTGCTTCTCAGTCACCTGGTGAAATGTTTTGGGGTTTTTTTCCTGGTTTATTTTTAACACAGATCAGTTTGCTGATCTCATTTTCCATGTGGCCTTAGGGGGTGCCTTGGGAAGAAACAGTTGTGCCAAAACAAACAGTGTGAGATGGGAACAAGTGGCTGAAGGTCAGGAGAGCTGAGCTGGCATCGTCCCGAGAAGCAGGGCAGCCAGAGCACTGCTCTCAGCTGGCATGCACAGAGAGGGATGCCACTGCCTTTGGGGGCACTGTGTGCAACCAGGGCTACAGCCATCAGCAGATGAAGGCTGCTGCAGAAGGATGGTTTGAGTCTTGCAATATAACCCTGCTGGAGGCTCTGACATCACAAATAATGCATCAGTTGTGGCACTTGCATAGAACAGGTAGTTCAGACTCGTGTATAGTCATGGTTCTTCTTTAGCAATTTCCTTTTTTACATATATGTTATGAAGATGGAAATAAGGGGGCCCTTAAAACATAAAAAGTGTTCCTTTGATACCCTAGTTAGATACCTGCAAAAGGTAACTGCACTGTATCACCTGCACTGTACTTAAAGCACTGTTTAACTCTGCTTTTATTAGCTTATCATTATTTTCCTAAATTTCATTAAAAGCCTGAGGCTAGAAAAGTGCACAGGAGATAAAAACAAGCTCTACCTTCCTATCAGCTGCTAACAGTCTTTCAAGCAGTTAATCAGAATGCCCTATGAGAATAACAGAAATGATATAGTGAATAAGTCCTGCTTGACCAGGTTTATTACTTAGTTTACCATCTTTGCTTCCTTGAGAAGATGGTTTCTGAGGTTGTATGAGAAGGTCAAGCCCCTTTTGACCTTAGGGATGTCAGCTGGATCAGGAGATCAGTAGATATTCTAGGACACAGCTGTAGAGGTATGTGAGTGCATTATTTTTTTAAAAATTGGATCACAACAAGGGAGTCATATATTTTGTTGAAATCAGAACCAAGAAGCTTACAGATACTATTGCGTAAATAAATCCCATTTTATTTTTAAGGAATTATTTAAGGGATTTTAAAAAATAATCTTCTTATATTTAAACCACTGGAAATGGAACAGTAAGCATAAACCTATCTGGAATATTAGGAACTTTGAACATAGATGTTTGGTTCTTTATCTAGAGTCCTATGCTTATAGGATATGAATAATATGCTAATTATGAGCCACTTGCTAAGTTGTAAATCTGCAATAACACTCTTGCTTCACTACATGCAACAGAACTCTATAAATAATCAGGTGAATTTTACTTTTCCTTTTACAAGGTATCAGTGTCACTAATAGCAAGCTGTGCATTCTCGATTAGCGATTATGTTGCCAAGATTAAGTTACTTCTGGTGCTTTAAAAATAACCTTGACTATTCCTCTTGTCTCAGAATTGCCTGGCACAAATCTTTCACAGGAGCAATGCCTGTGTCACACAATACTGCAGTGACATTATTGGATTAAAGACAGTCAGCAAGAAGAGTCCAAAGCACTTCCCAAGATAAGTTTCTCAGGAAAAGTGCTTTCTACAGAAAAAGTCTATGCTCCTAAGAGAGTGTAATCCACCATCTACTGAGAATAACAGCGCCCTTACCATGATATTAGATGGAAAGCAGGGTAAAAAAGCTCTTTGGCAGAAAAACCTCTTAGGACAGCATATAGCACAGTAGCTGGATTGAAACAAGGTTGCTCAACTTGACATTTTTTTCTGAAACTTGCTCAATTTTTTAAATGGCATTAACAATGCTGTAGAAGAGTAGGTAAACTGACAGGCTGTTTTTGTCTCTGGGTGCTATTTATGCAATTTACACCATGCAATTTCACCACTCTGTGCTCCTTCTAACAAGGAGTGGGGATGGTATAATTGGCTTTTAGTGAACAGACAATTCAGCATAACCTCCAGATATTATGCCACTGAATACGTTGGTGCTATATCTTGAATATCGTGTGCAGTTCTGATTCCCCACTCTTTTCAATATCATGAAATGATCTGTTAAAAGGAGAAAAGATACAGAAAGGTGTTGATGTGGATGTACTTATCTACCTGTGCTATTCTGTTAATCTTAACAACTGCCTAATTAAAACTAATGGTAATCTAGAATCAAAGTCAATGTATTTGACTTCATTTTTTTCAGGAAGTTGACAGAAATGTTCCATTTTCTCTCAGAAATGACTGAAAAGGGTGTGGTAGAGAGCTGTTAAATATCTTTTTGAAGATGAAGAAGGAGCAGTTGCAATACTTCATAAGCCAAAACTTAGAATTCAGTTCCTAGAAACATATTTAAATATCAAAGGGAATTCTTTTTTTCACACAGTTCATAGCTGAATTGAATCACCTTTTGGCACAAACGAATTGCAAGGTAAGAACCCATGGATGAGATTTAAGAGCAGTTCTGACAAGGACATTAGATGATATGAAATCTTAATCTGACCTCAAACTGCTGATTTTATGTTCCTATGACTTGTACCTCAATAGTAGAAGCTACTGCTGTGTATAGCTTGAAGAGAACATACTCATGTGTTCAGTGCTACTGGAACACATATACTGTATTACAACTCAGTTTGTACTATCCAGATATTGGTTATTTACTTATTGGTTATTTATTTATCCAGTATTTCATTATTTAAGAAAGAAATAGAATATTGAAATACAATTTGTACAATTCTTGCTTAATTATTACAAGATATAAATACACTGAAATGTATCAGTCTCTAAATCAAATCATATTGTGTCTATACACAGACCATCACTATAATATAAAAGCAGTTTCCAAAACACATACAAATTCTTTTAATAAAGATACATATTTTTGTTAGCCCATCAATTATATTCTGGGTTCTGCTCGTTTGCAGTCATACATTTGAAATTCAAATGGAACTGTAGTAAGATAACACCTCTGAAGCGGCTTTTAACTAGAAGCCCTGAGAAATATTTGCTGATGCCCAGCAGGAGGTTTTCATTCAGCTCCTGGAGCAGAACCTAATTTTCTTCTTGAACACTGCCAGGGCTTTTTCTTCAATATGGAGGTGCAGGGCATGCTTTTAAGTAATGAATGAGAACTGCTGGGCAAAGCATAAAAGCTTCCACATTGAAAAAACATCCAGTTCATGTTGCTGTCCCTAGGTGTGCATGCCTTTATGTGCCTAGCACACAATAAGTAATCCCTTGTGGTTGAAAAATACCCAAATACTTGATATGAAAAATGTAAACATCAATTTTACTTTTTTTTAGGCATTAGACTGTCATGAAACAAAGACTATGGTACATTTAACATACATTTCGTGTCACTGCTTAATCTTTTCTTTTCTGCCTGTGTGAGTGTCCCTGGTGCTGGCCTAGCCTGGTCTGTGGCAGGGTGGCAGCCCTGGGGAAGCACCCCTGCAGGTGCCCTTGGAGAAATGCTTCCCTGCATTTAGTAAGTCTGCTGGAGACCTCCCACTGACGATTAAATTATTTGTCTTCAGGAACCTGGAGTTGTAGAGACCCTGACTTCCTGGGTTTTAGCTGCTATTTGCTGCTTCAGGGGGTCTCTGTCCAAAAAGGTGGATACTGGGCAGCACCTGTGGCTCTTCAGAGTCTTCCACTCCATGAAATTGATCTGAGTGAGGACATGTGGGTCTTTTTCTAGAGCTACTTTTTCTGTGGTTCACTGAGTAATTTTGTTGAGATTTGGTTTTTTTGGTGCTGGCAAAAGATATGGAACAAAAGGGGCCCCAAACAAAAATCTGTCTGACATGCCTGTCAGAGATGCCTTGATTTCTGCCAATCCTCCTCCTACCAATGCTCCATCTGTTGTCTCCTGATTTTTTTTTCACTTGTAAACCACCGTAGGGCACAAGCCACTTCTGTGTGTGCGAATCTAAAGGGACTGGAGTGACAAAATTACAAATCCTCAATCCTTCAGCAATACTCCATATTAAATATAAATACTAGTATTAAAAATGCTCAGCAAGAGATTTCCAGTATATTTCCAACCACATCTGAAATAAACTTCCAATCAATGAATAATAAAGAATATCAATGTTCCTTACACTCTGGTTAAACAATTGTGGCAGCTCTGATTTTTGTACTGAAGAGACTTTATTGTCACTTGAATAGTTTTTCTTTCCCAAACATCCCTACAGGGCAGTTTCAGAGCATTTGATTGGCAGTGCCTGTCTCTGTGTGCCCACTGGTACATACTGATCATCTGAGTATGAAGTGAGCTAGTGGACACTTTGAATCACCAGGGATGACTTGTTCATCAACATTTTGCTGCTGTCTTCTCTTGACCCTTCAGCTGCACCTCCCAGTGTGATTTGCCTCAGTTTCTCTTCCTCTTCCCAGCCTGGTCTCCCATTTCCACTCCTCCTCCCTTTACTTTCCCACAAGCTAGATTTTTTCCTGCTCTGTCATGAAGGGCTGGGAGTGCACCCAGCCTCCACCAGGCACATCCAGGGCTTGGCCACAGCCTCCTGTTGTCATCTGTGCTGGTCATCTGCAGTGCTGTGCTGGGCTACCTTGCAGCTGGCAGACAGCACACACAGGTAGGCTCGAAGGCTGGCTTCATCCTCAAGCCCTTGTCTTCATTAAAAAGTGTAGCCTTTGAAAATAGCAGTGTGGTAGAAGAGGTGTTATACTTACACAAGCAATGCCATGCTTTTTAGGTGTGCTTATGTTGCTACTGATTTTCATACAAGAAGGAGAGTAACCTTTATTTTTGCTGTCTTTATTTGTGCCACACAAACTTCTTCCACAATTGATGGTGGTCCGCAATTCTCAAAGTAAAAGACCACCCTTCTAGTTGCCATGCTTGTATTTTGTGTAGAAAAAGCCTAATAAATAAAGCTAGATAGAAGATGGGAAAATACAGCTGCTGTGTCATTGTACTGCAGATGAAATCACATGATTTCAAAATTTTCAGCAGCAACAAGAACAGCAATGTCAGTAAAACACATTGCAGAAGTACATGCAGTTTTGAGGCAGCCACATGGTGGACATGAGGGCTTCCTCAGGCCTAACAAATAAGTCTTGTTGGAGTGATCTGTTTGAGAGATTCAGGGAGATATGAGGCAGCACATGGTCTGCTTTTTATATCTGTATGGGCTTGGTTACACACTTAATTTTAAAAAAGCTTCAAAATTAACAACATGTATCCCCCAACTAGGTGAATAGTTTTGTTTCAGTCCACAGTGTGGCATTGCAATTTCAGCAGCAGAGACTTTGTTGGAAGATGCCAGGCCCGGGAGTAGAACAGCTGAGATGTGGACATGTGCTCTTCTGCCATCCCTGCTGTGGAGAGGGGGAGGTCAGGAAATCAAATGTTGGGATTAGTAATACAATACACCACAGTAGGAAAATTCACCAGGGCTCATCTGTTGCATCCTGAACATTTCTGAGAGCATATTCAAAGTATTTTTGCTTTGGTATGGGGTTTGGAGTTTTTAAGAACTGGTTTGGTTCCTTGGGTTTTCTCATTTCTTTTTTTCAGTGGACTGAGCTCCTCTATGGATTTCACTCCAGAGAGCCATGGAAGAGCTGGCCTGTGCTCCATGGGTTCCTGGAGCAAACTGCAGGAAGACATAACAAGGACTAACACAACTCTGAAGTAGATGACCTGCAGCCACATTAATTATTGATCGTGTTAGCGGCTGATAAGTTGTGCTAAATTGATCTCTTGCAAGATAATGTGAATTAAAAGCTGCTTAAATATTTAATTTTGGGGTCTTTCTATATGGCAGGAATTTGAATGAAAGGCTACACAGGAGTCATGACTGGAATCAACTTTTCAGTAAAGACAAGCTGTCAGAATAAAAGGTACTATCTAAATGTAAATCATGATTTATTAGAGGAGGAATCTCTTTCAGGTAAACATTTTAATGGAGGACTGGAAATCTTTCCTCACAAAATTCTCTAAAGGTAGGACAGTAGATTAAGATTTTTTTTGTTATTAGTTTAATTCCTCCAGTATTTTACTTTAATTAAATGCTGCTGCATCTGCAGGGAAAAAGAGAGACTAAAAGCCTGTAGGAAGTGAAGGAGGACTATTGGCTGAAACTCCATATGTTTGTTGCAGCACTGCAATGCTGTACAGCTGGAGCACAGCTTGAGTGAAATGAATCCGTAGATGACTGGTGAGAGGAAGTAAGGGGGCTAATTCTGACATTGGATACATATATGTGTGTGTGTGTATTATATATATATATCAGGCAAAAGAATTTGCTGATGACTCTGCACAGGGGCTTGTAACAGAAGGGAGCCAGTGCCCTGAGCTAAAGTGCTTTTGCCAGTGAGATAAGTCCCACGGAAGAAAAAGATTGGCATCACTCCCTCTGAAGAAGAGCTTCTTAGATCCCCTTAGCATGCTCATATCCTACTGCATTGCATCACAAATTATTTTGAAAGATTTCATGATGTCATTAATAGTGTTTTGAAGGCTGACTGCATTCTTGGATGGTTTAGGTGCTGTAGTTCCAAATAAATCCTTCCCTGGCTTCTCCCAGCCTCTCTACAAAGAAACACCCTTAATGTAAAGCAGTCTTGGTCCTGAAGTAGAAATGTGTTTTATTTCACCAGTTTAATGCAAACAGGCTTGAGTTATCTTCAGTGAGAAGAGGAGGTTCCTGCCTACTGTAGTTTCTTCCTTACAGTTAATCTTACTTCATTCCTCCATGTACCAGAGAGCACTTTGGTATTCGAGGGTATTTGTCTTGTTTTTTCTCACCCTTCACAAAAGCTGTCCTCTGCTTAAAATGCACATTTTTTCCTTGAGAGCCATTTTCCTCTGTAGGCTCTCTGAGCTGGCCAGCTGCCAAACAGTAGGGTGAGCTCCATGAAAAACCTTGATCATTGACAGGCTGTCTTACAATTTCTTTCTTGTATTCAAGATGCAGATGGATGTTATTAGAAAGGTTTTTACTTCGAATGTGCATGGCTTGTCCACATGGCTGAGATTAGTACTCAATACTTATATAATGCTTTTCATCCTCAAAAGGAGTTTACAAGCTCCAGCCCTCAAAATGCCCCCACAAGATAGGTGCATGAGTTTTGTTGTATGCTATAACAAGGAGGGACACGTTAGTAACTTGTTCAAAGATGTATAGCACAGCAAGCATTATAAAGAAAGGAATTATTTACACTTTCCTAATGTTCCTCTGTGATGTGTTCCTATGAAAAAATTAAATTAAAAGACTTCACCATGGCAACATGTCTTCCCTCACAAAAGAAGCGATTAGTGACATCAAAAATTAAAATGTATCTCAGGTTATAGTACTACTAGATAAAAATGCAGTATTTCTAAAATTTATGAGGCCAAATATGCTACTGCACTAAGCTTCAATTAATGCAGCAGAACTGGAGCCTACAGGGATCGTCAAAGAGACTCAAATTTGATAGAAGATTTGGAGCACTTGCCTCAAACCATACTTCAAAACAGAGGGAAATGATTATAGGAAGAATGATAAAAAATGCCTTCTCAGTTGAAAGGACAGTGCAGGATTATTTTTTTGCTCTGCATTATAATTAAAACAGCTCCAGTAGCCTGAACAGTCCCAGTATAAACTCCCTTCCACTGAAAGTTCTTGTAACAGTGTACCTCTTAGTGAGGAAGCTGAAATAAGCTGTAGCTATAAAAGATGTCTTTATAATTATGTATTTGCACTGAGCTTCTACTGGCATGGCTACACTGACATGCTTTATCTTTCACAGACAAGGCAGTGGAAGTTTCCAGTGTTGACCAGCACACATAACCTGGCCAGGGCCACTCTGGGAATGTGTTCTCTAAGCTAGGCTGGCAAGACCTCAAAGGCTGTCTGATAATCATCATTTAAGGTCTTTGTAACCTCAGTGGGCCCTAGGGCCTGCATAGGTAGCTGCAAAAATTGGCTTGGAAAACAGTAGCCAACTTGGCCCCATAAGGATAGTTGACAGGGCTGTGAGATGGTGAGGCACTTCTGAATAAACCAGCAGGGGCTGGCTGGGGGAGTCTGCAGGCACAAGGGCTTGCTCCACAGACATACACCTACTTTATGCTTTCTGGGTAAATAGATTGCAGGAGGGTAAACCTTGATAGGGTAAAGCAGGAATATATTTTAATTCTGTTCCATCTTCCCTATTTTTTGATGCAGCTTTGGTTTCCTTCAGATTATTGGTTTGTTTTTTCACAGAATGAATACTTGGATAGTTATGTCAATTTAATGAAGGACTCTGCAGCATCTCAGGAAAGATGAGGAGTGTAACTGAACTCTCTGGGGTATCAGGTAGGACTGCATGGTTGGTGCTGCATACAGTGGGATGAAAGATTGGAATAGTATTAACTAGTCATGCTTTTTCAACCCCAAGAAAGTGTCTTATTTTTTTTCCAGAATACTTTGACAATCCATCTTGTCTCCCTGTTGTTTCCCTGGGAAAAGCCCAACAAAGTACTCTAGAGAAAAAGGAAAAGCAAGTTATTTTCTGGTTTTATGATTACTATACACTGCTTCAGGTAAATTCAGGGAAATTATAGGTACATAAATTAATGAAATTTTTCGTAAGGGAAATTACAAGTGGAACAAATTATCACATTTTCATGGTTCCTACATCCTTAGCCTTTAATGCCAGCTTATCCTATTTCACTTTAAAATTGTGCAAGTGCATGCATCTAGGCCAATTAAGTATTTTCAGTTGCCTTCAAAAGAGTTGCAAATGCATGCTAGAAGATGGAGATAACAATATGATTCAACCTTAATCATTTAGGTTTAAGGTTATGAGATGCTTTTTCAGGGCCTCAACTTACCTGCATGGAAAAGACATACATGTTCTCATACTGTGAGGTATTTTAGTGAATAGCTCAAAGCTATATATTGCTTTGGATATCTTCAGTACTTTTATTTATCTTTAAAATTTACTAAAACAAAGATCTGCAAGCACTGCAGAATGAATTCAGGTCACCATGGTCCAATTTTTCTCAAATGCCATTACAGCTTCATCCACTTACAAATTCCTCTGCTATTTCCACAAGATTAGCCTCAGAACCTCCAGGTTTGAGGCTCCACAGTGAAGTGCAACTTAATTCCCACATGCACAGATCCTTTAAGATCTAACCACAGTAGGAAAATACTTCCCCTAACTACAGTATTGCTCTCCAAATTCAAATGAACTGAATAGCTGTAGCATTATTGATGGTTTAAAAAAATATTTTTTTTTGCTTGAAAGGCCCTTCTTTGCACTTTGAAGATCTGCTGATGTATGTTTTTAATCAATTGTATTTACTTTGACCAGGAGTATCAACTCACTGTCTGGGTTAGAGATTTACATACAAGGTGAGAGGGACCCTCACTGATAGTATGTTAGTGATAAGTGTGGTTTAAGGAATTACAGGTACTTCAAATAAAACTTCAGAAAGTCTATTTGAAAATAAACAAAGTATCCATGCAAATACTTGACTTCTGGAGCATTGAGAGTATTTTTGTAACACAAGGGACCAAGACAGATTAATTAAAACTGAAATTTTCTCCTGTACTTCAACTGCTTTGCTTCTAGCAGGAGGAATTTAAGTTCATACCTGAGTGCAGTGGTAATGCAAAGGCTTGAGGCAACATTGTTAGCTACTCACATCAACGGAATGAAGTTATACAGCTCACTTCCACCTGAGAAAAGAACTATTTTAACAGTTCGTGCGTCGCTAACAAGACACAGATGTTGCCATTGGGCAAACAGGGGCAAGATTGTTTTGCTGTTCGTCATGCAGCTCTTCCCGGGGCACAGCTGAGTGCATGTTAGAGAGGTGTCTCTCTCTGGGGGTTTCAAGCAGTGGATTTTTTTTTTTTAGTTAGAGACCATCCTCTGCTGCAGCACTGTGAGAACTCCCTAAAAGACAAGGGCTTTAATCAGATGAGGATCTGGGCTGTAAAACGAAGGTACACTGAAGCAGAAGAATGATCCGCCCCAGCTCTTCTCCCATCGGAGAATCTGCTTCCTCATGTGAACGCTGCTTGCGCACAAACTAGAGCGTGTGGATGCCAATCTCCACCCTCCAGTTTATTTGCAGGAGGGTACTTGTGAAGTATTTCAAGACTTCCTTATCCCAAAGACTAAATACACAGGACTGTCTCCATTCCAGCTACCTTGAGCTGAAGGAAGAGAGATAAAATTTAAATATGGATACCAGGAGTGTGGTTACTGTGGCAGTGCACAGGGCTCTCGTCATGCCAGTCAGGTGCCAGCATATGTCACCAGTCTTGTAAGTGGCTAATAAGAAAAAAAGAAAGAAAGAAAGAAAAAAAAAAGGAAAATTCTTGGCAAATAGCTTCCTCAACAAAACAAAATATTTGAGGGTTCCTGTGTTTTTCAAAAGTTACATCTTCCAAAGAGTAATTTATTTGCCACAAAGCATTAATCTCAACCACCTCTTTTTTGCACAATTACTTCCCACATTTTCAGTTTCTCTTCCTGACCTAGAAAACTTATTTACAAGATATACTTGGTTGGCTACAGATCTTCATCTGCAACTTCCCTCTGCTACTTGCTCTGCTAAGCACAACAACAAAGACAGAGGCTTTTTCTTCTTATTTTAATTTTTTTCTAGAAAGGAAAAGTGAAACAGGCAGTGTGTTCCCATGTTTTTCCACCAGTGGTACAAGGAGGCAATGGTGAATGTTCTCAGCACGAATCAGTTGTTGCAGGAGTAGGAAGATAGTGCTTATCACAGCTAGCTGCTGAATGTTTAAAGAGTATTATGAGTATCTGTTACATAAATGAAACAAATAACAAAATTAACATAAAAACCCTAAGGGAAAGCGATAAGTTATTGCTGTCTGTCTTAGATCCAAGAAATACAAGGAATACATTGTGTAAATTTCTACCTCAGAGCTAGTGACTGCTCAAGAGTGCAATACTGCTTATTTTTGTCTAGTCCTTCACATCTCTGTTTTTGTGTTACTGAAGAATTTCTTGCCCTGAGTTTAATCCTTAAATTTATCATTATGCATTTGTACAGAAGCTGAAGGTTACATGGAAATAGGGATCTTTTTGTATTAAGTTCATTACAAAGGAAAGGAATAGAAAGTCTTAATCTTCACTGCTGACATTAGCAACGATTGTAGAATCTGTGAAACAAATTTGGTCATAATAGTGTTTTGAACCTAAAGTGTGTAATTTTTTAATGATCTGTCTATTAAGAGTATTCTTTGAATACACGTTCAATGATGAGCTCTGCACACACAAGGTCAGGCATATTGCCATTAAATTGTCTAGAATGATCAAAACAATTTCACGATAAGCTTAGATCACCTTGGTAGCTTAGCTCAGTGTCCATCTACATGGAATATGCTTTCTTTGGATAGAGTAAAATTAGATTTTAAAAGTCTTCAAATTCAGTTACTAGATAGTTTCTTCCTGGAAGAAGGATGGGGCACAAATTGATGGAGTCTGGTGTCACTAATTTGTAAGTAACAAAAATATCAACTTTTACAGAATTCATTGAACTTAAAGCTGATTCTACCAATTTAAATTGATACCTAGTACTTATTATCACATTATGATATAGGTGTGAATGTGCTTTGCCAGGATATGTATGCACAGCAGAGAAACATTCACTTAAGTACACACCCACACATCCCATATGCTTTGAACAGAGCTAAATGGTGACTGAAGGATGGAGAAGGCTGAGCCGCATAAACATTATCCACAATGACTATTAATTTCAAGGCAAGGCAATAATTTATAAAGGTTGTTAGGAAGCAATGTAAATGCAAATGCACTTCTAATAAGCACCGGGAGTATTATGTTGTAACATGTTTGTGATTCACCATAGTGTGTTAAGCAGGGAAGAGTGTGTATAATTCCTGTGGAAGATGGTGACAAGAGTAAAGAGGTGAAAACTGACAGGAATGTGGTGGCTGGGGACTCGGTCCAAGGAATAGCTCTAGCATGGGCTGACTTAGCTGTGCAATAAGCAGTGTTTGGTGCTGAAGCAAGGACGGGCAATATCTGGAATAATTAATCAATAATTCATTATGGAAAAATGCTACCAGCTGTAAACTTAATTTGTAGAATAATGCCCTGCGGTAATGCCAAAAGTTATAAATATATTCATATTTTTGAAACTGCTAGTACAAGCTGAAGCCAAATGCTTCAGTAATATATAATATATAATAAAGCTGACTATAAAAAAAATGAAAAGTTTTCTGATGGCAGTCAGTGAAAATTAGGTATTTAGTATAGAATCCTAGTACTGAAAATAGCTCATGTAGAGTAAAAGGTCTTATTAACAACGTTAACAACATTTTTTTTCTCATATAAATATTTTAATATCTTGATGCAGGAATAAAGTTCTTATCTACTATGTGTTTCATTTTCCTAGCAGAGCTTTACATATTTTATTAATCATTCTGTATGATCTATTAAATAACTTTATCATCAAGTGTTTTATGAAAAGCAGTATTGTTGGATATTAATGATCATCTGGCTATCTATCATTAATATGTATGAATTAAATTATTTTAAAGACTTGGCCATCTTTGAATAAGTAGTAATCTCATCTATATTTGACTCTATACAATTTCTACTTTTGATACTTTGGCACAATCATGTAATATTTGGGTTGTAGAAACATCAAAAGAT
This sequence comes from Luscinia megarhynchos, assembly GCA_034336665.1. Taxonomy (NCBI): domain Eukaryota; kingdom Metazoa; phylum Chordata; class Aves; order Passeriformes; family Muscicapidae; genus Luscinia; species Luscinia megarhynchos. The sequence goes on along the minus strand of CM067566.1, from coordinate 40,333,245 downwards.
TATTTTAAACAACTCAATTACAGTTATTTCAGAAAGAGTAAGCTTATATTTTCTTTTAGGAAATATATTTAAAAGCAAAACTCTGAAATGTAAGCTTGGGCTTTAATTTGCTCAGTAATTTAAATTTCAAAGGCAATGAGTAAGAATGAAATATTTTTTCCTTATTTGGGGTGTCATTTACTGAAATATATTATTAGAAATATATGTGACACCATGTATATAGATCATGAAACTGTTATGACATACATTCAACAGTTGAAATCGTTCCTATGTATATCCTGCCTGTATTAGTTCATGGATGACTATTTGGAAAGGAGTGGAGTACGTTTTTTAACTTATGTATTATCAGAAAATGTCATTTATCTAAAACAACGCTGGCTTTAGTCTCTCTGATACCTTTGCCACTGTGCAGCAGGTGCAATTTGAGACCCATACAGAGTGGGTCCACGCTAGCAGCCTGCCCCAGAGCACATCAGGACTGAAGCACTGAGTTATTGCTGTGTGCTTTGTACTGTCCCACCGAACCAGCCTCTTCCACCACACGTCCTGATAATGACAAAAGATGCTATTTCACTGCTTCTCTCCTGTGGTGCATTTTCTGTTTTAAAAAACCCCTAAAATACTGCTGCTACTGTTACTAGAAACAGCATTTTGCCGTGCTTCTCCATGTCTCAGAATACCTAAGAAGTTTAGTTACTACTTTTGTGTGTCGTTTTCACAGAAGGAGAAGATGAGGCAGATGTTGACATAAGATCTGGAGGACACCTTCCCAGTGGGGGTACCAGGATAGAAATCCTCCCATCATCACTTTTACTCCTGAGGGTACAGCAGACCTGAACCTTGGTCACAAGCACAGAGGAAATTTGTGGAGATGTTCCTGAGCTTCAGAAATGCACACCTGACCTTCTAGAGTTGCTGCTAATTTGTTCAGTGTTCACACAGTGTGTAGCAAAGGCCTCCTGCTATGCCTCCTGGGTGCTGCTGCAGTGCAGCCACCTTTCCTTTTGTTTGGGCACGTTTATCAGTACAGCTGAAGGGAACACTGTGTGGACTGTAAATTCCTCTCCAAGATCATGTAAATACTTGGATGGTACATGCTGTTGCTCTTAGTATTAATCTAACTAGCTAAAACTGGTTTGCATACATCTGCAGCTACAGCAGAATTTTAATGATAAATATTTCCAAATTTAGCTATCCAAATAGTGTCAACTTCTGAATAAATGCATTATAGTAGTCAAAGAATTCTTCTGTTTTTCCTTCAAGAAAAAAACAAAGGATGATTTTTCCTTTATGGTTCTCTTTTGTAACCCTTAGAATTTCATACATCTTTATGAGTATAAAAGGATCATAAAACCTATATTAAACATTCAAGGATTATTTTACTATGGTCTGTGTTATCCTTCTATCCCACCCTCTGGATCAGAGGTGCAGAGTGGTTGTCCCTTATTGTGCCCATACCTAAATGATTAGTGGTCAACAAATAGCCACAATAACAGAGGATGTTAGGTAAAAAGCTAACAGACAAACCCATCCACCCAAACAAACAAACAAACAAACAAACTCACATGCTCTTCATCATAATGTAAAAGACACTAAAAACTGGAAATGCAAATGGTAGTAATCCCAGTCATGTATGAATCCCAAAAGGTGAGAGACATTCTTGGAAATGGTGCCACCCCTAAAGAGAGAGCATTGAGGCTAATCTTATTTGAAGCATGAGATCATCTCCCCTTGGTAGTGACCTTACTTGTACCTAAAATAATTCATCTTTGACTTAAAATCTGACAAAATTGGCTTCTGCCCAGTCCAAGGGGGATGGCTACTGTTCTCAAGGTCACCTCTGGGGGGGTTCACCAGGCCAACACCTCTGTTCCCCTACAACTGTCTATCTCATAAATGGTTATGGAAATACCTTTTTATAGTTGCCAAGAGGGTGCCAGGAGAGAACTGGGAAGGAGAGGGGCAATTCTGAGGGCTGGAGTTTGACTGCATGGATCTGCTTCAGCTGCCATGCCATCTCCAGGAGATGGATGAAAAGCCCTACCCAAAGAAATTGGAGAAAAGAGCATCCCTGGGCTTATAACCATACTGACTGTATATAATTCACTGAACTCCCTCAAAGTGGCAATGTTTTATTTCTTACGAGGGCAAACTGGAGCATCCCAAGCAAACCAAGTGTTTAACTGTGGGTGCCTAACTATAGGTGTAATGAATTAAAAATCTCGTGGTTAAGCTGAGTGCAAGCTTTTCAAAGCATATCTTCTTAAAAATGAGGTTTAGCAAATGAACAAAATGCTCCCAGAACTGCTGAATTTGTTTTCTTAGCCTTTTAGTAACTGTTTGATCTGACAATGTCAATTTACCACCCAAAAGAAATGGACATATTCAGGAGGGCAGATACCCTGTATTTCTAAGGCAAAATATTTCTCAAAAATAATGTAGCAATTACTTATAGCTATCCAAAAAGATATTATGCTGAGCTTTCATATTTTGTGTTGCAGCCTTTTGGTATTGTTGAAATATCAAACTGTATGTACTGCATGTGTATAGTTAACTCTTGGTTTCCTGGTGTAAGATTGGTAGGAGCTCTGTAAAATGTATTAACATGACCAGAAAAACACACCCCCCTAAAAAAAAACAACAAACAGAACCATTGTAAATAAGACTAAGGCTAGATAATAGAGCCTGAAGAGTAAGCATTACGCAAAACGAATGGCATGTCCTGGTATATATACGTATTTAAAATCATACTGATTTTTTGTTGAAGCTGGAAAACAGGAAGACAGTGAGACTAAGAGAAAATGTGAGTTGCAAAAAATTTTTGACACTGTAAATTATATTTTGTTGAATACTTGAAGTGAAAAATAAGGGTTTCTGGAGATAATTGGATGTTTTCTCTAGTAACTATCCTTACTCTGAATCTTGATGGCTATTTCCTGATTTATTGCTTATTTTTTTCTATTCAGAAATAACTAGAGTAATTTCAGCAAGAGAAAAAAACCCTGCATAAAGGACAGGCTAGTATCCACCATGGAGGATATGAATAATCAGAAGTATTTACATTATACGGATATGTTTTTTACAGACACTAAAAAATGTGTTAACACATCCTTCAATATTACCGAGAAATTGTTGAGTATATTTGTACGTAGTTCTCTACGTACAATTCTCTTCTTTCATTCATTCATTCATTCATTCATTCCCATTTATAACAATTCATGTAGTGTGTGATCGGCCTTTGACACAGATCTATAACCATTGGGATTTGTGACACTGATCAGAAAACAATGAGAGCCCCCAGATCTCATCCTCTGATGTGCAATACCTCTGTGAATCACAGGTATTGTGTTACCAGACAGCACAGCAAAAATTAACCAGAGCAAAACACTCGACTTGGTGCTGTTACAGCTAATAGGTCTGAAATAAAAGATAATTGCATATTAAAATAGAGTGGGTAGCTCTGTTTTGATGTAGAGATATAAAGATGTCAGGCAAGCTAGGCTGCAGCAGCAGGGAATGGGTGCCCTGAAGTGATTGAGAGTGAAGCCCAAGAGAGCATTCCTCACATTCCTGTGGCACTCCTCCTATACATATGCCCCCCCAAAAAAGGGAATTCCAGCACTCTGGATTGGTAAACTGAGCTTCAGAAAAGCTGGCAGTTTTCTATAGCTGCAGGCTTGATTAATTTGAAGGAATTATTATAATCTCCGGATGATGAACATGAGGCATATTTAAACTGTTATTTTTTAGGGCAAAGGCCATGACATTTCCAATCTGTTGCTTAAAAAAAAGAAAAAAAATAAGAATAAGGACTTCTAGTAACCACCAATAAGCAAGATGTAGAGAATGTGGAGAATGTAGAGCACTCCCTAGTATTTTCCCAAGATCTGCCCAGAATAATTGGTATTACTGCAAAAATATTTTGCTGACACATGAGTGGGATTAGCCCGAAGAGCTATCTTTGTTAATGAGCCATATCTAGAAATTCAGTAGGTTTAGTAGATTACTATCTGAAGACACTGAATTTTTGAGAGCCACTTATGTCTGAAAGTGTAACAGTTTTTCTCCTGGGACTAGCAGCGTATGTTTTGTGAGGAAAATATTGTTATCCCTGGGAATTTTCCCACAAACAGAAAAATCAAATATAGATTACACTACCTTACTTGGAATTGAAATGTGACTGCAAGTGACTGGGAATTAAACAGATTTATTAGTGTCGCCATTATTTACATTGTGTGATCCGTATCAGCGAAGGGTACACATCACTCGCGAAAGCAAATACATTAATAGTATCACCCGCCGTTAATGGCACGTTAATAACACTTCCATGATCCGCCTTTGTCAGGCTGCTGCTCAGGCGTGCTCGGTGTCGCGGTAAACAAAGAAAATCAGCCATGTTGCGAGACCCTTTATTCTTTAAAAACTTAAGTTCACGTGAGAAGAATCCGCCGCTAGATAACCCCCAGAACAGCAATAAATTAACGATTTCACACCCTTCCCTTCCTTATTTTTACCCCGTATAGCAATGACAGAGGGGACAGCCGGCCGATACGGATTACTTTTGAGAAGCGTGACAACAGGTGGCCTTCTCGAAGTCACTAAATCCGGCAGATCAAGTCTTTATTTATTTATTTATTTATTTTTGTTGCGTCCAGCTTGCCCATCACCAGTATCCACGCACGGGGGGCACCGCCGAAGCTGCGAAGATGCGCGTCCCTCGGGACCACGGCGGCAGACGCTCAGACTCCTTTATTTGTGGTTGAACCCGGGAAGGATGTGCTCCCAGGGGCGGGTCGCCGGGGTCGCGGCCGGCGGAGTCCGCTCCGGCTGCGGTGCCTCGGCATCCCGCCCCTCTCCCTCTCCCTCCCCCGGCCCGCCTCGGCCCGCCCCCCGCCGCTCCGCCTCCCGAGCCGGCAACTTCCCCGTCGCCGGGCCGGGCGCGGAGCCCCCCATCAGCCCGGATGGGAGGAGGAGGAAGAGGAGGGTGGAGGCGACGGCGGCGGTGCCCGGGGGGATGCGGCGGAGCGGGCCGGCGGGAGGCGTAGTGCCGGCTCGTGAGGGAGCGCCGAGCCCTTGTCGCCGCCGCGGCCCCCGGCGGGGCTCGGCCGCCGCCTGCAGCTCCGGCCGGCGGCGCTGCTGAGCCCGCGCTGCCCGCGCGCCGCCGCCTCCCCGCTCCTCGCCCAGCGCTCCGGCCGCGCAGCGCCAGGCCGCGGCCGCCCTTCCCCAGCGCCTCCCGGGCGGCGGCGGGAGGCAGCAGGGGCGCGATGGCGTCCTACGTGGATAACAGCTTCCGCCAGGCGGTGATGAAGAACCCGGCGGAGCGGAGCCCCCAGGTAAGCGCCCCTTCCCCGCGGACCCGGCGGCTCCCGCGCAGGCGGAGGGGCCGCCCCGCCGCCCCCCGCCCCGCGCAGCCCCGGCCGGGGCAGCCCGGCAGCCGCACGGCCCCGCTCCGGGCAGCGCGGACGCGGCCGTCCGCTCCCAGCCCCCGCCGGGCTCCCCAGCGCCGAATACCCGCCGGCAGCTCCCGGGAGGGGACGGCGCGCGTTAGCGCGACAACTTTCCTCCTAGTCCCTAATTTTGGGGGAAGCACAGGGAGAAACACCAACTGGGTTTGTTTTCAAGATTGCTTCCGGTAAAAAGAAAATTAACTTAGAATATAATTTTTCGGTGCTGTGTTTTTGCTTTCCCCCCCCCCCCCCCTTCTTTTTCCTTTTCTTTTTTTCCCCCCTTTTTTTCCCTTTTGTTTTTCCTTTTTTTTTTTCCTTCCTTTTTTTTTTTTTTTTAAAACCTCTGTGTGTGAGTGTGTGTGTTTTGTTATTGCCCCGGAGTACGGGTGGCTCAGGATTTGAATTCAATCCCTACTTTTACATAGCTGGCTGGAGCTGGCAGCGCTGTTTCATAATGTAGGGGCTGAGGTCAGTGGTATTCTTGGCAAGTCCTTGCTCTCCAAAGTAGGGTGAAATCCTTACACAATGGCACCAGGCAGGAATTTTTCAGATACCTGCGCCGGGCTCCTGGAGCCTTCTTTGTCAGAGGAGTGTGTGAGTTGAAGCTATTTGTAAGCGTAGTTGCGCTTAGAGAGGCTGAGAAAGGTTAAGCTGGGGACTGGAGTGCGTAGAGAAACATTTTGACTTAACATGACCTGAAAAACAACTAAACTGAATGAGTTCCTTCTGCTCCCGAACGGTTGCTGCAGTGGCTGTTGCTGCCAACTGTCTAAAGACTAATAAGCTTTACACTGATCCCCGCATCAAGCCGCGGTTCAATAGCTAATGATACAAGGAGTTACTTTGCTTGGAGTTGTAATGCCATCTGTCCTGTTTTCTAAGGGCTTGTCCTGCTCTCTGAGCAGTCCCTGTGTTCGGGTTTTGGGGAAAAGATGCTATTACTGATTATTTTGGCAGGCGTCTGACTGGCTGGTGATGATTTCAAATTGGGGCAAAGAGGAAACCTTGACTTTTGGTCAGCACCCATAAGTCATTCCTCCTACTATAGATACGTCATTGTGGTAACGTTATTTTTATCCCTGTGCTCATGGAATATGTGTGAGAAAATAAAACTTCTCATAGAAAAATGTACTGACTGCATAGGCATTGCATGTGGTGTGCCTTTTTGGCAACTTTTTTTTTTCTTTTATAAAAAAAGGAAGCTGCTTTTGGAACATGTTTTTGTTGGTGCTAAACTTGTTTCTCTGTCCTTTTTTGACCTTTTCCAAATATCTATTTGCCTTCAGTGCTGGACCCAGCCCTTCACTGTGTTGTGAAAGCTGAAGGAGGCTGAGTGCTCTCTCCTGGGGAAGACACTCTCTGCAAGCTCCTAGCGAGGTCACTTGAATTGGTAGAGGCGTAGATTCCAGCTGGGGGAGCCTCCCAGCAGCGTCCAGCCTCAGACGTGGTTATGGAAGCATGGTGGGTGTTAATGAGGGGAGATGCTGGCAGATGCTCAGAAACCACCAGGTCAGGCTGTGGGGCCACCAGGCTGGGCTTGGGCGATGATGCTTCCCATGTGGCATAATCTGTGTCATGTGAACTGTTAAACTTTCTCATGTCCTTGCCAGTTGGTCTTGCTGTCTAGAAGGGATAATAAGGAGACACAAAAAGGCAGAAAGTAAGAAATGACGCAGTGAAGAATCCAGCCTGAATGCAGGGATAAAGCGAAGTGAAGGGCACTGAGCAGAGAGCTAAATTGGGAACACCTGGGCTGTGTTAGTACTGTAAAACTTCCCGAATCAGCACACTGGCAACCTGCTGTGGCAATCAGCATGGAAAAAGAAGCCCACCCTTAAATCCATGAAGCTGACACTGTCCCAAAATAATCCACAAATAAGACCAAATATGTGGGAAATCTAATGTGTTGTTAGTACTGGAAATACTTGAAACTGGTGGTGCTCTCCTATTGCTGCTGGGGAGACTGGGCTTGCAGTGAAAACTTGGTTGATGTTTTTTTAAACTGCTAATGTTGAATTGTGTGTGTTAGTTTTCTACTGCTGGTTCTCTGTTCAGGAAGTTTGATTTTATTTTACAGCAATATTGGAATTTGAAAGAAATATGCTTATGCATATAGTCTTTCATCATTATGTAAAAAAGGAAAAAAAAATATATAGAAAGGTACAAAGAACTTGTTTTTCCTTCTTCCCTTAAAGTAACTTATTGCCTCTTTACTTTTATTTTCCTGTCCTTGTTATGCTATCTCTAGAAGATAGGTACTTAATTTTGGCCTTTGGTAAGTCATGAGGCTTTTTTAAAGTTGAGAGAGGGAAAGAGAAAATATATTTATCATATTCATGTCAGTGCAGGAAGTAGCAAGAGAAGTATGTTAGTAGCATATTTGCTTCTAGCTTATGTAAACAAACTCTTTGGGGCTCAGTTTCTCCCAAATCATGATGAGGTAAATATCTGTTTGGCGTTGCTATTCGCTCCAGACTGTCAGGGTGCAAATTTGGCACCATGCCTTCACTGCAGGCTCAGAGGACAGGAGTGACAGAATGATAGCCAGTATGTACAACCTCGATAAGTAGGTCTGATAAACAACGTTGGAGAAAGCAAAGTTAACTTGGCATGAACTTTTGCAATGCAGAAATCTCTTGGTAATTTTGGACTGGATGTTTTGTGGTTTTTTTTCCTTTGAGGTAAACAGTGTAGTTGCAACTGCAGTTGCTTTTGTAAATTCATAACTTTATATCTCTTTGTATATCCTCCTTTACAGAGTGTTCCTGAATTTTGTGAATTGCAACTCAGTATTCTGTTGGCTGGCAAAAGAAAATGAAATATGAAAGAAAAGGATATATATGTGGCCTGTACTTTAACATGCTTGTTGTGCAACTATTCTCTTAAATTGATGTATTAAACTATTCATTTTCTCTTTGAAGACATGAACTAGGAAGTTAACTTAACTACTTTGGGGAATGTAACTTTTAAATGTTCATAAATTACAAATGGTTTTATGCCCTTAAGCTGTGAGTAGTAGCAATCCAGTTTTTTTCTCTCCTAACGTCCTCTTGTGTGGACTGTTACAGCTTTAAGTCTTTACAAAACAAATTCTTTTTGGCATTATAGACCATTTTAGAAAGTGTGCAATTTTTATACTGGTGTAGCTTGGCCTGAAAAAATAGGGTTGCTTTTGTTTTCAAACAAGAGAAACTGACTCTCATCTTTCTTTATCCTAACAACTCATTTGCATGGCATGGTATGTGAATAGCTAGTTGCAAACTGTTCACTGTTTTCATGCCATGTGACGTCTGCGGGAAGAAATTTTTTCAGTGTGTGCCTTATATACGTTAGATGCCTAAGGTTTGCTTCTGGAAGCTGCCAGTGTGGTACATGAAGGCAGTTCAGTACAGCAGTAAGGAAGAGCACAGATGTAACAGCATCGGACCAGGGCGGAGGGGAGAGCTGTACAGCCCTTAGTTTGATACTAATGCGTCATTTAATGTCAGAAGACATCTAAACAGGATGCTGTTTTAAAGCAGATACTCCCTTCTTGAACGCTTGAGAGGAAAAATGGTTTAATTATAGGATGTACCTATGCTTTTTCCAAATAAACTTTCAGCTTGTTCCCCAGTTGCGTTATTTTTATACTTGTAACCAGTGATAGCATGATTGTGTGCAATCTTCAGATAAGCCAGAAATGAACGTTTCCTTCTTGCTACAGTGATCTCTTAAAAAAGAAATACAAAGCTGTGTAGTTTAATGGGATCAGAGGAACTAAGCATATTATATGTGAGTCTAGCAAAAGAATATTTAGTCTTTAAATTTGGGCTAATTGTGTGTCTGTATATCAAATACACTAGAAGACTAAAATGATCTTTCGAAAAAGAGCTCATTTGGGATTTCTTTCCTTTGAAAAACAAAAATATTTTGGAGCTTGAGTTTTGCTTTCAGATCGTCTTCACTGTCAGCATGCTACTGTGTTGCCATCTTTCTGAGGTGAGCATTTTCAGAGGAGCATAACCCCTGTTACCAGGCTGCTAACAGCACTATAATGCTGAGAACTGATTCTGTTGCTAAATTCTCCTGCTGGTTCTTGGTAGCCCTGAGATGCAAAGGACTGTGACAGATGATGCCTGGTATTTGGCTGTACTGCGCTGATATAGTGGTCTTTCCATAATACATCTCAGGGCTTTGTTGTGTGATTCTTCAGGAATAGCCTTATTTTGCAAGGTTGGACGTTGTTTCTTTCTGGGGAGCCCATTTAGCCAACAAAATTAGATTCCTAACTGTTCTTCCCATAGTGGTGTTTAGACTTTCTGCAGACTGCAGTGACTAATTTTGAAGTGGGGTCATGAGCCTGTTATGTTTTGTGTTAACGTTGGGACCATTGTTAGTAACACAGCTGAATGAAGAAAGGTTGTTGCTGGTTCTTGATCTGGGCTTTTCTTGCTCCAGCAGTGGCCTTCAAGTAGAATTGCCATCGTCAAAGTCAGCTGTAAGGGTGTTGGTCTGAACAATAAAAAACCCAACAAGCCTCCAGATGCTGTAGGGTTTTGGAAGCTTGTTTGAGATAGTTAACCTACCCTGAATGTGTTGGAAAAACTGTAGGTTGAATGGTGTCTTTGTGGTGGCCCTTGGGCTGTAAGCAGGGCAGGTGGATACAGATGAAAAAAGTTATGATAGGCTGGTGTATCTAGAGACCTTTAACCATAGGGATTTTTCCTGCTGTGTTTCAGCACTTAACTGGGAGCATGCAAACCAAAGGAACTATTGGGAAAGTGAGACCTTTACCTGGCAAAGTCAATAATGTATTTGTTTAGTACAGAAATAATACCAGAGAATGTCTTTTGGAAGTAAGTATACATTTTTTTCCTCTTAATATTTTTCTCAAACTAGTATACTATGCTGCATTATTTCATGCCCAGCAAACTTACTTGTATGAGTATATTTTTTTGTGGCTGATAAGTACAGCTGAAAATCCTTGCATAGCTCAGACTTTGTGAACTGTAATCTCAGTCTGTTGAAACAGCCTTGGAATGTTTGATTCTGAACTTGCAGTGTCAATTTTCATGTCATTTTCAAAACTAAGGGTATGTACTGCAACGGGCTGCTTAGTATTCTGTTTGTTTTGAAAGAGTGTGCTTATTTCCCAGTCTTCCTAATGGGGATGTGTGTGTGTGTCTGTGAATTTTCCCATGGCCGTTCATATATTCATGGCCAAGACTTGAGGATGGCAAGAATATTGACTTTTTAATTGCTTTTGCAGTAGCCCTCCCCTGTCACAGGGCTAGTACTTTCTGCATGAGTGGATTTCTGTATCTTTTAATGGTATGAATTCTGCCAGCACTTGCAAAGACCTCGGTATGATCAGGAAGCCTTCACCTGTAGCATGGAAATAGCTGAGTTGAAGCCTTATCCTAAACACTTGTGTGCTTTCTCATTGCATCAGGAGATTGCAGCTTGGTTAGCTATATGCATCCGAGCTGGTTTGAAACTGGGAAAGTCAGGGTTTAACTGTAGTGCTGATAAGCTCTGTGTAATTTCCTACTTGATTAATTATCTGTTTGGTAGAGTTTGCTTTTGATTTCTGCCCTGCAGTGGCTGCAGAAGTGTTTGCCCTGGGTTTGGGCTGAGTATGTTCCTGTGAGCAGGTTTTTGTCAGGCCTTTGTGGACACAGTCTCTTTTCTGCACATAAAAATGGGAGCCTTTCTGTGGCATTCTTGCCTAGGAAATGTACTGAAGTGAGCAGTGCTGGGCCCAAAGCCCAGGGGTCTTCTTCTCGGTCCAACCTTGTTTTGTTCCATTTGCTTCCTGAAGTGCTGTCCAGACATCAGAGCTGTGTCTGTACCCTCTGTGATGCCGAAGGGCCGGGACCCTCCCAGCCATCCTTTCCCACCCCGCTGGGGCGTGGGGTGTAGCCAGTGGTGCTGCAGGGGAGGCTTTGGTGGAGGAGGATTACTGCGAAACAAGACTTCTTGCCATGGAGAGGCTTGCTCTTCTGCCAAAACTAGTAATGAGCAAAGTCATCTGTCGGGCTCCTGAGACCAAAAGGACTGATAACTCTTCCATGTCTTGGGTGTAAAAGTGTAGGTCAGCAAAAGTAAAGGATGCACAAGCATTTTCCCAAGATCATGTTTTTTGGTTTTTTTTAGTAAGAGGTTGGAGTCTCCTGTGGGTTATGTGTTTATTCATGGAGAACCCTTGGTACCTGAGGGGAAAAAAATAAATTTAAGTGTAACCTCTAAAGATGACTCATTTATTTTACTCTTATTACAATATCCCTTAGCTAAGTTTTTTTTGGTAAGTTATTGTTTCTTGATATCCATTGTTTTAAAAAGTCTATATGCATAAAAGTTTTTAAAAGTCTATGCTTATGCAAATTACTGAGTAGTAGCTAGTAGCAGTAGCTATTCATTCTGTTGAGCTACTGATCTGATTTTAATTTTTTTCTCTATATCAGAGTGTTGCAAGTTAATCTGTTAGCATGTTTCAAGAATAACTATATGTACACTGAACAGCCATTGTAAGAACTTTGACTTCCTCATTGAGATTTTTTGTCTCCTCATGGGAAAATATATTTTGGCTTGTGTTTTGGGAACTTTCCCACAGTTGGAGATCTAATTTTTGCGAGGTATTGTTTGGGAATTCAAAAGGAGCACTGGCAGAAAGATAGCTTCACAAAGATGCTTTGTGAAGGGCAGCTGAGCCTGCATGCCTTGTTTGCTGCAGCCAGTGTTGCAGATTTAATTTGCTGGGTATATTTTGCATGAAGGGCTGTATTTGAATAAGTCTGAAATTGGAAGTGGTGCTCTGCTTCCCTTTTTCTCAAGTTGGTGAAGTTGACCACCTTTCTTTAAAAGGGAGAGAGGAGCCTTACTGCAGTGCTTTTCTTACAGCTTTGTTTGCAGTTAAAATTAGCTGTTTGTTCTCTCTGGGTATCTCTGTTACGCCCATAGAGCTATAGATGTGTTTCTTTGTGTGTGTCTCTCTTGTCTGACCTGAGTAAGAGTGATTAAATATTTGATTTAGAGCAATTGTAAGGAATTCTAGTCAACAATAAAGAGCAGCATGTATACCATTACCTGAACAAAAAACTGAAGGAATAAGAAAAAAAAAATCAAAATATTTAAATGTTTTTCAGGGGAGAAAAAAGGGCATAAGTTTGCTTTTCAGCACTGATGAAAAATGAAGGAATATTCTGGTATTAATACTTCCGTGGACCTCATGATTTTCCTACTTTTCTCTTATTTGTATGTATTCTGATAAAAATGAACAACACAATGAAATAGCATCTGGTTTCAGTGTAAATTACCTGGGAATGGGTATTAAGTTTCATAAAAGACATATTTGTGGAGCATGTCTGTCTTTAGTGGGCTGTTTGTTTCTGTTTGCTTGCTTTTAGTCTTAAAGTTGAAATAAATTTTGCTTAATAAAAACATTTATTATGTTGTCATTTTGGGTTTCTAAAAGAGAAGTGGTTCCTGTTACCCGTGGATTGTTTGCTTAGTAGTTTGTTGGTTTGTTTGCATATTTGCAGTTCTGTATTGTTAAGGATGCTGGTCTCCCATCTTTATTTTATGTTTACTGTAGTTGGGAAAAAATACTGATATAGCCTTTTCCATCTGAAATTAGTCATTCACACTTTTTGCCCTGTTATGCAGAAAATAACTCGAAACTCAGAGGGGTGAGAAAGAATGTTGCACAAATGTGGTTTGTAAATAGTTGATGGAAAGCAAGACTGTACCACCAATATCTGCTTGAGGTTTGACTTGCTGAAACTAAAGGCTAGGTCTTTTTTGGTACTTGGTATTTCTTTAGCAGCAAAGCTGGTTGTAGTGGGTTGATACTGACTGGATGCCAGGCACCCACCAAAGCCACTCACTTTGTTTCCCATGCTGATGTTATCTGCTGCCTCATTCCTGCCTGTCCAACTGTTTGTGAGGCTACAATAACACACGATAAGTGGTACAATCTTGTTAGCTGAATAGAAGAAAAGGATCTTACCTTTGAGAGAAACTGTAGTAGGATTTTTGCTTTCTAAAATTTAAGTGACTTAGTCTGGTTTAGATTGTGGATTCAAATGTTTGTGTGCAGCTGAAGGTGTGAAGACCTGTGATATAAGAGATTGAAAATAAATACTTATGGTTGTGTGTAGGAACCTCTGAAATACCTTAACCTCTCCCAGAGAGTATATAGTGCTCCATTTCCAAACACTATCTAGCAGTATAAAACAAAGTAAACTGCATGTAATGCTATGACATTATTTCTTTTGATTAATTTCCTAAAATGAGATTTATTTTTTTTTTAGCTTAAGGGGCATGTGTGTGAGATGCTTCTTGAGAGAGAGATTCTATTTTTTTCTGAGGATTAACGTAAAAATAAATTGTTGTAGGAAGTTTCTTGCTCTAAGTGTTTCCCTCCACTGGAATATAGCAATGATAAGAAGCCTGGGTAGTAATGCTACCTTTGCATTCCCCAAGTTGGGTGCGGGGAGATGCTAATGCCTGGGTTTTGTTTGTTTGTTTCATATTGTTTTACTGAATCTTGTGTGTATTTACATTGGTTTGTTGCATAGTAGATGAAAATTGAATGCTGGTGGGCTCTCTTCCTGGGGGCAAAACAAAGAAGTAGCAATTTTATTGGCACGCCAGTTAAATAACATTTTTCCGTTTGGTATGAGAAGTCTATTGGGACATACCTAAAATATGTACCCTCTATTGTTTTTGTTTTGACTTTGAGGTAAGTGCTTAATCTTGTCAGGAAGCCATTCCCTCGCCCTCATAGAACATTTCCTCAAAATTCATGACCTTGCAGAAATCAGTTAGGCATTGCATTATGTGAGTAGCCAGCACTCATTTGAATGGTTCTGTGGAGTTTTGCTATTTGTCAGAAGACATGTCAGAATATACAGCATACACGGTGGTAAATATTTAGATACATTTTGAACTGAGAGAGAGAGGCTTGTCTGTGCAGTATTACAGACTTCTTTTGTCCCCTGCCAGTGGTGCTGTGGGTGTTCAAAGTCAATTCCCTCACCAGTACTGTAGGACAGGCAGGTGCTGCCAGAACGCAGCACCCGGTTGCTGACTTCTACTTTGGTGCAGTAGCTCGGGCAGTTTTTGAAGGTGCCATAGCTGTAGTAACAAAAAAAAGATGGACTTTGGTTTAACTAGCTATGTCAGTGTTTCAAAGTTGTGGCATTTTATTATGATGGTGTTTTATGTTGAAATAGCTTTGAACTTTATATGCTATTAGCTGCAAAATTATAATGTAGTTGTTCTTATCTCTTGATCTTAACCCATGGTCTTTACCTTTTGTGTCTCCAATTCCCCTTTCCATCCTGCTTCTGGGGAAGGGAAGGGGAGAGTGAGTAAGCACCATATGCTCTGGAATGTTTCTATAAGAACACTAAATTGGAGAACACTATTCCTAAACCACAGCAGGAGTTCTCCCTGTGGAATTCTTCTTCAACTCTGGAGGAACAACAGTCTCCCTAAAGAGTCAAAAACTGGAAGAAAAAAATAGATGCTGGATGCTGCTGAAGCAGAATGTGTGCAAAGGTGTGTAACATGGTTGGGCTTTTATCCCATTTGCTCAATTCATAACAAGATGCTGAAAGCTGAAGTGATGTAGTTGATCATGACACATTTGGTGATTTCCCGTTGAGGGTGGCTGATAACTAGCAGTTTCACTAATGAAGGCAGTAAACGGACCATCAATTGAAATTATATTGTCTTAAGAAAAACAGTAAATGGGAGTGTGGTTCATAGATGATGCTCTGAGTATGAAACAAGACTTTGCACTGGTTAATGATGAGTGGTGTTCAGGTGGTGTCTTCCTCTAAACTTGATTAGTGCAGTAACTAAGTAACTTCAATATATTCTGTGCTAAGGAGGTGGTGAGCAGGTGGTAAACATTCCCAGTGAGGCAATTTTCCTTCTGAGTTATAGGAAAGTAGTTGTGAGGGTCTCAGTCTGAGTTGCATTTTGTGTTCTCCATCGATCCTATGGTACACATGGCTGCATGATGCATTAGATTTGTTTGTCTTCAATGGATTTGTTACAAATTTATACAAAGCAAGAAAGGTCAGACCTCTGTGTGAATGGCCTGCAGTGGTCTGATCTGAAGACTGAAGTATTTCAGATGTGCCATAGATATGGAAACACAAGTGGCTCTGCCAGCTACATGCTGACCAGGAGCAGGCGCTTGCTGGAAGGAGGGTAATTGAGCTTCCGTCCTTGTCACGGCTTCTCCCTTACTGCTGAAAGCTGCTAATTAGTGCCAATGCCTTGCTTTAATTCAAGATGACTTAGTTGGAAGATGCCAACTTCTTGGTCGTAGGCCACTGAACAACTATCAGATGGCAGCACAATTCCACCTCAGCTGTTAAAAATGGCTTGAGGTAACAGTGCCAAGGGAAGGGTGATAGTTGTTTTAGATTAATTTTAGTTGATGTTGTAGGTGTTTGTCAAAATGGAAGCGAGAGTTTATCTCATTTCTGCTGTATTTTAGACAACCATTTATTTTAGTGCTATTAGCCTGTTATTTTACCAGACTCAGTATGGATAGATAGCTGGTCTCCACTAGTATTAAATCCTCTTTAAGCAACTTGTTCAACTCTTTAATTTAAGATGATTTTTACAGTAGAATTATTTGAGTAGTTGAAAAACTTCTAGACTACAGGATATTTCTGGAAAATGTGATCGATGCAATGCATGGCACAAAGGGGTAGAAATGCTCTGTTAGCTTTGTGAAACAGTTCTAAGAACCTGAAATAAAGAAAATTGAGTTTTGGGATAGGATACTACTTTTTGAAGTGTGTTTCTGAATGCCCAGGCAAATTATGAGTCCTTCTCCCTTCTTGTAGTCATTCTTTGTATCTTGTGCCATGTTTTTTACCTCTGTCTTAGTAATTTGATGTCCTGTAGTTTCTCCCTTTCTAAACTCCTATTGGAGTGCTTTTTGAATTTTGTGCCTTAGTCATTACTTCAGGTATTTTTCTTACTGCACTGTATCTTTCTCACCTGCACTTAGAGCAGGGTGATTTGGCTAATAATTTGTTTCACATTTATTTATTTCAGAGTGGGAAAGAAACTGTCCTTTATTTATAAATTGCAATACAGTGTACCTTATGCGGGTTATTTTTCACTTTTGAAACAAAATGTACCAATACTTTGAGTCAGTCATCATTGGAATTGTCATATGTCAGATTGCTACCTTTACCAGGTTTGATAAGCAAGCATTCCTGTTTAAGGTCTAATGTTCTTATGTGAATGAATATTTTAAGTGAATTCTAAAGTGAAGAGAAAATAATGGCACTTTCTTACAATCCATGTTGGCTTGATAGTAAACGAACGTTTAGCCATGACGAAAGTAATGTGGTTTATAGTGACACAGCCTACATAAATTCAGTTGGATTTGCTGTTGACATTGGCCCACATTCCAGCATGAGAGTTACCTTACATTTCTTTTGAACAAAGGAGGTCTGTCTGAAACAGGTGCTCTAATGGTTACTCCGGCCTTCATAAATAGCTTTTAGGTGAAGTATTACTTCTGTTAACCATGAGTAACTTCACAAGGCAGCTTGGTTTATTGCGTGAGGTTTCCATTTTATATTTAAAAAAAACCCCATGGCCTCAGCTTCGTGGTGTTTGGTGCCTCATAAGTTGCTGTTTATTTTTAGAGCACGCTTATCACAATTTGTCAGCCAAATATTGGCCTGTCCCCTCTGCTATTAGATAGCTGCTGAAATGCCATTCCCAGGATAACTTTACCTACCCTGATTGTTCCAGGGTAATCTTAGTTTCAAGAGGAAATAATCTAAAACTTGCCAACTCTGCAGAACACGTAAAATAGCAGGAGATGGGTTTATTAAATTCTGTAACCATATCATAATGTGTTAAACTTAATGTGACAAAATGGTTTTGAGAGTCTGTGGTAAGTTGCCTGAGTGTGTTGAAGTTTGAATGTTGCTTATGAGCCCTAGTAAAGAATATTTCTAAATTGGTTGTAAAATGAGCCAGGAGATAGTGAAGTAATAGCTGGGCCAGTCTCTAGGCTGGTAAGACATGGCTACTTGCCCACTGTGCATTGCTTTAGGAAAACCATGTCACAGTTTCTTTTAAGGAGAAAGGAAAGTTCTGCTTTAAACAAGTGACATTTGATATCTTGATTTCTTTTCCTGTTTCTTCTATTTATAGATGTCTTCCGTTTGGGATTTATCTGAAAGCTAAGGTCAGGAAGTGCCTTCCTCCAAAAATGCTACTTGTTGTGGTTTTCTGGCATGTCCTGTCCCCTCTCCTTCCCAAAAGGAACTGTACAGAAAGTATTTTTCCACAATGAAACACAGATACTCAGTTCTGCAGTATCATGACGTGACTCTGGCATACACTGGTTCAGCTCCAAAACCAAAGCTTTTAAAAATCCTCTCTTGGTGTCCTCAACACTTACGTGACTGATTAAAACAAAAAAGACAGTAGCCACTTCAGTTTCAATTATTTCTCATTTTAATGGAGTCTATATGTGGAATGGGATGTGGAGGCAGAGGAACATAGGCTGTATCTTATTTGGTAGGACTCATTTTCCATTTAGATTTTCAGATGACCTTAATGACTTTGATTTACATAGGGATGTACTTGAGGGAAATGCTCATCCATACCATGCTTCAACCATGTAAGGTCTTGGAGGATCTTAAATATGAAAGGTCTCTCCCACCTTGGAGGTAATGAAAATAACAAGTAAATGATCATTAAACATGTACTTTTTTGGTGTATGGAAGAGGTTCTCCCCAGTTTACAAACAAAAGGCTTAACCACTTAAACTAGTCCTCTGAGAGACTACAGCAATCCTGAGGGCAGCAAAAATGTGGGAGTGCAATGAAGGCTTTTGACTAAACTCTTTTTTTCATAGTCAGGGTTCAGTGCAAGTGCAGTCCTTAAATTCAGGATTGATTTCTCACAAACAGTTCTATTTAGTCATTCAAGCTTGCACTGTTGTATATGCTGCAGTACAACTGAACCTGTATGCTTGTAGTATGACCACTTAGC
This sequence comes from Luscinia megarhynchos, assembly GCA_034336665.1. Taxonomy (NCBI): domain Eukaryota; kingdom Metazoa; phylum Chordata; class Aves; order Passeriformes; family Muscicapidae; genus Luscinia; species Luscinia megarhynchos. Next base: position 40,314,769 of record CM067566.1, on the reverse strand, counting down.
AAGCATGCATCCTAAAGTACATCTGAGGAATAAATAAGAAATTTAAAATGAAGTTGTATTTGAAGACGTGATTAAAGTCTTTAACTAAACAAGGGTCATGCACCTAGGTCTTCTTGTGGTGTTCCCTTTTTAAAATTGATTTAAGCCTATGTTACTTATTGAAACTTCTGATAGCAAGTATCTCCTTTTTGGAATATGGGTTTGACAGTATGTTATATAGTCTTTAATGACTATTTTGTCATCTGACTGTTTTTATATTGTTTCATACTTCCATGTGCAGTAAACTATATTTAGAATTAGGACTGTCAGCAGTAGTTGAACATTTTGTTTAACTTCATGTTTGTCTGTCTTGTTTTTTGTATAACTTTTTACAATGGACCTGATTAGTGTTTAGTACTTTGCATTTGCTTTAGGAGACTTTGCAATGTGCTGCCTTGGGCAGGTTTCAGGAAAGCAAATGGTGAGTCTGTCACTGTTGAACTGCCTCATCTTCAGTGTGCACTGCCTGTTGAAAGAGGCTCATGAAGCCAGCTCTGAAGGTCTGAAAGTTTTCATAGCTATTGAAATTCAGAGTACTGAATGTTCTAAATTTGTTCTAAAAAGTAGTGTGGCATTTCTTAGGAAACAGTCACAAACAAAATATTTTTCTGTATTGATCCCGTTTTTAACCTTTTTGGGTGTCCTGAAAACTGGGATATCAATTTTTAATTATTTTTACTTTTTATTAGTAATTTTTAACTAACAGAAGTGATGAAACCCCGAGTGTCATATGAGTTCCAGTAATCAGAGGTTTTGTGAACTAGTGGACTTGTTCCTTTTTTCGGTCCAAAATGTTTTATAGACTGCAGACGGAGAGTAGCGTTTTGTTTTTACAACTTTTCTTTTGCTTTCAAGTAGTTCCTTTAATAATTAGGCTAGTTTCATGTTTTTCTTGTATTCCTAATGCTAGCCATTTAAAATAACAGGGACCTACAATTATGACAAAAAACCCCTTTAACATCTGTGTAACTTTTGTTTTGTCTTCCAGCTGTAAATTGTTGAGGGATGCTAAGCATCTTTTCAGGTGTTTTGCTGTCTGCTGAAAGTTGGCCTTGAAACCACTGGAACTTAGTTGCAAGTTAAAATGAGTGATTTTTGTATTCTGTTTAATGAGTGGATTTTGTAGCTTTGAAGTAAGGGAAGAGGCTATGTGTTTCGTGCTGAAGATGATCCTTTTTGCATCTGCTTCTTGGTTTCTTACTTTAGTGTCTGCTGTCTGAAACATCAGAATGGACATTTGTCTTTCAAGATGGATATGTGTGTTTGTATTTTTTTCCCAGAAGATGACAAAATAGTATTCTTAAGGAGTGAAAAATGACAAAGTAGTGTCTGTAGATGATATGTGACTGCCTCCAGTGATAGAACATCAGAAGTAGTGGTCTGTGGGCAGCACCATGGTGTTCAGCAGTGGCTCCTTGGCATTGAGTCATTTTAGCAAATTCCAGCTCTTAAGGATAGCGTGACCCTGCAATGCCTGCATTGCAGCTTCTCTAACCTGCTCAGAGTACACTTAGAAAACTTGGAGATGCTGCAATCATGAGTCATTTAGAAAATTTTAGGTAGGAGCCTGCTGTTCAGGGACAAACACTCACATGCAGTAGTGTTTCAAATAGATTCCAACTTATTAATTTATAAATTCATTACTTTGAATATTAAAAGGAAATTATTCCTGGGGGATTAGTTTACCGTTTTAATTAATCTTCTCAGGAAAAGATGATCTGTGAAGATCTTGCTAAACATTTTTCCTGTCATTAAAAAATGTCATTAAAAAACTCCAAACTAACCAACCAACAAAATAGGGAAAAGAAGAAAAGCCACAAAAGGGATCTCCGTGTATAAATAGGTGATGTGTGAGACCACCTGCTAACCCGAAAGTTGTCTTTTGATCTGAGGTAGATAAGGAAAATAGTGAGAATCTCCCATGTGGGTGTGAGATAGTGACCTGATAAGAAGCCAGATACAGTAAAAATGTTTCACTAGTTAATACAGCGTCCCTCACACAGTGGGTCATCTTTTGTCTGTTTCAGCTTGAGCAGAAGGCTTTTTTCCTTTCTCTAGCTGACAATCTCCCAGTTATTATCAACTGTAATTTTACATTTTTTTTCCCCCTCGGTTACTCTTCTCATTCTACTGTTTTATTCTCTGCTTTTCTTATTCTCTTCATAGTTGTAGGCTTTCTGTGTGTGTAACTTTATTTCTGATTGGTTTGTGCTGCTAGGATTCAGCTTTCTAAAATTGCAACATTATTCACTTTGGTAATGAACAATGCAAGAAAAATGCTTTAAGGGGTAAAAGGAATTCAGCCTGTCATAAGCACTAAAGCTAACAGATTCCTCCTTCAGCCTAAAAGCTATATGGGATTTATAAATCCCATGCAGTGTCAAAATCTGAAGGGTAGTTTAACAATTGCCCTGACATCTTTCAGTATGCTGAAATTAAAAAAAAACAAAAGCCCTTTGTTTTTTTTCTTAGCTTGTTATTTATAAGATTGCTATTTAACCAATAGTTTGTACTTTACATTTGCTTTTTTGTTAAAAAATAAAGTTCCCAGTAACAACACAATTCTGAAATGACATACTTAGAAATGGTTTCTGATTGCGTTTATATTAAAAAAATACTATTTTCAAACATCTGTTTGCAATTGGATAAAATAAAGAAAATTACCTTTCTGTCCTGTGGGGTGTGTGCGGTTTCTTTGGTTTTGTTTTATTTTGCATTATGGATAAATATGTCAGGCAAGTGGAACTAACACAGCTACACTGAAATGGTATTGCTTGGCAGCATGGAATGTTTGGAACAGCAGGAATATGCTCTGTATATTCAGTTGTGGAGGTTTTTTTTTGTTATTCAGTTCTCACAATGCTGTCTTCAGTTATGTGAGTTATAGGAGCTATTAATACAGATCTAGCATTTCATAATCATGCTCAGTTTGCACAAATAAAGTATGTCTTTAAGAAAAGAAACAAAGCTTCTCCACTTCATGTAGGAGGACTGTAAAATACCTTAAATGACTGTAAGAATGAGGATGTACATTCCAAATCATTATTTCATATTTGGAATTGTGGGTTGCAGTTTGTCTGTCTTTCCCCATGTCTGTTAAAGATGTAATCTGGAAAATCGGCTGGCATGTAAGTTATTCAAATGCCATATTCCTGTTTTAAAAGTATAGGTGGAATCCAGAATCAAGTATTATTAATTCTTAGTGCAACCCTGGAGGTATTTAGTTGGGTTTCCAAATAGTTTTGAGAAATAAAGCTTCATCTCTTGGATTTTCTGTGAGCTGCTGCTTGTTTGACAAAGTAGACCTGGGAAAAATTGTGGATTTGGATACTAAGAAATGCTTTAATAGTCAGTGTAAACTTAGAGTGAGAGGTAAAGATGTATTTTTGCATGTGTAAACAAATATTTTTATGCCAGGCTGCTTTGCTGTCTACTGCCGTTAGAGCTGGGACATCAAGCCAAGGAGTTGAGTGCTCTCTTTTCCAGATAATTTGACTTCTTATAAATAAACTCTGGCGTGGATTTTTGTGTACACCTCTTTTGAGTTTCTCTGGAAGTTACAATACTTCCAGTGATAGCAATGTAGAGAAAAAGACCTTTTGGTATTTCTACACTATGACTTGTCTGCAGTTGCTACCCTGTGGACAGCTGAAAGATGTTGCCTGTTTCAGAAGGCAGATCTTAAGGCTTTTTGGTGGTAGGCTGCTGTTTGGAGGGACCTTACAGCCCTTTATATTAGCTGAGCCATTTAAAAATGAATTTTAAAATACTACAGTAGCTTTATCTAACCCTGTCTGTATGCCACCCATGTGCACTTATTTACAGGAGAAACACACCTGGGATAAAATTATTTTTGTGTATCTTCCAGGTCCTGCAGTTTAACTTGGTAGGTGAAGGTGTAAAAATCAGTCTTGCTCAGGAGCTCAAAGCAGACTTTTGTTAGGGAACCTGCTACAGTTTCAGGTAGTTACATTTTTTGATTATTTTTTCTAACTAAAGGGAGGAAGAGTGTTTTATCATAGTTATCGTGGCTGAGTCGAGCTGTGCATATAGACGTGGTTGTTGCTAATGGAAGTGGGTGTTCTTCTCTTGCCTAGATGAGGTACTGTGCATCAACCTCAGTGTCCCTGTGCAACTGCTTGTGGAAGGCTTTTATTGAAATAACCATCTGTAATTCTTTCCCCTCCCTTCAGAATGAAGAGAAGTTACATCCTGTAACTCTGTCGAATGCATTTGGTATACAATTAGTGGTTTTGCATGTTAATATGACCTTTTCTTCCTAAAGAAATATTCTCCATTGTCCAAACCTAAGAAAGGCAATTTGGTATAAGTATTTTGTCCTGTTTCTCTTAAGAGGAATTTAGTGTGGCTTATTTAGGGGAAAAAAGTGTTTGTATGCAAAAATAAATGTTAAATCCAGCTTGAAAATACATGTTGGATTATATCATATGACCAGGTGCTAATATTTAACAATAATGTGGCAATAATTACTGTCTTGGACAACTTGGAAATATTAGCTGCAGGCATTTAAAAATGTTAATAACCTTCAGTCCACTAGTCCGGACAGTTTCTGAATGCTGAGGAAGTTGTTAAATAATGAAGTGCAGTGATGTTTGCCCGAAGCAGCCTAACAGCCAAAAGACTAGGTACTACTGTGTGTGACATTTTCACATGTAGATGAGTATTAACCACTTTACCAGAACAATGTCTTTCTAAGAGGTTGGTGGTTTTTGAAAGGCTGAGCCCCAGATGAGAAGTACAGGAAAAGGAATGAAGAAGAAGAGGATAGGAGGTCACAGGATGTGGTGCGTGTTTCCAGGTAGCTTCTTTTTCTGCCTCTGTTAACTGTCCCCTCCAGCGTTTGGCACTTGGTTTATGGTTCTTTAGAAAGACATATTGTTTCATTTACTGTAGTGGCAGGAGAAACTACTTTTCCAGAGGGAGGTTATGTAAGGAGAAAGAAGTAGACTTCAGTTTATAGCAATTCGTCCCATGTTTTTGATTAAATACAACTGAGATAAAATTTAAGGTAACCTTATTAATTTTCATTTACTGAAGGAAGTATGTGAATATCTTTTATTGCAAAAAATTGTGTGAAGAGCTTTTTCAGTATGGCCAGATTTTTAGCTTATTTCTACTTTTTTTTCTTTTCCCCACGATTTGTTGTTTTCATTCAGATTCAGGTAGAAATGTGCTTTAACTGTAATTGGATTTGAGCATTTCCATGATTTAAATGAACTGTCCTGGCAAAGCTGTTCATGCACTGATTTAACAGGCTCTAATGTCATATATAAATTGTATGCAGTAGGTTGTGGAAGTTTGTCTGGACTGAGATGCTCAGAAGGAATAGGAACATCAGTGATGTTCACCTGTACAATGGCACCAGTCTAGCTTATGCTCTGATTAGTTTTCCCACACAAAAATTCTTCTGATCATGTCATATCACCAAATACTCATTTTGTTCTGAGAAGAAACGTAACTGTACTGGCAAAGCGGCTTTTGCAAATGTCTCCACTTGTGGAGACATGTGTCAGGTTTGACTGCTTTGCAGGCTGTTACTTTTATAGACCTGCCTGGAGAGAGAGGGTGTAGGTGTGATAAAAACAGCTTTCATTTCAGTAAAATGTATTGAAGTGTTTGTAGTCTCCTTGCTCTCTTTCTGTACAAGTATTACTTCACCAAAGAATTAAGTGACTGGTAAGCTAATTAATGACTAATTAAAATGACTGTTAGTTAATTAAGCTAATTTTTTAATGTCTATGGTGTCAATAGGTATGTCTCCTCTCTCTATGCTGCTAATCATACAGGAAACAGTCCTATAACTTCTGATAGATTACAAAAGCATGTTGCAACTCACTACAAACCATGTTTGGAGAGCAAAAAGGGTGAGGGAAGAATGCTAAGATGGTAAATATTGCTGTATGAAACCATTAGGCAGGCTGACTTAAAAGTGAAGCTTGGAAAAAGGACTGTATTTGAGGAGGATGAGCAGGAGCATGGATTGACTGTGCCTTCTATAGTATTATTTCTGATTTTACTAGTCTAGCTAGAACATCTTTCAAAAAGAAGTGCTGCTGTTGTAAGGGGAGAGAGGGAAATCCATAGATCCATGATTGTATGGATTGAGGAGGAGGATGAACTTTTCCTATAGGGACACCAGACATGCTTTCAATGAATTAATTAGAAAAGCAACCTTTCTATACATTTATGCTTACCTACCAAACAGTGCTTGTAGAGAGAAAATTGAGAGCTAGTTAACATTTTTGTCCCACTTTCATTGACAATATAGGACCTGCAAATACAGGTTTAGAGTATATAAATATGTAAATTTTTTTGTTGCTTAAAAACTGGTTATGCCAATTTGACGTTGAAATTAACACTGCTAATGCTAATTAAAACAAGCAAGAGTTTCCAATTTCAATGAAACGTCCTTACATGGAATAATTATGTTTTTAATTCTTTACTTAAAACCAGCAAACCAAAAGAAAACAGAAGGAAATTATTGGTGCTGGCATTGGATACACTGCTACCACTGGTTCAAAACATGAGCAACATTAAAAATTAATACATCAAATAAAACTTGAAAGTATGAAGAAAATAACACTTCAAGATGTCCATTATCTCCAATTTATTCTTTTACCGAAAAGTTTATAGGCTTTCTTATTTCTGTACAGGAAAGTATTCTAAAACCTGACAAAAACTCAACCTTTGCTTGCTATTGGAAATGAAACGTATTTATTCCTTGGCATCTTAAGACGGCCAAGCATTTATTTAAATGATGACTTTAAATGATCTTGAAGTGTTAGGAGTAGCATCTACATTTGTGTTTGGGGTGCTTTTGTTCTCTGAAAGGCTATATTGCATGCAAGAGATTGAAACAAAAATCATGGCATAATGTTCTTAAATACATAAATCTCTTAAGTTTTTTCTAATTCTTAGTTCCAGACTGTACTCAAGAGAGAAGTTTTATTTTGGTAATCTGAAAACAGATCTTTTTCCATCATGGCTAAACAGTAATTTTAGAGACAATGCTACTTGTGTAAACTGTGGAGGCAAAAAATAGACTTCCAGTAGTTGTAAGAGCTTGTTTTTCATGGCTGTGTTGTTGCTCATAGGAAGGTTTGCAATTTGTTAAATTACAGCTTGCTCTGTAGCCAGTGGAAAAAGTTACAACGTTTTTTTACCTGATGCTTCTTTTTATATACTTTGAAAGCTGACATGCCATATTTGACTGGAAAAATGTTTTTCTACACCTGCAGTTAAGAAGCAACTTCAAGTAGTCACTATCTAAATTTACCACACTTAAAAGTGAATCATTTTAGCACTTTTGACAGCATGCATTTAACAGCACGTGTTGAGCGTAGCAAGAGGGAGCAGCAAGTAGATGGAGCGGTTCATCAGCAGCTGCCAAAACTGTACATTGGATTTAAGCCATAGCTATTAATCATTTCTTCTGTGAAAAGGAAAAAAATGCATCAAAAACCTTTAGGGCGTTGGGAGGGGAAATTCCTTCCCTCTGCTAAGCAGAGAAATACACTTTATTTAGTCATAGAGCAGCTTCTTAAGTTGTCTAAACTAGTGGAGTTTGCTTATGAGAGGTTCCACTTTTTAATGTTTCATTTGTTGCAAATATACTAGCAAAAAGTTTTTCTGAAAATGTAACTGAGGCCATCAGCATTAATTTATCATCTTTTAAACAAAGCTGCAAAAATTTCATCTCTTAAGTTCTTTGTTTCCACAGAAGAGAAAGGGAAGACATGATCTAAAACTGCTTCTGTTGCTACTTCCAGGTGTTGTGAGATCACTTTGTTGCCACCTGATTTTTTTTTTTTTTTTTTTTTTTTTTTGAAGCCCCCAAAAAAATGTAATGGTTTGAATTGGAGGGGACCTTTAAAGATCATCTAATCCAGCTGACAAAGAGCAAGGCCATCTTTCAGCTACATCAGGTTGGCCAGCCTGACCTGGAATGTGTCCAGGGAAGGGCCATCTACCACTCCTTTGGACAGTCATTCACTGTCCTCATCATCAGAAAAAAAAAAAAAATCTTCCTTATATCTAGAAGATAACTCTATAGTATATCTAAATTATAAATTTAAACAACATTTAAAATTACTCAGACAACATCCTTTACTTGTGTGCTATTGCTATCAAAGCATGAGTTGTGCTGGATTGAAAATAGAACTCAAGAAATGGGTGTGTTGGTGGAACCTGAAGAAAATGTTTTTCTTCAGATTTATATAAGCTACCCAGACCGCCTGACTTGCTCAGATTTAAAGGGATGTGTCTTGCAAAAGCCCTGCAGTGAGTCACGAACATTTTTATCTCGGGAAACTTTGAATTTCCATTTCAGGAAGTGAAATATAAATAACCTTCTGTAAGAAGACAAGAAATTCTTTAGCTAATATAAAATTTTAATAGTAGATAATAAATGGCTGATATTTTCAAGACAGAGAAATAGTTAAAAGCAAGTCAAAGATATTTATAAAATGTTCAAATTTTTTTTATGTTACATGTTTTTCTAGATTGCAGATGCTAAAACAGTTGCAAAGCCTGGAGCTGGATATGGCTATTCAGAGTCTCTGTTTTTATTTTCTTCTTTAAAATTTTGAATTAGAGATTTGGAACAGGGGTTTGAGTTATTGAAAAAGCATAATAAATGGCTTAGTATGCACCAGTATTTCTTATTTATGCCTGCATTGGTAAAAGCTGGACTTTCAGTCAGCATGGACTGAAAAGGTATTTTTGAGTTCTGTAAGGAGTGGCTGCCTCCCAGTAGTCAAAAATGTCACTTCTGTTGCATCATGATTTGCAGAAATGTCTGTGCAGATCATGATTCTGGAAAAATTCCTGTTCCTCTGTGCTGCATAGCTGTTAAATATCTTTCATGAACTTAAATACTTACTTGTGTGCTGTGAGGGGTGGTATTATTTCACATGAGACAAGCACCCGAAAATTTTTCTAACGAATTTTGTGGATAAAATACTAAATTTGCAGCAGGGAAATGAGAAGAAGGATGCCATTCATTCAGTGAGATGTAGTTTTATTAGGCATTCCCAGGAGGAAAACTTCCATGTGTGCTTAGGCTGAGAGGGAAGTGTGGACCAGGTAAGGAATAAGAAAGCAGAATCTTGGAGCTATTGTTAAAGACAAACCAGTTCCTTGAAGGTGAGGCATCTATTGGTGAGTGATGCTACTGCTTGCTTTTGAAATGAGTAGGGGTGGTGCAACCCAAACTTATTTGGCAGTCCTGGCTTTTAAGGCCTTCTCAACCTTTCTGTCTGGATTCCTTGTTTTGCTCTAATAGTGACTGAATGGAATCTTAATGAATCAGAATCCTAAATGGGTACTAAAGTGTGCAAGAAGGAATGTTGCTGGTATCTTTTTTGGTCCCAATCCTCCTTATGTTTTCCATGTTCTCTTCAGCAATTATGCTGTCAGGGATGGTAACTGATTGACAGCTATGCTTTGCATATTGGACAAGTGAATGACAGAAGAAAAGCGTTCTTTGTGGCTTCAGGAGAGGCCTGGTTTGTGTTGGGTGGAATATATGCAATTTTATGCTGTTATTTAAAATGCAGGATTTAATTGCAAGAAGTAATGCCAGCTCACTTGTGTAGCAAATAGGAAGGAAGTAAACACTGTAAAATAAATATGCAAATATATTCTTGTGCTCTGGGCTTATTACCTTGCTATAATATCTTTATGGTACTGCTTAGTAATGGCAAAGTTATCAATCTCTTTGAGATGGATTTATTTTTTTTTTTTGTTCCATTGTCTCAACTCTTAAGCTAGAGAAAAGTAATAGTGTGGGAGAAAAATTAGTAAAAGTTTAATATTAGAGTGTAATTAAATAACAAATTAATAAGTTTCAATGTCAGACAAAGAACAGGTTAACCTGCAAAAGTTAATGACTTTGTCCTGTTGATACAGACCTGATGAAAAAGGTCATTCTTACGGTGTCTTCCTATACTTGATAGTTTAGGAGCCTTAGATGAAATTTTTATAGTACTGAAATATTTTGTTGTTTCTTGCTTCTTGTGTATTTCCTGCTTTTGTCATTTTCCCAGGGGCAGGACCTTCTAAGTGGAACCACCCTGGTATAAACAGAACTCTTCAACTGCCAGTATCTTTCTCCAGTGGAAAGTGCTGCATCCTACAAATGCCTTCTTCATGATACAGCCTTGATACTTCTCATATGCATGTTCAGAAATATTTTAAATACATTGAAGTGCATAAACTCCCTTGCAGTTTCTCTGTAGACAAGTTTCAGGTTGACTTAAAACTTTTACTTGCTAATTAATTTGAAAAAATAGGTAAGAGTTTTTACTAAGTACTTGTAGTAAGGCTTCTTGCGCTGTGTGGTGGGATTATGCTGCTGTATTAAGCACAATATTGTTAGAAAAAGGTATGTGTATACAGTTTTTGTTGGAAAATTGAGGCATAAAAAGATAGCCCTCTTGACCTTGTGAAATCATTTAGCTCACAGCTCTGTTATTTTATTTGAGATATTGTAATGCTTGAACTTGGTGATAAGAGCTATATACCTTTCTCAGATGCTTTCCAACACTGTAATGGGTGTTGAATATATACATTTTATATGTATTTGTTGGCTTCTGCCATCTATCACCTTAACCTCTGAGCTTCTCTTTTCCCAAAACCTGTCCTTTAAGGAGTTTTTTTTCCCCTCTGCTCCTGTAGTCCATTTTGGATATTATGGGCAATGACCTGCAAGGGTTTATAATAAGATATGTCAGGTCTGTAGCTTGATTTCATGGCCTTGTTTTATACAAAATGTTGCAAAAATAAATATTTGATTTTCACTGAGAAAGTGAGGTATTTTCCCCCAAACAAAATAATGTATGTAATGCATGCTGTCCAAGGGAGCGTAAGAGTTCATGAAAGGTCATTAGTCAGCTTAACTTCTTGGCTTTCATTGTCATGAAAATATTTCCATGTTGCTGTGGCATATCTAAAAATAGTGACTACATCCCCATATTTTTGTTCAGTTCCAAATAAAAATGCATCCTGTTGATCATGTAAAAAATATCCAATGGATATCTACTTAAAAAAAAATCAAATTTGTTTTATTGAAGAGTTAGGGGAGATGTTTGCAGATGCGAACTCCTCAGTTTTTAGTGGTAATGACCTGTCTTTCAAGAAGAATGAGTCCTTTTATTCTGTTTTTTCAGTTTAGTTCTTTAAGCCCCAGAATCTAAATGCCAATCTAATTGCCAAATGGAGAATAATCTAATGGAAGACATTTTCTTATAGTGTTTTCTCTCTGAAAACAAATGAAAATTTTGCATGCTTCTCCTGTCTAGGGGGGAAGAAACCCAACAGTCGAGGACTTCAGTGTGGTCAGACAAAATGCAGCTCATTACAGTAGTATGGATATTCTAGAAGCTATAACTTACTTTAGGATATGTTTATGTTCAGTCTTATGGCTTCATCTTTGCTCAAATTGTGTAATTTTTTTGAGCAACAAAAATTTGTTTTTTCCCCAAAAATATACAGTCCAAATAATGTCATAGTCAAGAACAGATTACCAAATATTCATTGTGATTGAGGAAGACAGGGGTGGTATGAGTGATGGCAAAAGATGTAAACCTGAAACTGGAAAGCTGACTGTAGCATTGGGATGGGCACAGGTTTCTTATGAGGTATTAGAGTCGCCCTGGTATCTGAGCGTTGGAAAATTGTTGGTACGTGTTGTGGTGTAGTAAGGAAGGTGAAACAAACACCTGTAACAATATATTTCAGTGTATCAAGTGTATCTTTTACGTTGTGTGAGTTTCTGGCAGGGCTGTTGGAAGAGCATGGATGAAGGAAAATTAATTTCTACGGAGTAAACCAAAAATGACCACTAATTCCTGTCTCCCTTGAATGAGTTGCTGCCAAAGATAATTCTGCTGGTCTGTAACCCCTCCTGAAGGCAGCCTTCAAGGGCTTGTCTAGCTCCTACTCAGTCTCACTTAGAACTATTTTGCTTCTCACCTTCTTGTCGTAACTCTTTAAACCTCTAACTTTTAATGCTCATTGTAAGCTAGCTAGTGGTCCTGGTAAGGTGTCCCTAAACCTCCTCATTCTGAGTTGGCAATTAAAGGAGGTAGAGCGAGGATTGACTTTATTGGATGCTTATCTGTTCTGCTTGCAGAATTTAATGGAGGGAAGGAAAGAGAAAGATGGTTGTGATGACTTGTGAGTTTTCTGGCCTGGAATTTAGAAAACCCTAGAGAGGGGAGTGGTGCACAAAGAAGTGCTTATAGGATTCATGAAGAAGGGAAGGAAGACAAATGGAATCAGAATGCTCAGAGACTTTAATTCTTAAGAGATACTGCAGAGAGAGAGTTTGCTGCAGAGGACGTGATAAAGCAGGTGACTCACCAGCTGCTTGGTGGCACGAGGTGGCCAGGGCTGTGCTGCAGAGGCACCTGGTGTGCATGTGCTTGTGGAGGATGTGCCAGCTGATGCTGTGGGCAGTCTTTTTGGCGCTTAATTTCTCTGATTCAGTTTTACAGCACAGCTGCTGTGTGGGACCAGCTCCTGGGTGCAACTGTTGCTATATTTATGAAGTGCAAATGTGTAGGATTCATCTTTGACTGCAGCAAGGAAGGTTACAGATAATAAACAGTAATTGTTTTGTAATGAGAGAGGTGTCATTTCCCAAATCAGCTTAGGCTATGCTTTCCTTAAAAGCAAATGTAGTCTTTTGTTTGCTACAGCAAATGACAACTTTTACAAAACAGAAAAAGATGGGGTACAGAAATTATCGTAGCTCTGAATCAATACGTTCAAGTATGATCTCGTTCAGTTCCCTAAATGGATTTTGTCCTTATGTCTAAGGCAGCAGCTGCTGGAGCTGGGGAGTTGTGATACCACCAAATAGTAGCCTCCCAGAAACTGCAACAGCTCAGGTTCCTCTTGGAGCTTTTGCCTGTATCAGGAGTTATTTTTAAATTAACTGAACAAAAACACTTGGGATTTTTCTGATCATAGTGAAACCTGGGGAAAAAGCGAGGTAATCTTTTTCTTTTAGAAGTACTAATTCCAAGTAATGGGAGTCATCACTCAGTAACTGTGCAAAGGATAAGCACTGTGCTCTTAATGTCAATATTTTTTAGAGCTAGGTTCCCTGTGCATGCTATTTAATACTGAAAAATGAATTTAATACAGGAAATCCTGTTTGGGTGATGCTGGGAGGATGGCAAAAGAATGTATATCAGAAACAAACTTCTTTGGCAGAACCAACAGCTGTTTTTGAGCCTCATTTGACAGATACGGATAGCTCTGACTGTCAGGCTTTGGTTTTGATGTTTTTAGTTCTCTAGTTTCAAAAAAAGTCTCAAGCCAGTAATACCTCTATATCAGCTGGTGTCTGGACTTAGTGAATGAGTCTGAATTACATTCCTTCTACATTTCTCACTTTGGATCTATAGACTCTGCTTATAACAAATCCGGACTTTTATCAGCAACTTAGTATTGTAAATATAACTTTATCTATACTAGCTTTTCTTAGTTTATAATTGTGTGCCTTGTCTCATTTGTGGGCACTAAACTTTGAATTTACAGATCCATCTCTCCTTCCTTCTTTCAAAGGAGCCTATTTATAGCTCAACAGAGCAAACATCTTAGCAGTGTTTTTCAAACTGTATAACTGCTGTGGAGCATGAGAACTAGGGAGCTGAGGAAATAAAATCACTATTTTCCTAACTGTAATTGATTTTTTTCCCTTCACTCATTTCTTACAACAAGAGGACCAAATGAAAGCTTAATTAACAGCAAATATATTCAATAGGAAAAAATAATAGGGGCAAATTGGGGAAGTAATTCTTTCATCTTCAAAGAAAATATTGAGATTTTCCTATATTTTTGACAGGAATGGTCATATTGTTCTGATGAGAATGCTGAATGGTGCTAGAGTTACTTGTGAGACAACCCTGCTTCTCTGATCTTATGTGTTTATCAAAAGGGATACAAGTATTTTAAGTTGGTTTTGGTTTCAATTGTTGTTGAACAAATGTTTCTAAGTAATATTTTAACTCAAGTTTATGAACAAATTGATATTTCTGTGACTTGTTCAGAAAGTTGTTTGGACAGCTTATTTTTTTTTCTCAGTAGTGGGGACCTGCATAGATACTTCTCTCGATCCATTCTTCTCTCATCTTTTTAACATAGCTTATTGCTTGATACACTGAAGATGCTCACCTAGGAGACATGAGTTTAATGCAACTGTGACCATTCTAAATTCTTCCGAGTCATTCTGAATAGCCCAGAGCTGGTGGGAGAAGGGAAAGTGGGAGAAACAATACTTTGTACCACCCAAATTGAGCATTAAGTTTTTGCTGCATGGGGTTTCTGAGAAATCCAAAATTGCTGGTCTCCAGAAGATTAAGCTTTAGTTGTACTCTCTGCAATGTTGCTTGCCCTTATCTATTCTCTCAAAATTCTGGTCAATGTTTTCTGTCCAGTTTTATTCCAACTTTTGAACTCCTTTCACAAATGCAGGGGGACTTTTATAATAAATGTCTTGCATAATTGGTGTCAGTTCAGAGCTGCAGAAGATTAATATGCTTGGCACAGAGGGTGAATCTTGACACAGGCAGCTGATGAACAGTGGGGAAAGAAAGGGCATTTTAAACTTAAAATACTCTCATCAGAAGAATCTTGTAATATAAATTATTAAGTGGAAGTGGAAAAACCCCACTTACATTAGGTTCAGTGCTGATTGCTCTGCTGAATGCAGTGAAGTTTTTGCTTCTCTTTCAACTGTTTTGATTCAGTAGTTGCTGCAGTCTGTGCAGCTCTGTTCTTGGTGACAACATCAGGTAGGCATGTGGTGGGGTGTTTTGAAAGCTTTAATAGCAAGAAGAGTTCATTCACCTATTTGTAACTCATGGCATTCAGGGTGTGGGTGAAGGCTGAAAAGCGACTCTGTCTCAGAGGTGTGCAAGAACTACAATTTCTCGGTTTCGCCTCATGGAAGAAAATGATCTATGGTTAATCATGTCGCCTTCCTCCTCCTCGTTATGGTGCCGAAAGGTAGGAAGGATGTGTGCAAGAGCTGAGATGGCAAAGATAGATCCAAGGGAACTCAACGTACTGGTTTGAGAACCACGAAACCAATTACCATGCCTGGTCTGGTACTAAAGAATGAGGAACTGGGGATACCCCTCTCTTTAGCAGTATTAACTTCATAATTGTCAAATTGACACCTGAGTGTAATCCCAAGCGTCTGTCACTCGCTCACCTACATGCCCTGTTTCTTAAGCTGAAAACAAGCAGCTTAGCTTGGGGCAGACACAGGGCAGGGGCTGGAGAGGAGTGAGTGATACACTCAGCAGCAGGCAGCATTACCCTCAGTGAGTTATACAAACTTCCTACCTAATCTCGTAACTATATTACTATTCCAAGCAGTAAAGTATGCAGTATAAACCTTTACCTATTAAACTCCCCTGAGCAAGGCAGGGCACCATTCTGCCTGCTAATAGCACTAATAGCAGGAAATGAATGACTTAATTTCCCTCTCCTCTGCTGACAAATTGCTCTTCTAAAGCGGGCTGAGATGTTGAGTTGGAATGAAAAAAACCCTTGCTAGTATTTCAATTATGGTGGTTTTTGTGATTTTCTTTTTTCCCCCCCTTTTTGCTTTTTAAATTTTTAAATAAATCTTCCTAATACTACAAATAGTTGAATACATTGTTCTTGCTACTCTTTGACTTGGTAGAATGCTTGTGGCTGGTCACATGCTCTCTTTGTTCCTTTTTATTTTATGGCAAGGATAACCATAATCTTAAAAGCCAACCATTCTAATCATTGAGGTAATAAATAGTTTAAGTAGCTGTAGCTCAATGATGCAAGCCATTCTACCATCTCCTTCAGGTGTCTTCTCATAAAGGGCAGAGGCAGATGGCTGATATGCTACTGACTCCTCAGGGTTAGCAAATTAGGAGAACGCAGATATTTGCTACTTCTAGAAAACAAATTTAACTCCATGTAATTTCATTTTTTTAAAAGATGTCTCCTTGTTTCTGTCCTTGACAGAAAGGTTTATGTAACCTTTATTAAAAGCACAATAAAGTAAAAAATATAGAATTTCCATCTTGCTGTTTAAGTTACAAGCCTTTAGAAATTGTTTATGTGGGTGAGCATGTTGGTTTGTATGTAGAATTTGTAGTATAAGTGTTGCCAAATTTAAGCAATCAGAAATCATGTGGTGGGCTTAATCTAATAAACTGGTTTATTAATAGAATGAGAAGGGAGTTTTTCTACATAATACACTTGAGCCTTTTCTTAGGACTGAAATAGAAACCACTGACTGACTAAATCCATCTTTTGCCATGTCAGACTGCTGTGCAGCAGAGTATTTCCTAAACTGTTTGTATTCCTTTCCAGATTCCCATTGCAGTGGTGCTTGTGTTACTAGGTCAGCTTTGTCTTTTAATAGCCCTGTGTATATTCTAGTTAAATGTATTTCTAGAGAGCTGCAATTGCCTGTGACCTCTTCTGTGTTTTACTGTAGTCAGCATTTTGGGAATACTCTCTTGCAGAACAGACTCTTTTCTGCAGCTCTCCTGGTTTTGAATTAATCTGAAGGAAATTACTAGATTGGATCTTCAGCCTTTCTCCAAATTGCTCTCAAGTAGTTTTGCTGTTATCATAGTATTTACTTCTATCTTGGCTACATTATGGGCTCTCAAAACTGTCATGTTATCATGACTCACAAATAGTAAGCAAATATTTTATTACTAGTTCATAAATGTTTTTTCATTATGTATGACTTCTTTAAAATGCTCTCATTTGGCATTGGCATCATTTGGAAAAAAGGTTTAATAATGAAAAGATTAGTGATACCTTTCTGTATTACTTTGCTGTATTCCCTTTTAACTAAATATTTGGCTTTGGTGTTTCTTTGGTAACTTGTTATGTTCTCCATATTTACAAATGTTCTGTGTGGCACTGCAGCAGTAATGGTGTTCCGTGTGGTGTTTGTTAGAACTGTCTGTCTTTCTGGATCCTGTCTAAGAAAGCAACAAAAAACCATAACCAAATGTAATGTTGTCTGTGTGTTGTAATGACTTTTATTCTTCCCTGTGATCTCTACATTTGGTCAAAATCTCTGTATTCTGGTATGTGATAATAATAGATGACAAGACTGTTTTCTTGTGTGCCATATTTCAGTGAAGGTACTGCAGGGGCTCTGTGCCCTGTGTGTACATGCCCATCACTTGACAGACCCACTGGAAGCCCAAGCATGGGTGAATTTGGTTTTGATCAGCCCCTCAGATTTACAACATCAGCCTTTGTCCTTTGTATCTTTTGCTCGTGTTTTGCATCTGGTAGTTTACATTTTCTAATGACTGTTGTTTACCTCTCATATCATCCATCCAGTGTTGTATTTTGTTCATGGCTATTAGTAAAGATGTAAATAAGATATCTAATCTCCCACTGAACATTTTGGAACAGCCCTCTTTCACCCTCTGCAAATTTGCAGATGACACTGAGCTGAGTGGTGCAGTGACACACCTTAAGAATGGGATGCCATCTAGAGGGACCAGGACCAGCTGGAGAAGTGGGCTCATGGGAACATTGTGTGTATTCAACAGGACCAAGGTACTACACCTGGGTTGGGAAAATCCCTGGTATCAACACAGGCTGGGGATGAACAGGTCAGGAGCATCCCTGCCCAGAAGGACTTGGGGATGCTGGTGGATGAGAGGCTGGACATGACCCAGCAATGTGCACTCACAGCCCAGAAAGCCAAACATGTCCTGGGCTGCATGCAAAGCAGTGTGAGCAGCAGGGCAGGGAGGGGATTCTGTCCCTCTGCTCTGCTCTGGTGAGACCCCAGCTGGAACCCTGCATCTGGCTCTGGGTCCCCAGCACAGGAAGGACACAGTCCTGTTGGAAAGTCCAGAAGAGGCCACTAAGATGATAAGAGGGATGGTGCACCTCTTCTGTGAGGAAGGGCTGAGAGAATTGAGACTATTCAGCTTGAAAATGAGGACTTGAGGGTGACCTAATTGCTGCCATCCAGGTGCCCCATCCATGAAAGCATTGGTGCTAGATGTTGAGGTCCCTTTGATCTGCAAGCCATTCCATGATTCCTTCTTTACTGTCTACTAAGATGCTTGAAGAAGCTTTAGTTTAGTTTGCTTTGTAATTTTCAGCTCTATTTGGTTTATGATGATACGACTTTGTCACATCCAGGTGACAAACTGTGGCTGCTGTTAAGGAAGCTGCTTACGCAAAGAAAGAGAGGAGATGAGTTCTTGGGAGTATGGGAAGGTAATAAAGAAACATTTTTCAAGAATACCTGTCAAGATTTGTTGTTACTCTTTTAAGACACTGGTATAGCAGAATGAATTCTGAAACTGCATTGGTAATGTCTGAGCACTGAAACATCTGCAAGTGGATGGAAACACGTGCTGGCTGAAAGTAGAGATTTTGCCAAAATAGAAATGTGAAAGCCATGTGTCTCATTTTGTTCTTGGTCTCCAGTATTCTCCTTCCTTTCTTCTGAGGGATAAATAAATGATCAAATTGCAGCTGTGTATGCCTTGAGTGTTTGTAGATCAAGTTTTTGAGCAGGCTGCATTGATTCTATCAGTGGTTTGTTTTTTTTTCAAAACTATTGTTATCTGGAACATATAGGCAAGCTGTCTCATAGCAAATGCTGTAAGCTAGCTATTGGTGATGCCAGGTAAGGAGAAAAGTGTAAACTTGTTCACACAGATATTCAATTTTGTGTAAAACGACATTAACTTTTTTCCCAGTTCATCTGGTAATTGTAAAAAGAACAACAATATAAGAATTGCTTATTAAAATTATGGTTATTCTTAAAGAAATTGAAGAATGTTCAAGCACTTAATATTGAGGATAATGAACCTAATTTCATATAGTAAAATTAATGTAGTGTGTCTGTAATTCTTGGAATTCTATGCTGAGTGCAAAACCTTGAATTAGTTGAGCAAGAAGGTTTCCTTTTTATGAAGAATGTTAAACACCTCAGTCAAACCATTTCTCAGAGTGTGCTCCTGCAAAATAACAGTAAGTCTTAAATCCCAACATTGTGCACTTGCAAGTCCGTGTTCCAGATGATGAGTGGGAAAATTTAAATTTGAAAATCTTCAAAAGTCCCTTGAGGAGATAATGCCTATTCAGCTCAAAGAAAATAAAGGAAAAAAGAAGGAAAAGTATTTTTATAGACAAGGAAAGAAAGATGCTTTTTTTTTTTTTTTTGTTCTCATTCTGGAACAACAAGTTTTCATTTTCATCTTAAGAGACAATAACTATTTAATGTGCAGCATGATAACTGTACAGAAAATACAGAAATTGCAAATGCTTATTCATTGACCACAAATTCAGTGAAAGGTTGTAGGGCTAGTAATCATCTGTATATTCTCTCTGCCATTTCAGCATTCAAATCTCAGATACAAGTACAAAGTAAATTTGATCTGAAGTGTCTGTGCTATTTGTGAAATAATGAAGTAGTATGGGACTTTTTCTAAAGCAGAATCAATAAAAATATATAAATTCCAAAGGCTACATAAACATTTGTGTAGCAAGTCTGTGGGGGTTGGGAGCTGTGCAGACGAGAGGAGGAAGGAACACTCCTTTAATTTGCTCATGCTGTGATACCTTTGGGAAATAAAAAGTAGGGAGAACAGAATAGCTCATGATCTTTCATAATCCTGTCTTTGCTGTGGCGGAAGTGTTCAGGGGGGTTGTACTGCTATAGCTGTTCTTCCCGAGTTTGTTTTGCTGGGATGAAGGTGATATTTCCTTATGCAGTAAGAAAGGTGCTTCCTTTTACCCCCATGCTTTTGTGTTTCTGCTGCAGCTGACTCGCTCCAATTATGCCCTCTATTTTAAGTGGCTATTACAGCACTGCTTTCTTTTGGCAGTAGCTCATACATAACAAAGCAACCTCTGTGTCTGCGATATATGACTGCCTATTTTATGCTTATAGTAGTTGGAGTAGGGAAAAAAACTGGAGGAGGAGGTACTTTGTACTAGAACACAAGAAATACTTAGATTAAAATCTGCCCAGAAGTCACCTGGTAGCTATAGATTTGGACTGCCTGAAGTACTGCTTTCTAATGGGAATGTTGCGTGGCCTTGTTATAGGGAGCAGTCTTACAAAAGGACTTCTAGATACTCAGTTCAGTCATGTTGTGTATGCTGCCTAATCCAGATTACGAATTTGGTGCTGCAATACCTTTCTCTGGTGTTCAGTTAAAGTGGACCCACCATACTATTGCTCTACTTTGAGTATATGCTAAAGCAATAACATTTTTTTTCCTTTGGTCTAATACAGCTTTTGTTGACTTGATCTGAAACCAGAAAAACATCTCTGTTGTTTTATGGTAGATTATGCTTCATGAGCACTGTAGTGTTTACATAGCATCTTTTTTTTTTAATGGTGAAATTTGTGTGATGGGCACTTGGTAAAACAAGCAAACAACATTATTAAAAAATGCACTTTTGAAACTTTGTCCTGGGCTTTGTCCAAAAAATAAGAATACTTTTTCTCAGGAAAAAGACTAGTGGCAAGTATTAAGTACCTTGTTGTAAAAAGTTAATGTTTGATGACAAACTGTCTAGCTGATGAACTTGTATAGCCACTGTATACTATTGATATATCTGCAAGCTATGAAAGTCATTGAAATCCTTTAATTGATATTCCAGAAGAATTAGAAAAATACATTCCTTTCTGAAAAATGTTATGAGAACTTAAATAATTTGGAGTTGTATGATGTGCATGTAGTTTGCCCTTAGAAGCCAGTGAGTGATTTAGCCTGTTTTCAAATTGGATTTTTTCCGATAGTTCTAGATGTCTGTAGATTGTGGGATTCAGTGCTGAAAGGATTTTTCAAAGGGTTTTAGCCTTTTAGACTAAAAGGACAGTAGATCATAAGTAGATCATAATCTGTGGCTGTGTGAATTGGTGCAGACTTCAGTTTTGAGTCTAGGCTTGTTCTTCTGTTTGTCGGAGCATGAGTATGTGTGCAGACAGCACAACTTACTGTTAGCAGCCTTTAATGCTTTTCTTTAATAAAAGCAAGCAAGTCAGTTATCTGAAGAGCAGAGTAAAGCACTTGGTGAATACCGATGTCACTTTGTTACGGTTGATGGAAGTCACATTTTTCTGCTAAACACAGTCAGTAATTGATGCTGGAGGCTTCTGGCACTATTGAGTGTAAAAATAGGGGTTTCCTGCTAGCAAGAAGAGAAAGTTTCCTCGAAAATAAGGCTTGTATATTTTTGGATTACAAAGCAAAACAATTGTGTTCAGAGCTGTTTTTCCTATATTTATAAGGAATTCACTAGATTATGAGCACATTTTGGGTCTGTTGGGTTGTGCTTTTTACTCAGAATTGCTTACGGTTTTCATTCTGACTGCAACGCTTGTTTCTGCCTCAAGTGCTTAAAATTTTTGTCCCTAACGCTATTTTTAGTCTTTTGGTTTTTTTTTTTCTTGCTGCCCCCACCATGTTTGAGGGCTTGCCTTCTTTCCATGAAGAGAACCCAAAACTTAAATCAAATTTGCCACAGTGGTATGAAGCTTAGTACAGAAAAACCATCCAGGAAGTTGCATATGGTTTATCAGGAAAATCTGTTTTTCTGTCTTCCTTATGTAGATACAAGAAGATACATCATGATGTATCTTAAATTAAGGCTGTGTGGGAAGGTACAGTATTTTTCAGCTCAGGGTGTCCCTGAATGTGGAGCCAGATTAGAATTTAATTGCGTGTGAGTGTGTTCTAGATGCATTATGAAAGATGGAAACATTTTTGTCTGAGGGGTGAGGTTTTTCCATAGGTTTGGGGTGCACACCTACAGCGGTAGCCTGACTGGTAGGAGCTGCTGGGAAGAGGGAGCTAGATGACATCTTGGCAAGGTGTATGAGCTTTTTAAGGAGTGTTGCTCCTCTTCCAAACCAGAACTGTCTTATGTCACCAACAGCTTCAGGGTAATGCATAGAACAGCCAAATCCCAATGGTGAGTGTAGTGTAGCCAGTGCAGTGCTGCTACCTTAATACACTTTTCTCAAGAAAAACTTAAATTATACTTTTGTAAACTGAAGGTACTGATGAAATGTCTGAGAATTTCTAATATAGTTTAATTTATGATAGTGCTAATTTGGATTAGAGGGTAGTGTGGTTTAATATAATTGCTATCATCACAAGAAAAAGGTACATCACAGAGGAAGTCTTTGACAATGAATCGTGAAGTTTTATTATCTGATAAGGGTAGGAAGTGGTCTTTTTGTTTTTCCCCTTCTTCCTTTATGAATCCTCTACTACTCATGACCTTGGGATCCATCCTTGTCTTCTTGTGATGCAGTTTCACAAACCAGTACTGAAAGCACTTGGATTTTCTTGTGCTTCCTTACTCTTGTCTCCCTTGTTCTTTTCATCACTCAGGAGTGAGCTGCAGATTGGAGTGTGATATATATTAAGCCCATCCTAAACTCATGTTCCTAATAAAATGTTCCTAAACTGCCATCTCAGTTGATGAGTAATACAGGCTTTTTTTCTATGCTTCTTGTGTGTCCTCCTTAAAAATCTGAGGTGTGATTTAAATACAAGTCAGTATGTACAGATAGGCCATTAACTACAAAAATCTTAATCAAAGCTCAGATTTACATTTTCCCCCAGGTGTTTTTAAAGTATCACTGGATGTACAGTATATGTCAGCTCTGTAATCTTATAAATATTACTAGTTCCGCTGTTCAATGGTTTCTGTTACAGTTCAGGTTTGTCATATGTCAAGAACCTGGAAAATATGAGACTTGTATAAACTATTGCATTTTTCTTCTGTTCACCTTTTTGGTTCTTTGTTTTTTTTTTTTAAAGATAGTGGTCCTGTCAATTCAAAGAAGGGAAAAAATACACCTTGACCCTTGCTTCTAATCTTCTCATGTAACCGATGGACTGCTGAAACAATAGCAGTCACATCTGATACAACAACATCTTATTTATAGATGGAAGCAGCTGCATCCTCTGTCTTTGCATGCGAGAAGACCTATTGTTTTCAAGTCTCCTGGTTAATGAGGCTGTGGGACAATGAAGGCCTACCTTAAAAAATAAAGCACTATTAAAGATTATTATTTAACACAGAAAGAAATGGAAGATGTGGCTGGTGCAACTGGCTCTTGAGCTAGGTGTAAATGAAGAAGTTATCAGAGCTGACACTTATAGGATAGCCTCGAGTTTACTCATGGATTCTTATATTATACTTAAGCATTTGACTCATTAGAAATACCCATTTCCACAGACCTGCAATTTCTAAGGACTGAGGCCTGTGAACATTGAATGAGTTCAGTTTGTTGGGGAAAACGCCTTCCCTGTTACATTCCTTTGCCACCACTGAAGCTGTTCTTCCTTCCCCACTCCCCCGGGTGGGTTGTGTCCTGGGGTGCCCCACTGTGCCCTCAGCAGGTGCCTCTGTCCAGTCCTCACTGGGTCCTTGGGACAGGCACTTGTCAGGTGGGGAGGGGGTGGCACTGTCTGGTGGTACTTCTCAGCTAGGAAATGCTCTTATGGGACCAGCTCGCTGACCTCTGAATCTGTAGCAAGGAATTTGGGAGTTGTAATAGGTTGTTAATCCTTCTGTTGTCATCCTCCTTTTTCTGCTCTGTAGGATGCCCTAGATGGAAGGAATGATTTCTGTCTTCATGGGAGAGTTGAGGAAAGTGTCTGAGCTTCATTACAGGTCCCTGGAAGTCTGGATGAGCAGCCAGGAGATCTTTTTCTGTCCCATTTCAGTCAGGTGTTCAGAGGTGTCAGCACAGCCTGTGAAGCACAGAATGCAGCTCAGTCCAGTGTGTTCCCCCCTCGTGTAGCACATGCTCTTAGGAGCTGTAAGGTGTTTCTCATAGTTCATACTGTGCAAATTAAAAAAATATAAATTGGTTAATGTAACTATAGGATGATAGGAGCATTAGGAGTGAGCATTTATTTCTTCAGGGCAAACTCAAGTGGCAGCAGGGCTAGGTTGGTTTAAGGTATTTTTTGTGAAATATTCTTTTTAAAAGCACATACCTTTGAAATCTGTGCAAGTCTCTGACTAAATAATTAAGTGTGGAAAGATCAACCAACGTACAGGAGCCTCTGGTGTCTTTCTGTAGCATACATGTAGCTTACAGCCAGTTTGTCTTTTGAAAGCCATCTGTCCCTGGTGTAAGTGATAAAATTTGCTGAATTCTTTGGTAAGATAACTGAATGTTTTTAAACAATCTGCATAACAAAGGCTCCAATAGCCCTTCAAATTTCTAGTTTAAATTGTCTTTATCCAGGTTATGGGTTATTGAATTTCTCTGTACCACTTTTCATTGAACTGGGATTTGGAAGACTGATCAATCATCCAGTCTGGATACCTCAGAGCTGTCTCTTGGTTCAACTAACTTGATCAGCCTTTAAAAAAAATTAATTTTAGTATTAATTTTTTATACATATTTATATGTATATATAGCTTAGTAGGTTTGTGTTCTAAATCTGATGCTGGTTGTTTTTCTTTCCTTATAAAAGCAGTAATAAATACTTTTGGATGAGCATCCTATGTCTCAATTGTGGAATGTATTGAGTAGGTAATTTCTTACAATTCGAGTTTTAGACTTTTTTTTCCTATTACCAATTAAATTTTGGCTATATTTTATTGATTGGTTATGCTGTTTAGTACTGATGGTTATGCTGTTCCAACACTGAGGATTTCTTATTTTATGGGGAGGAGGGTGGGAGTTGGGTAAGGTCTTTAAAAAATAATTTTTTTCCCTTTGCCATCCATTCTTGTACTTTTAAGGTAATTAAAAACAAAAGACGTATTTTACTGGTCAGCTTGTTACTTGGCTTACATTGTCATGTGTTTATAGTAATTTTGGCTTTTGATTTAATTCATCTAGAGAGTTTTGCTTGTTGAATTAGATGTTTTAAATGGAAGTCATCAAGGTAATATCTTTTTCTTCTGGAGTGTATTTTTAGTTTTATAAGAAGTCGTCATTAGGGAGATGTTTTGCAGTGTTTAGGTCTCTTCACTCTTATCTTGTTGAAAATCTAGCTTCAGTAATCTTAGTATTAGACTGCTTTGTTGCACAGATTCTTTGGTAAATAGATTAATCTCTGGGTCTTGTGACTATTAATCTTGCTCTGCTGCTTAGGTTTGTTGAGGGATTTCCAGTAATTAGGACATCTTTGTACTTGGTCTCAAAACACTTACTGTTTTTTTTTTTTCCTAGTGTTGTAATGGTAAAGTAGTAAACAACCAGAAGTATTATTTGGTTACTTTTGCTTTTCATGTTGCATAAAAAGGCTTATAAATATCTAAGTGGTTTTTTCAAGTTACTGACCTGAGGCAAAAACCTTCTAAAACCATATTAACTGTGGGATTTGGTGTTGAAATGTCCATGCAGGAGATATTAAAAGAAAAAATAAAGACATCTTTTAAAAAGTGCAGGCACTTCATTGCATCTTCTGACATCTCACTGTGGTTGCTTGTAAAGTGAGCTACAGTGAGGCTGAATCAAGAGCTTTAATAATGTCAAAATGTATTTCTGCAGTAATGTGATTCTTGTTGAATGGTGCCTGGGAGTTCAGTCAGTCACATTGTCTCTTCTTGCTGAGAGTTTATACTTATCAAAAGGGCTTTTTTTTATTTACCCCTTCATGCCTTTTATTAATATAGTGTTCTGGAGAAAAGTGTTGACACCAGGGGCAGTGGAATACTTCTTGTTTGGGAATCTTGTGTGTGTGTTTTGTTGTAAGACTTATTTCACTATATTGCTTCCAATTACTGAATTTTCAACATTTTACTGTTGCTTTGAACTGCTGTAGGATGCTTTTTAGTATCAACTGAATAGAGAATAGGAGTTTTGTGTGATGCTGCTTGGTCAGGATTATTGTGTTCATTGTGTAAATGGTCCACCCATAACCCTTTTTCCATATGTGATGCATGTTATTTTTTTCAATAAAGCATGTACTCACCAACAATGCACTTTCTGGGAGTTAAGTGGGATTTATGTGGGCCATCTCAATGTTGTGAGGGAATTCTGAGGCTTTCTTCTGCTGGTTTGAGGTCAGAAATAAAACTTATTCTTGGTAATAGTCATATGAAGGATTCAAATAGCAGGCTGTTCAAGTGAGTGAAATGCTGTTAACCAGATGGGCAATGAAATAATTTTTTGTTATTTTAATTTGCTTAAGAGAATGAGATTACAGCCAGAAAATTGTCTTGTCAGACAGCCAGATACTGACTTCCTGGTCTTCCATTGCCAAATGCTCCAGCTTCTCCAGCTCTTCCCTCCCTGAGTGCTCTGCCAGCTCGCCATGAGAGCCAGCACTGAGAGCTTGGGCTCGTCCTTTCCTTGTTTGTTACCTATCAGAGATATAAGCATTGCTTTTTTTTTGCAAGATCCAAGAATTTGGATAAGCTGTGCTTACTTAAAAACCAGCAAAGCTCGATTTTTTTTTTTTTTTTTTTTTTGAGGTCACCTTTTATTTGTCTTTTACAAAAGTGTATTCATAACTTGAAAGAAAGTAGGATGCTCTGATTTGCTGAGATAGGACTCACTTTTAGTTACTGGACTAAAGAAAACTCTGTATTAAATATTAACTTTAATTTAGAAAGCCTGGAAAAGCTGATCTTTTGTTTCAGGTCATTTGTGTTGGTATGCAGGTTTGAGTTTTATTAATATTTAAAGAGTTACTCTGTGAGTTTAAGAATCTGTGTAGATATTTGTGTTTTCAAGTGTTCGATGTTCTCAAGTTGTGTCTTCCTTAATTCTCTGCCTCTAGACTGGTTGCTTCCAGTTTATTTGAATTTCTCTGTTATTTCTCTCTGTTGTAAATCTTCCATGCTATCAAAAATGTTTGAAACTAGCTAGTGGACTCATAAGTGACAAAAATTGAGATATATGCAGGATGTGTACAAAAGCCTTCTTTGTTCAATCAAAAGAATAAATATGTTGTAATAAAAGATGGGGTCCTTGATCCACTTTTTTGATCTGTACCTTTGAAAGAACTTCAGGTTGTACTATTAACCTGTTAGCTTAGAACTCAGGTTTTTTTTCTTGACATCTAAAGTTAAGCTTAAACTCAGGTTGTCTTTGCTGATAAACCTTTATAAGTCCAGTTAAATTCCATCTGCAGAAGATTTTATTTTTTCCCCCAAGACTTTTTAGGTATAAGTGAATGAAGAAGAGAATTATAACAAACTTATGAAAAGTTTCTGAAGTCAGATGTGCTGCAACTCCATTAGATTATTACTGTGACTTGTGTTTATTTCTTTGGTTATGTCTCTGGATCAGTGTTGAATGTAGTATTTGTTTCTCTTCCCCTATTCCTTGGGAATTCTAAATCACTTGCAGCGAAACTAAGACCAGTTTGCCTTAGATAAATCCCCAGTTACCAAGTGAGACCATACCAGTGCCACAAGGTGATCAGCTATTGCCAAAGCTTCAAAAGAAATGCCTAGGGATCTATTGTCCAAACCTGCTTCTCAGTCCTTAATTCCACTGTTTAGAACATCAAAATGATGTAGTAAATTCCCCAAACACTTAATATCTTTGAAGTAACTCCAGAAAACTAATTTCAGAAAGCACAGAATGAAGAAAGCTGTAGGCTTTCTTACAGTGGCCTGAGCCTGGCATTGTCCTGTCACCTCCCTGCGCCCTCACAGTTGTGACCATTCCCCCAAATGCCAAAGGAGCTCGACACCTCCACCAGCTCCATGATACAGTAAAGGATATCATATTGACCCTGAACTGCCTGGAATTATCAGCTGGTTCCCTAAAGGCCAAATGGTCCTTTCATACACTTTTGTGGCTGTGTTCCATATGTGTCCTGCATGTGACCGTAACTGTAACCTAGTAAATAGCTAACCTCAACTAGCCACCCTCTTACTTCTTACTCAGCTGGTACCTTCTGTGAGTTCACAGTGCAATTATTTCAAAGACTATGTGTTCTTGCTTTAAAACTTAAGCTTAGAGTCTTGTCATGTGCCATAGGAAAGGAAATCAAAATATCCTTGGAAGGAAACTGCTCTGTAATTTTAAGGTTAGAAATCTGACTCCTTTGTATACTAAAATGAAAATGTAGTATTTCAATAATTAACTCCCTCCTCAAAAAAGCCCCCAAAACACAAACCAAGTGCACTTGCTGTTCTTGACTTGTAAGTTAACTTTTAAGTCTTTTACAAAAAAACCCAAAAAAACCAAAAACAACACAAAACAAGAAAAAAAGAAGCAGAAAGAGAAGTGCAAGTCAATGGTAAAAAAAAGTACAGACCTTGACCCCTGGGTTAGCCAACTGTGCAGAGCCAGCTAAATCATGACTGTAACTCTGGGGAATCTCCTCTGGCAAAACTTGCTGTTGAAACTGGAGGAACAACTGTCTCTGTCTGTCAGTGTGGTCTTTCATCTGTACAGTACCCACCCGAGCAAAGCTGGCAGAGAACAGCTCTTAGTACATGTGCTGCATCAGTACATAGTTTGCAATCATCAGGCAGTCTCTGGGAGGTTGCAGAGGTCTTCACAATCTTCCAAGGCAGAATTTAAATTTAGCAGGGCACTTGTGAGTGCAGGTTCCCCCAAACTGCATGCAAGGCAGCTTTTGTGCCAGCACATGCACTAAATGTGAGCAAATAGTATTTGGCCAAAGTGCAGTCGAACTGCAGAGAGCTTGAATTTGTTACTTGTGACTGAGATCCACAGCCAAATCTTACCTTATTTTCATTCCATTCAGCTGTGGGAAGATAAATATAAAGCATAAGCAGTGCAGTCGTGGTGTATTCAAAGCACAGAAAGGAAGGAATCACAGGATATTTTGAGCTGGAAGGGGCTCACAAGGATCATAGAGTCCAACTCTTAAGTGAATGGCCCATAGGGGGATCAAACTCATAACCTTGGCATTATTAGCCTCATGTTTAACTGGCTGAGCTAACTGAAGCTGCAGGGTCCCCTATTTGCAAACAGACATGAAGTATTTACAAAATTTACAAGAAAATTACTGCATTGCTGGTTGTTTTCATGGGCACATCCAGTTTATGCATTTGTTCTAGAGTTCCTGGCTGCTCTTTGTACCTTCACAAGTGCCAAAAAGCTTAAGTTAAAAGTACAGCTGGAAACTCTGTAGAACTTTTACCAGATTTTGCAGGATTTGGCTTGCCATTAAATGTGTGGGGTCTTGGAGCTACTGCTGGATTCATTCAGGCTTTTTCTGGTATTTGAGACTGCCAAGAGAGGTGACAAGTTCTTTCCTCCCCTGGTAGTTTCTTTAGGGCTGTCTTCCTATAGCAGCTACTTTGAGACCTCTAATTCATTTCTATGCTGACCATCTGCCTGTTAGGGCTGAATGCTAGTATTACTGAAACTAAAGAAGGGAATACACTAGAAATATAAGAAATTAATTCCTCTGAATTAAGGATGAGGAAAAAGCAAATGGTAGATGTATTTGCCAGTCTACAGCAATTGATAGTTTCACAAAGGAGCCAAAAGCCTCATGTCTTTGTGAAAAAAATCAAACTTTTGAAATGGGTTAAGGATGCTGGTGAGAGAGGTAAAGTGGAGGGGCTAATGTGACAAGGTAAAACCTTAGTTTGTCAGAAGCGCTCAGCTGTAGTGTGTGGGTCTTGTATGTAGAAACAATGACTTTCTTATCCAAAAACACTTGTTTGTATTGTGTAGTGGATGAAAAGTTTGCCGTCTGCTGTTTCTCGAACTAGATGATTTGTCTGAGACTGCTGACCACTTGCAGATTAAAAAGATAAAATCTGGCAGAAAAGCCAGTTCTTGATGTGTGACATAAGAAATAATAATGATCTGTGTTAAATGTAACTGAGAATGTTGTCTTCAAAGGAAAAAGTCTTAACACTTACAGGCTTCCCTTTCAGTTTACACGTGCTGTGATAATTTTTCAAGGGTAGGTCAGGTTCTGCAGGATGCTTTAGTTGAGAGGCAGCAGACACACTGAGGCAAAGCTTATAATGGTGCAGGGATGGTGTACCTACTGGGGTTTATTTTTGAACCTGAGGGTAGTGAACAGGATGCAGAAAGTACTTTGGATTTCCACAGAGCTAGTTTTGATCCAGTTCTATTGCTCCTGAGCTGACTCCCTGTGCATCTGCCTTCTGCATCCCACTCTCCACGGTTTCTGTGGCTTACTTCTCCAGCAGAGAAGTGCTGTCTAAATGTAGTGGAGGCTGTTGTGGTTATTGCCTGACTCCTGACTTAATAAGCACTTCCAACTGGGGTTGAGGAGCAGAGAGCAGAAACAGTAATTAGCTCTGGAGGTACCAACAGATGCCATGGAGGCCAGAGCTAATGATAAACCTGCCTGGATCTCAGTTCCTTGTGCTGAACACCACAGGTGTGGTGTCCTTATGCCTCGCCCTGCCATCCCTCTGCGACCATTTACTTCAGTCACTATGGCCAGCCTTTGTAGGAGCCCTCTGCTGTTAGTCACTGTCACTAATCATCCCTCTGCCTCTTTGCCCAAAGCTCAGAATCACCACTGGTGAGCGTGGTGCATCCACATGTCCCAACAGATGTTCCTGGAGTAAGGCTCCTGGAGGAGATGGTATTGTTTCTGATGGGTCTCCCTTTTTTTTTTTTTTTTTTTGTCATCCAGCATCACCATAGGCCATTGTATCTTTAGGAAAGGTTCACTGCTGTTTGAAATCGCGTTTGTCACTCCTGTGTTCTTGTGGCAGACTCGGGGAAAAAACGTGGAAAGGGTTTGTTTCTTCTATGTTTTAGGACATTCGAGGGCTATGCAAGCAGCTAGTTATCTTTGGTCGTATATATTAGTAATGCTTAGGTAGTGATGTGGTGCTCAAACCTGCTTAGAGTTGGGTTCCTAATTGCAAAGGCTTCTTGCCACTGAATGTGGTGTTCCGATGGCAGGGATTGCACCTATTGTCCATCTGAGTGCTCTTGGGAGGGGTGTGATATTCCACTGCCATGCCTCACCTGAGCTCTGTTTGGAGTTGTTTATGTTAAGAGTGAGTCGTCAGACTCAGGAGATAAGAGGTAATCTCTGATGAGGAATGTGCATACCTTTAATGTCTGATTTTGGAGACAACACGTGATTTTAAGCTGCTGTGAAGGTATGCACTTGGTTTGAGAACAAATGTCCTTTGCTTAGGAGTTGATAAAGCAGTATCTTGTTAAGATTTGGTAAATGGATGGCTGTCATATGCTCAGTCTAAATTAGTTTACAAATCAACTGGTAGGTTTTTACATATCAAGAACTGGTTAAAAGTTTATAAAAAATGATGCTTAAGAACTAGGTACTCTGTTATGAAACCAAGGGTGTGTATTTTATTATACAAGAGGAATTCAGTGTTATATCTCTGACGTGTTTAACTTGCACTGAGCAAAGCATGTGGCATATGGTCCTGCTCTGGAAAGACTATGGAAAAACCTCTTTCCTTTTAATATGGGTTGGATTAAGATTCTGAGAGGCTGCCTGCTGTTGTCCTGTGGACAGGGTTTTCTTGTGTTGGTGTGTTTGGATTCTCAATCCTGCAACACTTGCTGTTGGTCCTTTGGAGGCTGTACCACCTGCTGACTTGTAAATGTCCGTCTTTGTTGGGGCTTCTGGGGAGAGAAATGAGGATAACATATGGAGGGACGTTTTTGAACTTCACTAAAAAAAAATCAGCTGTGACATGACAGCCACATATATAACTAGCACTTTGTAGAAATTAAAGTCTATTCAGTATACGGCCAGCCTAGAGCAGTCACTGCTATTGTGATGCATTGTGTTCTTAACTGGTCACAAAAAAATAACTGGCAATATCTGTCTTTATGGTTGTTGGTAGAGTTATTGAAAAACGCATACAGAGCCAGCCAAGTCAGGGAACAGATGTGGCAGATCAGCTGAATTCACAGCTTCCGGCCTTTTCAGAATCTCCTCTTTGTGACAGCGAGTGAAAATCATGTCTGTGTGACCAACTCTGCAATCTGTGGTACAAATGCAGTGTTTAAGGCATGGAGCTGGCTATTTGACAAACCGTATAGGTGTAAGGTCTTGGGGTTGAACTGTCTGATGCACGGAAGTGGATTTGGATTTGATGGATGCCTTCAGCAGGTGTGGGGAGATGAAAAGGATTTCAAAGAGCTGAGAAAGAGCTAACTAGAGGTGCTAATGGGGGATATTTGAGAAGGGTGGTTCCAGATTCTCTCCTATGGTTTAACAGTGCAGCCAAACCAGCTGAATGGTTTGTTCCCTCCAGAAGGGATTTTTTTAGGGGCTGGCAGAGTGAAGTTTAACAGTGTGACATTTCTTATGTTCTTTAAACTCTCATGCGGTTCCTGAGGGTTGTCCCTTGTGGATGCTGTGCCAGGTAAGACTGAACCAAGACACTCAAGTCCTTCTCTCTAAGGCAGTGATTTGTTACTTAAGCTGCAGCTGCTCTGTGTCACTGCACCTTAACAGGCAGGGCAGAGCAGACGAGCTGAACCCAGCTCATCCACCTGCTCTGCCACCCAGCCAGGGTGGTCCAGTGTGCCCTGGTGCTGGTGCAGTGTCGTGTGGGCTCCCTGTGGGTGCCTGCATGACATCTGCTTGTTGGACTTGGACCACTAAAGGGTCACAGCATAAGCCCAGGACAGAGAGGAGGCAGCTGTGCTGGGCGGCGTTTGCTCACTGAGGTGACAGATGCTCTCCCGGTGCCTGAGAGAGCATCTTAATCTCAAAAGCGGTGGTCACATCCTTCAGGAGCTGACATTGCTCCTCTGTGTAAAGGAGGCGAACAAACAACTAAACTTCTCAAGTACTTTCCACAGAATAATCACCAAGCCTGATATAATGTCCAACCCATTCAGCAGTGGAAGGGCACTACCTAGTGTTTTCCATCTGGTTTTATGGTACTTGGAGCTACGTTTACCTTGCAGTGCGACGGCCTGAGAGGAGCCCTGCTTCACCACCATGATCCTACAGAAGCTTGACCTTTGTGGATGTTTGCCCATTTGAAGTGCAGATTTCTTAGGTGATTGGTGTTCTCCTCTAAGAGTGAAAACGTGTGCTGAAGTCAGATCAAAGCTGTGTCCCCAGTAAGCCCATCTGAAATACAGAAATCGATTCAACCCTGAGTAATACTCAAAGAAGCAAACCTGAAACTTATATCCCTCTCAAAATTCTACCATTGCTTATAGGAAGAGGAAAAAAACCCACAAAAAAACCCCAGAAGATGGTAATTTGGAGTTATTAAGTACAGTCTCTGTTTCAGAAAATACCTGAGCTAAGAAATAAAATCAGGCTTGATGATTATTCTGTGGAAAGTACTTTAGGAGTTTAGTTAGTTGTCTGTTTGCTTTCTTTACCCAGATCAGTAATGCCAGCTCTGGAAGGATGTGACCATCAGTAGCTTTTGTAATTAATTTTTGTGTGAAGAATGATTTGACATGCAAATATGTACTTCAGTATGGTAATTTTCCTGATAGCCTGGGAATAATTTTCATGTGACCTACTGTTGATGCTTCGAGTAAGATTTATATCTCTTGGAAGCAGTGCTCTGAAATATGCTGGAAATGTAGCTGCTGAGAAGAAAAAAGCACACGACTCTTGGCTATCTTGTGTGTTTAACTTCTGGGAAAATTCTATCTGTCTAAATAAATTTTAATTCTTTCTTTAAAAACATGAATATAAAGGGTATATCTTGGGATATAAACTTTTGAAATTAGTTGTGGTGTAATATTTTCACCCTCTTACGATTTTATTGTATCTGCTTTTTTAAAATTCATAAATATGAAGAAACTGAACAACATTATTTCCAATTTAAAAAAACCCAAACTTTCAAAATCAAAAAGAAATAGTGCAGTTTTACTTCACCAAATACCCACTGTTGTCTTTGTGGTTGGAAAGGGGAACTTTATTTTTGTTTTGTTTGCTTTGTGTTTTTGCTTTGGTTGGTTGTAAGCCAGCAATATGAAATGATTGTAAGCCAGCCACAGAAAACAAGTCAGTGTATTTTCTGGTGATTATAGTACTACTGAGATATTTTTGTAGTAAGTCCTGGCAGAGTGCAGTTCTCAACGCGTGCAATTCCTTTTGTTTCTGGATGTGAGTTGTCATGGTAGTAAGCCAGGAGCTGCAGCCTGGAGCTCCTCATTGCTGAAGCTCAGCTCAGTGGTGACAAGTAGCCTCTGGAGGAGTGGTCAGGGTCTCCCCTAGCATCATAGGCTTCTAGAAAACTCCGGCTTACAAAGTGGAGGTGGCCCTGATGCTCTGGGTAGATCTGAAAGGAGTATATTGCTGGCTGGGTTGAGAGCTGATTTTTCTTGATGAGGATGGAGCTTGTGTTTCTGGGTAGTTTTGGGGTTTGTTTGGTTTTGGTTGGCAAGAGAGAAAATGCACAAACCCGAGGGTGGAGAGTGATGACATTCAGCACTTGGGACAGTGCTGAAACCCCCATTTCATTGCTGGGCTGTTCTTTCCCAACAGCACAAGAAAGGTTGTTCCAAGGTCTTGTTTTAAAAGCAAGGTATAATGCAGAGAATTATTAACTGAGAAGTTAAATGTGAGCAGTTGGTTGGGACTGTTACAGCTTCAGATGCAGACAGATGATTGCAGGTAATTGTGCAGAGGTGGCTTACTGGGTTACCCTTTCATCAGCTCAGGCACATTTCTGCCTTATCCTGGTACTGAATTTACAATTTGTTAATTATGGAAAGCTTAAAGTATTCACAGGAGCAATTACTACATATCAGTTAATGAAAGGCACCTCTTCTATGTCACTGTGACATTTTTCTCGTGATTTGGAATACTGGCCCCATTTAACACATCTGGTCCACCTTGTAGCACCAGTATGCTACATAGTGTACGTTGTTGGGATTTTTTAATGATCACAACACTTTTAATGATGCATTTGAAGAAGGAATAGCTGTGGCTGTGATGTTGAAGTACCAGGACCTAGGCTTTACAGAAGCTTAATTTTTTTTTTCAGAAAATAAATATGCCCTTGCTCAGTATAAGGGAGTTTGTATGATTGTTTCATCTAGGTCAAGTTTGTATTGATGTGCTTCTTTTATGGCAAGTTGTTTGACTGGCTTAGTTATTCCTAGGTTGTGTGAACTATAGTCCTTGTGAGTAACCTGGTATAATGGATATTAACCTGCCTGCTTTGAGATCTGTAGACTAATTAAGCAGTCTTAAAAAGCCCCCCCAAACCCACCACTAAAAGTATCTGAAAACTGTCATAATCTTGCTCTCACAGCTCTTGGGGAATCCTCTAAGCACAGCTAACTACTGGCCCTATTTTTGCAAGGCAACCTTAGGTTATTCACCATGGTCTTCTTTTTTGTAGCCAACTTAGTTTTGTGATGCTGATCTCTAGGCTGATGTCCTTTAAAGTGCTTCTGCCATCACAGCTTGGTGACAACATGGAGTTACTTTTTGACTATGAACTCCAGGACATTTGTGAATCACTTCACTTTTCCCTTTTCAGGTCTTTATTCCTTTTTAAAGAATTTTTTTTTTTTAATTGAAAGTTGCCAATCATTATAGTACTGCATATTTGAAAAAACTTACATAAAATTGGTCTCTGCTACAAGTAGTTGTTTAAAAATAAGTACCACCCTGTTTAGAAGCTGTTCTATTTGTTAGTGCAAGATTGATTTTTGTTTAATAGGATACTGAGTGTTATTTCATACAGCTAATGAAAAGTATGGGATAAATAACCCTATCTCAAAACAATCTGAAACTCTATTTAGCATTAAAAAACGTCTCTGCAACAAAAGATATGAATATTTGTCCAATGAATGTGAAAATGGATTTAGCAGCCTTAATGCAAATCTCCAACTACTGGCAATAAATATTGAAAAGATGCAAAAAGACAACTCCATATATTTTCAATGGTGAATAATTGAAATGCCATTTTAAAATATGGACTGTGCTGTCAGTAGGGCCAGTCTTTTGTGGTGGAACTATTTGGACATGCAATCAATCTTTGGATTTCTGACTACAGAACTTGGGCTTTTGTGTTAAGCATTTAATTGTCTGACTTCTGAGAGTCCAGAAAGCAGAAAAGAAATGTACTGCACTACCCTGTAATTTCCTATGCTCATTAGTTTGCTCATGGACTTCTATGGCATGGCAGGCTTTAATTTTGTGTCTACCCTTTCCGTGTTCATCCCCTCATCTTATGGGATGATTATAATAATGAATGTATTAATTTTGTTTTCCACTTTATTCTGGTGAAAGCTCTGTGACCAGCAGGATATGTTGAATTAATTGTGCTACCCTTGAGACAGTGTTAAAAGTCTGTTTGTGTGGGTGGGTCGCTGAACCTTCCAACTCATTTATGTACACTTCCAATTAGAAAAAAAAAATTCTGAAAGGCAGAAATGAGCATGTAATGAAATTGTCTTTTGAGGGAAGCTCTTTAGAAATAAAATTGTTCATGAAAGAAATAAAGTATCTTTTCAAGACAGGAAAGCTGATTTCAGTACCCAGCTGAAACATCATATTTCTCTGCAGTTATTTTACTGTGATCCTGTGGTGTTTGCTCCAGCATCTGACGTTGAAGCAGTAATTCCGTTAAGTCTTTGGAAAAGCATGTTTCTGTTCTGTACTGGGACTACTCCCAGGAAAATGGGATTTTTCCTTTTTCTTTTTGGGGTTTTGGAGTTCTTCCTGATGAGCTTCATGCATGGGTTTCAGATTAAAATCGCCTGTTCCTTGTGTTACTAATCCAGTTTAAAAATTCCACCTGTAACCCAGAACTCCCCATGGTGGAGTTAAAAATAACAATTTTTGTGTGTCAACAACACTTAACAAGATCAAAACAATATCTCTTTTCCACTGCCTCAAGGAAGTGAAGGCTTGGGTTGGCTGGATGGCCTTCTGGTGAAGGCTGATTCCCAAGCTTAGGCATGCCTGGTTGCTGTGGAGTGATGTTTTGTTATGAAGTCCCCAGAATATAATGCATGTTAGTTGCGATCAATGCGTACAAGTTAAGATGGTAAGATTTTTCAGAACTTTCAGGTAAAATTTACAAAATTTATGTTCTTCCTTAAGGCATGGCCCATGGAATTTCATTCATGTAAGTACCAATGAGGGCCATTAAACCTATGTAATTTCACATAAATATTTAATTTATTTTTGTATAGCTGCCAATTCAGCATCAGTAAATTATTTCCAAATAACTTAGGCTTTAGTTTATTTTAAGCCATGGATCTTTATGTACAATAGTAAGAATGGCTTGTAGAGAAATATTTTTGAAGCTTACAGTAAGGGTAAAAAGAAAAATTTACTTTAAATTGGTAATATAATAGGGTGGATAAAGCCAGGCTTCCCATGTGGCAGCATCCTCACCTGAATTTGAAGGGTCTGGTGTAAGAAAAAGAATGTTAAAAATTTGCAGACAAATACTTCATTTTAATCTCTTTATGGCTCAGTGATAAGTGTGTACATACCTGGGCATGCTCCTGCACAGCACTTATCAGTGTGTTCAGGTGTTTTTTTCCACTGCCGGCACACTGGAGATGAAATATTCATCTTCATGTGTGCATGGCAGTGACTTTGGTATCAGCAATACTGGATTTTTCTGTCACTGTGGAAGTCAATTTTTGTGGTTTGCTCCTGTATTTTGCAGGTCACTGTTTGCAGAATATGAGCTCACCCTTAGGTGAATGTTTAGTCTCCCTCAGGTCTCGCCTGCAGAAGGGAGGTTTGGCTGGGGTAGGTGATGAACTCCCCTGCCGTGCTTGCCTGCACACCTTGCTGTCTCTGAAGTGACTTTTGTCATCTCCTGAGCTGCTCTGGGTGACAGCCTGGCATTTTAGTGTGAACCAGATGTGAACAAACTTACATGGGAGTGGCCAGAGCTCTTCCAGGCATACGGACATTTTTGTGTAAGCCGGATGGGATTCATGTTGCTGTAGTCCAGTCTCTTTCTTTTGGTGACTGTTGTGGCCTCAATGGGCCAGTACAGGCAGCCAGACAGGCCAGTGCTAAATCAATAGTAGAGGAAAAAAGAAGGAAAGTGCTTGGTA
This sequence comes from Luscinia megarhynchos, assembly GCA_034336665.1. Lineage (NCBI taxonomy): Eukaryota > Metazoa > Chordata > Aves > Passeriformes > Muscicapidae > Luscinia > Luscinia megarhynchos. The sequence continues at coordinate 40,276,737 of CM067566.1, read as the reverse complement.
TAGCTACTCTAGCTGAGACTCATGGGGTTTCAGGTACTGGTTGTGTGAAGAAAATGGAAAAAGACAGGATCCTATAGCTACAATGAAAGAGAGGCAGGACTTCAACAACCTGGGTTTGGATTGTTGCTCTTTGGATTCGTTGCTCAATAAAAAGAAGAAAAAACTTGGCATTGCTGCTGTTGTTAGTACATCACAATTTGGGGAGGTCCCAGTCTGAGTTAAAATAACTGTTCAGTCAGCCATACAGAAATGCTTCTCTTCCTGCCAGCAGTTTCATGGTCTGTTGAAACCCATGAAAGACTTGGAGGTCCCACCTCCTCCAGGCTGCAGCAGTTTGCCTCCCTGACCTTGACACTGGTGATCATGGGTCTGTGCTGCCAAGAGAGCAGCTCCAAGTTGGGTCCCTGTGAGCAGGTGCTCACCCTGGGGCTGGGGAGGTGGTAGGAATCAGCATGGAGGGACCAGGTGGGACTGCTGTGAAACTTGGGCTTGATGTGCGGTCTGGAGTGGCCACATGAGATGGGGAGCGACTACACCGCCTCCCCTTGGAGCCTGGTTCTCCTGGTGGTTGGCTGAGTATGAACTAAAGATAGGCTGTTTTTAAGAGATCGGCCTTTCAAAATACTCTGTTACTCTCAGCAAGCAGATCTTTTTGAGCCTCAGGTGAATATAAGGTGCTTTGAAAAGTTACATTTTTTTTTTCTATTCTTCGAGGCCGTGAATCAAGTCATTAGCTTGTTTTTTATTTTTGCCTTTTGATTTGAGAGAAACCAAACTATTATGAGAAGAAAGCTCCTCTCTGCTTGTTTGCCACATCACAGAAATGACTGAATTTCTTACTTGGAAAGCAATGAATTTCTCAGGATTTTGCTTAACTGTGGCAAGGGATGAATAGTTGAGTTTGGCCTGTAGTTTCATACCTTAATGCCAACCAGGACTGAAATCAGTATAAGTTTGCAATTTTTAGAGAGGTTTAAGTTTTTCTGTCCAAAATAGCAAGTTTTCACGTCTCTATCATCTTAATAATGCAAAAATGTCTTCATTAAGGTAGTATGAATTTGGGGCCAGCATTCTGGTTTAGGTTTCTCTGGCTTTTGTAAATGGCAAACATGTTTGAAGCACAAATCAAATGGATAGAAAGTCTGGGCATAAACAGACAGATTTTTATTAGAATGGAGAGCAGAGGTAAGGTTGCAGACCAGTATGTTTCTGCAGATCTAATTGAAGTTGAGCTGTGTTAAAACTTGAGTGTCTCTGTTTTGTTTCAATGTACAATCAGAACTTTAAAATGATCCATCTGACACCACAGAAACAAGTAAATTAAGAAATAACACTGAATTAAACAAATTTCATGCTGCTTCCCACACAGCAACCTAAGCATATGACTTTGGCTGCAGTACAGATTTAAGTGTAGATTAGATTTCAATCTTTTAGCTCTCATTTAAATAAAAACATGCTTTAAAAGCTGCACTAATTTGTGCTTTACATTTAATATTTGGGTTTGGAATTTCCATTGAGATGTTTTTTCAAGCTGTTGCCACAACCTTTGTGTACCAAGAACAGCTGAGCCTTTGCATGGCTTCTGCTTTTTCTTTTTTTTTTTTTTTTTTTTTTTTTTTTTTTTTAATTTCAATTTCTGCTGGCTGGATAAAACTAGAAAGCAGAAAGCTGGTAGTTCCTCCGTGATTTTGGATAAATGGTCCTTCCTGTAGCAGAATATTGAACCAGTTGTGGTGGTGATGATTAGCGTTGCTCCTCTTGGCGTGTTCCATCTCTTACAAAGTTATATTCGAAACAACGCAGGGAGAAGCTGGAGAGAATGGTTCTCTTTGAGGTTTCAGTGGCTCGCTCTGCCCTCCGGTGGTTATTTGGGTACACGCCTTGTGGAAACAGCATCCAAGGAAGCATCTGTGCTGTTGTCACTTGCCTACTTGTACATACCCTGTGCATTAGCTAGAGGCAGCTTTCAGGGACACTGCGAACTGGCAGAAATGTTTGTGTTAGTCACAGAGGGCTTAAATTTAGCTGCTGCTTTAAGGGTTTTGCTTAACTAGTTGGCATAAATCATGTAGGCTTGTCATGTCCTTTAAAGACAAAGTTCTCTTCCTGAGAAATTTAGAAGTTTAGCTTTTGTCAAGTGTCTTGAATATCAAAATCAAAAACTTTCATAGCTTACATGCCTAATTTTGTTTGTGTGTGTGTTATTTTTGTGAAATGGCTTCATTTCAAGCACTTGGAATCTGCTTAGGATATCACAATATTTGGCACTGATGTTTCCAAAGGACTCTTGCATTCTGTCAATTCACTTTGCATTAAGAAGTTGAAACAGGTATTGGTGTTGATAATGAGTATTTTTGCCAAGCAAGCGCAGTGTAATTTTTCCTGAGATAAATGGAAAACTGATGTGACCTAACAACAATAACTTGACATTCAGATTTTATTTTTTATTAATTGCCTTCCTCCTCTTCAATGCTGCAGGCTGAGTGGAAGTGTGCAGAGCCTACTTGACCACGCATGTATTTATATTTGCTCTTTTGACTCTACTGTAGTTTTTTATACTTTGCAGTATTATGGAGAAGTTGATTGAAAGGGGTGTTGCTGTTTTTTTTGTTCCTTCAATTTCAATGCCCAACTTTTGGTGCTAGAGGGAGCTGTTTCCCTGCCAGACGCCTCTGGAAAGACCGCTTAAAGAATGGGCAGCAGCTCGCTTTGGAACTTGTCGGAAACATCCAGTGCATGGCAGCTGAGATGTTAGAATGTTTTCTTGCTGTCCTTCTTTTTATTTTCCTTCAGAGTCAAAAAAAGCCCCTCACCTTATTTATCTCAGTAGTGAGGTATCTTTAGCCAGCAACTATGATGGAAACACAAGTAAAGACTTCATTAATTGTATTTTTTTCTTCCTTACCTTTCCATTTTATTAGAGTTCTTTACATTTTTTAAACCTCTTTTTATTTCTCTTTTCTTTTTCTTTTTATTCAAGGGCCTCCACCATCTGGGGTTCCTCATCTGGGGACCTATGGGATGTTGTACTTGCAAATATTTGACAAGTATGCTTGTATTTTGAAAGGGAATTACTTTAAAAGAGAGAGTTCACTAAGCATACCTTGTTGCTTGTGAAGTTGATCAGAATGACTTAAGGCTGGGCTGGATGAGATTTTGAACCACCTTATCTGGTGAAAGTAGACCCTGCCCATGGCGGGAGTGTTGGAATGATGATCTTTAACATCCCTTTTAACCCAAACCATTCTATGGTTCTATGACTCCTTTCCTTGATTTAATGCATTCCCCCTGCACTGAGTCACTTCAGCTGCATTTCTCTCAGAACACAACCTGTGTTCATCACTGCTTTGTTCATCTGTAGGGTTGGTCACTAGGTTTGTGTCACCCATCAGTTTTGGAAACCACATGCCCGTGGGTCCACTCCTGGGTCTGTAAACTAGCATCCTTAATGGTTCTCTATTCTTCTGTGAATACTTTACAGCAGATAGTCTCTGCCATTACAGAGAAACCTCCGTGCAAGATGGTGGCAGAAGGTTGCTCTCCTTTTTTCTCTGCTTGTTGTTAGAGAGACTTGCTGAAAATTAGTTAGGGCAGCATTTTTCTGGCCAGGCTCTTTTCCGTGTAAGATGCTGCTATGAGCATCCGATCCTCAGTGGTCCCCTCCCAACTTCCCAGGGCAGCTGTTGGCTTGTGCCGCGGAGCCTGGCACGTCTGGCTGAGCAGCAGCGGTGCCACGGGGACTGTCTGGCTTGCATCTTGCCCTGCCGCCAGCACAGGGCTCCTGGGAGCCTCTGCTCACCTCCAGCCAGTCTGGCGAGTGAGCAGGTCACTGACTACAGCAGACTTGTCTTTCACACACTTTAATTTGTATGAAAAAAAACGGAAAAGACGAGCCACTACTGTATTTTCTCTTCAGAGCCTTCTATGTGCAGAGTCCCTCCATCCCAATACATGCATAATTACTTCTGTCTTTGTGCCCTTTTCCCTTTGAAGGACCAAGGCCTCTAGAGGGCAAGGGAACAGAAGGGCCAAAATTGAAGTGAAATTGCAGCACTTTGGCTTGTGTGTTTCTTCTGCTTTTTTGAACTGAACATGTGCCTTTTCCACTGGGAGAAAAAGACATGCTTTTTGTCATAGAATGAGTGGTATCTATTTAGCCTTAGCCACTGAGGTAACTGCTGGTATCTTTTCTGATCTGTACCATGGTTTTAACAAGTACGGCATGTTTCTGCACTTAATGTATTTAATAGGGTTTTCTTTTTCTTTCTTAAATTCAAGTTCTTTCTGCGATGTCAATTCTTTGTCTTTGCCCAAGGAATATTCTTTCACTGTGTCTGAAAACAAGTATTTCTGTACTTTTTAGGCAATTTTAGATTCACATGTATTTCACAGTGATCAGCCTTTCATACATTTCTAACTTTGATATATTCCATTACTTGAAAAACATCATCTCACAGTAAGTTACGAGAGTTGTGTTGGTGTTAGTTGATTCTCAACTTTGTCAGCCTCAGCTAGTGGTTGTGGACTGTTGCTCTGATTTTTAATGAATTATGTATTATACTTTGTCTCTCAACTACCAAGTTCTAAAATAAGAAAAAGGATGATAAAACAGCACGAAATCCATGATCCAAAGTTAAATCACTCTAAATAGAGGTTGCTGGCTTCACTGAAGCTTTCTCTTAAACGCTATAGTTATTTTAAGTATAACTAGAGCAAAGTCTCTAGCCTGGCATTAGTGTTTCCACAGTTATGTTTTAGGATGTTTTAGTCTTGGATGTTGTTTTCATATCTTTATTAATGTTTGGTCAGCTGGATATTGGAGGTCCACTATGGTTGAATGTAAAACTTCACCATATTATAAATAGGATCATATATGGTTTTTCTTATTATCTCATGCCAATAATTTTCTGTTCATGACAGCTTTTTTTTTTCATTTAAGATTGCAGATTATCTTCCATTTGAAAAGGATACAATTTTAGAAATATCTCTGTACAATGGGGTATTTTGTTCAACTGTGATGTACTTTATTTTTTCTTTTCCCCTGAACAAGAAAATACTGATTTCTTATGACCTTGCTTTACAAAGTAAATAAAAGTTTTGAGGATGTTGGCTTTAGAAAGCAGGACTGTGATAGTTGCAAAATAGTTCACTGTAATTCTGGACTAGGCTTGTTTCCTAGACATAGAGTAATGACAGCAGAAGCAGAAAGGATTCTGTATTTGACATGGACACGCTATCATTCTTCCTCATGTGAGGTTCCAGATTATAATCAATTCCAGATTATAATCAAAGGTGTTCCTGCAGTTTGCCTCTAAAGTCCTGGAAGTGTCCCTACTACCCCTGTTAAGAGATCTTTGGATGCTTTTAAAACCAGTAAAAACAGCTTGTACCAAACTGAGAATAATAAAAATGTTTTCCTTATTTTTCTAGGACTTGGAGATTGTGTATTCATATTTACATGGAATGGAAGCATTGTCTAATCTGAGAGAGCATCAGCTAAGGTATGATACTTTGTCATTAAAAAGCATGTATGTTAATGCACAAGGCAAAGGAACAGTAATTTTGGTAACCATATACTAGTCTTGTGTACTCTACCTCAAACTGCCTGTCACTGCGTTCTTTTCTTCCCTTATTTATTTTTCTAACGCTTCCTCCTTGTATGTCTGTTTAGTATATCTCTATATGTTCTGTCCTATTTCTATCTATTATGATGGAAATTTGTTTTGTTTTCAAACTTTCGGACTAGAAATTAATGCTTTACATACAGAGTATAAGCCCATATATTGATGAAATGATTTATTTACTATAGTAATAATGAGAGCAGAGTCTGTTTTTCAGCTTCTGTTTCAGTTTGTGCTTGCCTTTGTGTGGAAATTCTAGATGCATTATGTATAACACATGCAAATAATACTTAGTAAAGATATTTGACAATGTCATCCACACTTTTTATTAAAATGCTTCGTGAAGCAAATGAATTAAAGTCAAGACTTTCCTGACAGCTTCCTATTTTTTTTTAAAGACTTGTGTTTGTTTGATTTTTTAAGTAATTGTTTCAGTTGTCCTCCCACAAGCATCTTACAGCAGAGGTTTTCAAGGGTATTTGGGCATTAGTGGGAGACTGGCAGCTACCGAAGGACGCCACCACATCTCCTCTGTGCCTTGTGGGTAGAGAGGGTGAATTAGTGCTGTTTTATATCCTGAGCTTTGACAATGTTTGCCACATGTGAAGATGCTGAAGCAACTTTGATTTGATTAATGCTGGCTTAGGTTCTATTTCTGGCCTCTTGCTTCGTCATTCTGTGGGAGTCCACATTCCCAAGCCAATATTCTGTAATTTGGAGAAAATAAAAGGTGGAGTTTTCTTTCTTCCAAAGTGCTCGAGATACATTTTGCAATGTGAGTGTTCATTTCAAAGCAGTCTCTGTAATTACTTTTGCTTTGGAAGGAGGTCATGGTTGCAGTCAGTTGAAGTATTTTGTGTTATGTTGTTGTATGCAATGCTAAAAGTGAAGTTTTGCATAGTTGGAATTGAACTGATGTTAACTTGTTTACAGAAATTAAAGTGTGCACATATGGTCGTGTGTTATGTTGATGTGTGCTTCTTGGCTTCCTGTGAAGCATGAGGTTCTTGCTGAGGAATGTGTGGAACTCATTCTCCCAGCATAGCGAATTCCTCAAAGAGAGCTTCTGTTTACAGTACCATACATGGAAAAGGCTGGGCTCTCGACAGATGTTGGACTGAAAGCTTTTATAGTATCCTTTAGGATACAAATCTTTTTGTGGCACTGGAATGCCACAAAAACCTCTGAGATTCATTAAAAACGAATGTATTAAAAGCAGCCTCTAGTAGTGAATAGCTTACCATTTGGCTTGCTGGTGATCTCATCTGTAATTTATTACATTCGTTGAGGAAGTGGATAAAGATCACAGTTGAGTGACTGAGCAAAAACTGGACACTGGTATTGATCAGAACTAATTCTATGTTTCAAATATTTGAGAAGCAGTCTAGTTTGTAGTACTTGGTCACTGTAATTTCTAATTGTTTGCTGCAACACAAAAATTGAAACACTTGGTTACCTTCTGTTAAGAGGCATTTTCTCCCCTATTGCTGTCCTAATAATGGGACCAAAATGCTGTAAAACACAGTGCCAGTGGTGAACTTGCGTGACTTTATCAAGAATGTGCTTCCTTCTATCCCAATTCAGAGGGGAACAAAACTTGCTTGTTAAAGTGATTCTGTTTCCTGTGACTCCTGCTCTTAGGTGGCACACTGCCCAGCATCTTTCCAGACCAGTAGGGCACAGAGTATCCTTGAGCAGTATTTAAATTTTTAAATCTGATTCCTAGCAATGACTTCTCCTCTGGTATCTTCTCATCAGTGACTTCATGTCTGTGCTCCCCTTCCCTCTCAAAACAGGATCAGAGAGGGAAGATGATTACCCAGGAGGTAGAGGCAGACAGTGGCTTTTCAGTGTCTGTAAAATATTTTGACAAGACCAAACTTTATGGTGGAGAGAAGTGTCTGAAAAAAAATGGTTCTATGGTTTAAAGTCTTTTTGCTGTGCCAGGATGGAAGATGATTTTCATTAGCTGAAATTGATATGCAATACATAATGCTTAATTTCATACAATAGAGATTTTTCTGTGAGAAAAGTTCTCAGAGATGGTCCGTGGTGTAGAACTAAAATAACGGGGTGTGGGAAAGGCTGTGGTTGTAAAACTTGATTCCTAATTTTTATATCTATCTGTAAACAGAATTAAGATGTCACTTTTCTATTAACAATTTATGAATTGCCATGATACCACTATAAGCCTGCCACTTGAACCAAAAAGCATTATTTTATTAGTGGGCTGAAGTAACAAGTAAAATCCTGTGAGAGATGAGTGCTAAGGTGACTTTTGTAGCAGTCTGTTGACTGTTGAAATGAATGATCTAGTAAATGGCAATTGATTGTTCTATCAAACATAGACCAACTCTTACAGGCCTCAAATCAACTTTTTGGAGACTTTTTGCCTGAGCAGCAATTCTTCAGTGCTTTTGTCTGCTTATGATTGCTGGCAGCTGGTCATTTATATACCAAGATTCTGCTGATGGATTATGTGAGGAAAGAGAGTTTATTTCCAGAATTTAAATATAGTTCCTTATTTGAATGTTTTCATGAGCCTCTTAGGTAAATCTCTGTCTGACTGTCAAATAGCCTTGGGGTTTGCAGTCTGCTTCAGAGCTGTAAGACAGGCCAATGGAGGCAGTGGGATTTTTTTTGTCCCCACCCCCCAGTAATTCACAGGGCTGTTTCCTTGAGGCAATAGACAGAAATGACATTGGGATCTTTCCACATCAAGTTAACATTGCATTTCCTAGTATGTGGTATGTTCTATTATAGTTGCTCTCTATTATGCCACATTTGTCAGGCAGACAGTGAATATGAAAGCACTTTAATCCTCCCCTCTAGACAAAGGATTTTCCTGTAGGAAATTCTCCCCACTTTGAACCTTCTGGGATTTCAGCATTAAAATCTCATGGTAATTTTCAAGTTGCTGAATTTTAGCAAAATGAGAAGCATGCAACATAATTTCTTGTTTTATCTTTTGGGCCAGCCTTGAAAAAGAGAGCAGTTTTTATATTGTATCTCTGATTAGTGTTGCACATAGTACATTTCCCACCATGTCTAAAATTTGGAATTGTTTTTATAAAGCTACTGGCTTTTATCACATCACTATGAAAAATTAGATCAATCTAATTTTTTACTAATTTTTATAATTTTTTTTATGGAAACAGCTTCATCTAGTGTCCTAAATCAAATCTGATCTTGTATGAACTTATAAATGCTTAGATTTTACAATTTGTTCTTTTGAATTATGAATCAGTTTGGGTTTAAATTAGTGGTTGGTTTCTGTAAGTGCTGGAACTTGTGGAAATTACCTGTGGAATGCTGAGTAACTTTAGAAAATAAGGTCTTTGTGACACTGATAGGAATCATAACTAAAATTGACTTCTCTTTCAGACTGATGTGTGAAACCGTTAGATACGAAAGGCATGAAGCAAATGAAGTGCTGTACTAGTAAGTATTTCTGCTTCCTCTTGTATGATGTTCAAAGAATTAATTCATATTAAAGTGAGTTGAGGACTGTTTAATGCCAAAATTCCTTGCCTAGCATGCACAGTCTGTAAATATAAGTGATCCACTTCATTTTCATCATCAAATGCCAGAGAAATTTGCTGGTGCCAGGGAAAGAGTGGCTCTTGCTTGGTGATGCATGTTGTATTAAATTTATATAAAATTACTATATGGATGTGGGATGTCTTCTCCTTAACTGTCATTTAGTGTTACTTCAGTTTTGTGAAAGTAGTAGTAATCAGCTTTTTGTGCCAGTGGTGCCAAATTGACAAATCTAACATGGTTTATAATTAGCAGGGATGTGCTCTAGTGTCAACTCAGATTTACAGTAGAGATCTGAGAATTGTAATTGCTTCATTTATGGAAGCAATTTATTGAAACAAAATGATTACCAGATTCTTGCTTGCTGCCCCTAACCCAGACTTTAAATGCATATTTTTATAAGTTGTCTGGCATTAGAGCATTTAAGATACGAGGAGTACATGTCTATACCTTCTTTTGTACATGTGTAATTTTTTCCTATATGGAGCATCAGGAGGAAGATGTGGTTGAGTAAACTCAAATGCTGGACCTTGACAATACAGCAAAGCTAAATTAAGGTTTAATGAAACCCACTAATGTTATGTATGGGAAATACACAAGGTCAAAATCTATAGGTGGATAGATAAAATCTATAGGTAAATAGATAATTTTAATTAGATAGATATAATCTTTATTCATTTTGCACACTAATTTGCTAGGGATCATTGTGCTGGTGATTTGTCCTTTTCTAGGCAGTTGGTTTGTGTCTTTTATGTAACAGGGTTATTGTTTAGACCCAGTATTTTGGTCACTCTAAGTACTGACTTAAATTTGAATTATATACTGATTGTATACTGATCCATACTGTTAGCTAACCATATACTCAATCCTGGCAAAAATTACAGGAAATATGTGCCTGAACAAATACAATTCATGAACAGAGATTGTGGAATCTGGTTTAACTGGAAGTGCATTTTGCAGTTCTTTTGCATTGATTTCCTTTGTCACTCCTTTCATGTGACTTCACTTCGGTTGTTTGCCTGTCATTCCTATTTAGTTGCTTCTTGACATTTTTTTCCCCATGATTTATTCAAAAGATTTAATGGGCAGTTTGGCAGTTTCTGGATATAGATGCTAATGCAAAATGTGCTTGTTCTAGCATTTCACATCTCTGATTTAATGTTTAATGGACTAAACCTGAAAGTTAACAATTAATATTTTTTATTTAAAAAAATTAATGAGTCTGTATTTTGAAACTAAAACTACATGTTCTGTTACTCTGAACTGTAGCTTTACATTTTTTTAATGAATAATTTGAGATCTACTTAGTAAGAAAATCCCATGAAACCTGCATTCTAATTTCAGTGTTCTATTTTTAGAGTAATGAACTTGGAGAGGTCCTTTTTTTGATTCATAAATTCAGCCTATATGTTGAAGATGTACTCTTCTGAAGAATGGAATTTCAGTTTTGCTATGCACATGTTTGGAAAAATTCTTTTGAGTACTACAGGAGAGAAGCAAAGTGATAGCCAGGCTGCGATTGATCCACTCAGTTCTGAGTGGAAATCAGCTTTGGAACATGCAAGCTGGTTACTTTTTAATGAACTTACCAGAATTATCACTTGGGGCTCTTACTTTCAGCATAAAGACAAAGGTATTAAAAGAGTATTAGATTTTAACATTTTAGATTGTTTTTTAAGTTGCAACTTCTTCCCCTTGCCCCATGATAGTATATTTGTGTTGAAATCAGAAATTGAGTGCTTATATCTAAAATAGCTGCAACTGTTAATTGACCTGTTTGACCTCCCTGAGGCAAAACTTAATGTCTCAGTGCAGAAAAGCTAAATCTTTATCCCTAAATGCTAATGGGCAAACTAATGCAGTTGCACTGCTTATTTGATCACAATTTTTTAGTGGTGAAAGCTGTGTCTATCTGCTTTGTCAGTGGAATGTATAAAAAAGTAAGTTTCTATTGCGTGTATGCAACGCTGAAAATAATTATGTTACAAGCACATATTTTATCCTACATTAAAAAAAAAAGTTGTTAATTTTCATAATAATTCTATAGATTTTTTTTTTTAATGACCAAAGGTATAAAATGGAGCACGTTGCTTAAAATTGGCTCATCTCATCTGCATTTACTTTACTATCAGTGGGTGTACATGGTAGTGACAAATTCTCAAACCCTACGGCCATCTCACTGTTTAAATGGAAACTGGGTTATTAGAAGTGGCAGTTCAGCTTGAGTTATTCTTCATTTGCCAGTCATTCTACTCCTTTCATTTGATGAGAAGTTAATGTTAAAAGGGCTTAAAATCTGCAGAGCAAAACTTCAGAATTGAGGCTTACTTGACATGCATATTTGTTTTGGGTTGTTTTTTAACTTACTATATTTATTCAAATCTATTTGGAAATCTCATTTAAAAATATTTATTTTGGTCACTTAATATATATTTTATCAGTAAAAAAAAGTTCTGTTTTCATACCTGCATAATAGTAATTCTTGATGTCTCCAACAGTGAGCATCCAATTATCATTTTCTTCGGAAAACAATGTCTAGCAGATTTGTAGAGGGTATTTATGCCTCTGGACAGTTGAACAAAATTTTTCAGATTAAAACTGAATTTTGTTCTATGATGGCAGAGGAATCTTTAGCAATAATTGCTTTGGATGTAAGCAAACAAGCATGTGTCTACCAAAACAAGCACATTTTTTTCCTCCTCATTAGTCATATGAGGGCTGTATGTGTTTTTCAGCCATGCTGTTTGATATTTCTGTATGTATGTATGTGTTTGGTTTACTCTTTCTGTAAGGAAATCTTGTATATTTTTAAACCTCACTTATTTTTTCACTAGGAATATTGGATTGGCCGAAAATATATTATGGTTTGCTGACTTGCAGTCTGAAGTTGTTCAATAATAAAACCTTATGTTTCTGAATTGCCAAGCTGTAGCACAACATAGTTTTGTGATTGCGTTCCCTGTAATCTGACCAATTTAATTGGGAACTAACTTAGTTACTGCTTGTATTGTTTTTAAAAAAATATGAAGGAAACCCCAGTCCAGGTTATTGTGAAGTGTGGTTTTTTAAAATTTTTTTAGAGATAATTCAAATAAAATTCTGATAGGATATATGCTCCTGCCTCCCACATGTCCCTACTGAGAAGATTTCATTTTCGATTAAAGTTCTTAATAGTAACAAATTTTGCAGTCTGTAGGACTTTAGTAGTAGACTACTGGTTGTGATGGTGGTTATTCTTAAAAAAGGGTAGTTACCTCTTGGACATCCTGAACTGAATTTTAGTGTTAATGTCTCTGGCTGGAAAAAGCTCTTGTCTAATGTCAAAATGTTTGTGTGCTTTTATGTAATTCAGTTTGCAGCAGCCTTTAATAAAATTCAGCATGGAGAAAGAAAAGTAGAAGTTGTTTATATGAACTGGAGATTGTAGTAATAACTGCTTTACACACAACATTTTTTCTCTCCAGAGAATGTTCACAGCTAAAATGAGAAACAGCAAGCTGACTGTGGTAGGAAGGTGTGAGACAAAAGGCTGTACAATTACATTGTGTCTTGATTTTTTCCCTCATTCCCAATTTGTCATGCATTCTGGAATGAAAAAAAAAATCTATTTGTGTTAAGACTGTAGTGCTTGTATGCTGATGGAATTGGTAGGGAAAAGGGGATGAGAAGTGAAGAAGGCTGTTAAAAAGATAAAGAATATATAATTTCAGGTGATTATTTTTGAAATTTCCATGATTAGAACTAAATTCCCAGGTCTATGAGCAGTAATATCACCATCCAACCTTAGCCAGGTTTTCTGAATTACATCACCATGGCAAATCACAAGACCCAACCACATTGATGCTGGGCTAGTCATGCAGCCTTCTCCAGGACTGGCTTGGCCCACCAGCCATCAAATCCTGAAACAAAAGAAGTCTGGAAAGGGGATAAAGGAGCATAACTTCTTGGTAGCTACTCAAACGTTGATTTTTTTTTTTTTTTTTTTTTTTAGATGAAAATGTTAGTGTCTTTCATGAAGGTAGAGCAGAATGCTTCAGAAGTGCTGCAGGGCAGTAGTTCTGTGCAAGGACAAGTAAGAAATAGATCTATGAGTAGTCCTTTTAAGAGTGGGAATCCAAGAGTCATGCTTTTAAGTCCTACAATAAAAACAACATTTACTGAATTCATGGCTCTTTCATGGTAACATATTGCCCTGAAGACCCTCAGGAGGACGGAAGCAGTGTGTGTAAGCCAACAAAAATTTGTGCCAAAGTTGCTCTATGTTTCTGCATAGCCTGACTTGAAGTGTAACAAAAATGAGCTAAAACTATCTTCTTTAGCTGTTCACACACACCACACTCAGAGAATATTCTAAGTTGCAAGAGACTCATAAGGATTGTCACGTCTATCTTTTAAGTGAATGACCCATACAGGGTTCAAAATCACAAACTTGGCATCATTAGCACTCTGCTCTAGCCAGCTGAACTAATCTCAGTGTCTCATGATTTTTAAACAGAACAGCACTGCTGAGACCACCTTACTAAAATTGTGTTATGATGGAGTGCTTTTATAGATCCAGTGTATGTGGCCTATAGCTATATATGTTTGTATTTTACAGATATAAAACTTAAGTGCTAAAAGACTGCAAAAGGAATTGCTATAGAGTCTCCCAAGTAAGAGTTGATAAGAGGAACTGTCCTCATGTTATTCTGCAGAGGTTTGGAGTGGATATCAGAAAAGTTACAGAAGTGGTTGTTAAGCATTGGCACAATCTGCCCAGGGAAGTGGTTTAGTTACCATTCCTAGGGGTATTTAAAAGACGTAGATGTGGTGCTTGGGAACATGGTTTTAGTGGTGAACATGGCAGTGGTAGGTTAATGATTGGGCTTCATGATTGTAAAATCTTTTCCAACTTAAATGATTCTGTGATCTCTGGGTCAGTGTCATAATTTTCAGGTAGATCTCTGCAGGCAATATATGTCTTCATTAGTGTTTCTTCTACATCCATAGGTTTCAGTTGAAGTTCTGCAGCAGTATATTTAATAATGCAAAGAAGTTCTGCAGGAGGGCTAGCGTCTTCTGTTTTGTCCTGAAAATATTCCTAAAGGTGTATCGTGCCTTCTGATAGTAGGGCAGTTGCCAAAATATCATTGGGATACTGCCAGTTCTGCACTGCAGTAAATCAGGAACACATATGTTGTGTTGTGGATACATTTTCTATGGGGATTTTTTTAGGCAATGTCTATCATTAAAATAAACACATTCAAGGACTTGGCAATTGTTTCTGTATAAACAGACACAGAATCAAGGCTTCTTAATAATGTCAGTGATCAATGTTACAGTCTGTTGGCTTTGCACAGCCAGTTCCAAATTTGTGTTATTGTTTGACCTAATTTTGAGACTTCCTTGAAGATGATTGAACTAATGTTTTTGCACCTTCTTTACTGTAAATATTTCACTGAAAACTATCACATTTTTGTTGTAATTCTGAGAACTTTGAGGCTCTCAAAGCTTTGGTTTTGGAGACACATTAGGAAGTTGTAAGATATAAGAGCAGATTTGTCTGTCTTGACCTCAGAGTCTTTTGGATGCAAGATAATTTTATTTTGCTGCTTCTGTAATTGTTTTCTGGTGATTTAGGAGCCTGTAATTTTTGTTCTGAATTTTTCTTCTGATACAAAGGGCTAATTCACGGTACAAGTTTAATATCAAGACTTCAATGACAATAGGTCAATTAGCTTGTGTGCATATATTTGTATAATGTATTTATTGTTTGCATGCTAAATCCGCTGTCTTAGACTGACAGGCATAACTGACACTGTAATGATCTCTAATTTGACCAAAAATCTTGTTTTATTTCACTGATTTTATTTCAGAAGTAAAAAAAATGCAAATAACCTAAACAGTCTACAGAAGTATACATACTTCTGATTATTTGTTTTCATGAATACTGAGAAATTGTTCCTGTGGTTCATTCTTTTGCATTTCCCTTTGTTGCTACCAGGAGTCAAGACACCAGTTTTCATCTTGGGTCCAATCTGTGAAATACAATCATGGACATAAGTTGAAATATGCCCACTATTTAGCGGCAGTCAAGCTCAAAATTCTGAGTTATTGGTTTTGTTACTGAATATATTTTAACTATATATTTATTGCTATTTCTAATCTTCACTCTAAATATAACTTTAATGTGTTCATGTAAGAAGAAAACTATTTGAAAATTGTGTGTGGCTAAAGCATCAAGTACCAATCTCTTTTATTTCTGTGTTTGGGATATACCTCTTAATGTGATCAAGAGCATCTGAAATGCTCTGGGAGATGTCAGGTAACTGCTTAACTGGTTTAATCAGGAGGATTAGAGGCAGTACTGATAATGTTAGTAAGCAGTTTTCTGATTATTCTGTGTTTGAGCACTGCAGAACTAGTGGTCAGGATCTTAGGCAATGAGATGTCTATCTGAGAGAATTGTTCAACTTTGACATGTTTGACATCCCAAGGCACTTCAAGGCTAGTGTCTAATTCTGGCAATGATTATTCAGGTAAAAAAGTAAACTACCTATACTCTCAGCATAGAGAGGATAACCAAAGTGTGCAAAGAGAAACAGACAGATTAATCTGCTGGAACAATATTATATGAAACATAAGCTTGCAGAGCAATGTTCTTTGGGATTTCCTCTTGTGTAGTGCTTAAAAGAGCTCCCAGTTCTGCCATGTCAAATTTCCATTGTTCTGCTTCTCTGAAGTGAGACCTGGGAACATGAATAATGTCTTTGGAATTACTCTGCTTACTTTCTGGAATTTATTCAACTTTGAACAACACCGATTATGATTATATGAAAAAGTGCACCTTGGTTTCTAAGTTGCTTTATCAAAACAATTGCAAATATTACAGATTGTAGGATGATGGTATTATATCCAGTTTAAATGTAAGACTTAAATGAATTCTTTAGTGATTGAAATTTTAAAGAATTATTGTCTCCATAAATCAAACCAGTTCTTTCACAACCAAGAAATTGTTCTTGCTGAATTCATGACCTTTTTATGACGTAGCTTGAAAATAGCTCTGAATGGAAAGTAATTCTGGGTATTGACAATGACTCAAGTTAGGGGTCCTTCCAGCATCTGGAGTTGCTGGAAGTCGAGTGTTGGAGGGAGAATGATACTTCTATTGTTTAGGTCTCAGGACAGATACAAGTGTAAAAGGAATATTAAGCAGTAATTTCCATGCTGTTTCTACTGAAACCTGCATGCTGCTTAGCTTTTTTCATGTGCTGTTTTAAAGGAGTTGCCTGAGAAGCCAATGACCAGAAGGTGGGCAGAAGAGCAAATACTTTTGTTTAGCATGTGCTTTCAAGTCCAGGTACTGAATTTTGCACTGAAACGATGTCTTATTTGACAGAATTAAAACATACTTGGCAGCAGTCATCACAAAGGCCTGCAGATTATTGCCACTGTATATACTTAGAATGTTCATTATCTCAGTTGGACCTGAGTAAGCAAGCATGTGCTGAATATGATTTGTTATTCCAGAGGTTTTAGTAGTGCTCTGCCTCATTTTGATGGAGAATGAGAATTAAATGAATTGCTCTTTTTAAAATCTAGCTGTTTCTAAAGAAGTCTTAAAGAAAAATGATGTATCAGGACTTGTTAGGATAGAGGAAGACACTATAGCTGGTACAGATATTTGAAATTTATTTGGCCTTTCAACAGGTTGATTTAAATCTTTATTATAGCTGAGCATTTTAGAGGGTTTTTCAGCACCCTAAGTAATCAGGAAATCTGAAAGCTAAAATTGGACACCTGTGCTACTGTAGACAGCTGCCTTATGGAATTGATATGTGTAGTGGATATGTTTTCTTCTGATGAATTTCTTTGATATGCCATTAATATATAATTCAGATATATAGTTATAAATGTATAGTTGCAAACATGCAAGTGCTGCTGATTGCTTTATATAGAAATAAAATGTTTATAATTAAAAAATGAGGCTTTAGTTTTAAATAGTGTAGATGTAGCTACTTGATGGTCTGGGAATAAGAAGCTGCCCTTCTTGGGGCATAAATAGACCATAGCATGAGGAGTTTGATATAAGTGCTGGAGACTGTGAGAAACCCTGAAAACTTCTTGGATTTTGTCAGTCTGGAGATTTACAAACACTTCTTGATTTTTGAACTTTGAGTGCCTCTGAGGTCTCAGAGAAAACAGTTGTATGCTAGAAAATGTGAAAGCCTTAGTCTGAAAAGACTGTCTAAGCTCATCAGTGCTGACAACTTAATGATGTCATAGGCCATTGCATAATTACACAGTTGAAGTTTCCAGACAGAACAGTTGATGACAGATACGAACTTTCTTTGCATAGTTCTGTCTTCAGTTTTTTGTGTAATTTTTAAAGCAGAAAGATGTCCTGTCTGGCTGCAGATTGTAGTTGCGTTAAAGGACTACATCAAGGAAGCTGGACTGGGAAACACAACAGGAAGCCATTGCAATCCAATTTATGGCTTTCCATTTCTAGCTCCTGAATTCCTGTGAATCAAGTTCTCTGGCGTTCTGGGAAATTATATATAGATTCCCCAGGAAATCCTCTGCTCTAGAAAGTGCTACAATACAAAAGTCAAGACTTCAAGCATATTTATTCAAATTTTGTTCAACTAAAGTTCAGATTATGAATAAAACCTGCACATTGGTGGCTGTTTTGGTATTGGCTTTGTTTTGCACCACTTTAAGGTTGTTGCTAGAACCTGAATGTTCTGAAAACTTTATCAGTAGGTAGCTCTATCATAGTAGTTACAAGAGAAGAACATTAAATCTTAGTACTGGAGTCCTTTTGTTGTTGTTTCTGCAGAACACAAATCTTATTTTCAGGACAGAATGAGTGTGTATTGATTTTGTTTTTCTTACTGCCCCTAATGAGTGACTTTGGGGTTGACTTCGTTCTGATTCTCTGCAAGATAAATTGCTTGTGTCATCTAACTTTCTTGGCAATAAATCTTGATTTCTGTAACTAGGGAATGTTGTATAGCTTTGCTGCTTTTGGTAGGCTGTATAACTTTTAACAGTCCTATGTTTCATCCAGATAAATACCCAGAACAGTAGCTGAGCTGAAGAAAGATCCCAAAACAAACAACAACTTTGCCTCAGTCTTAGGTATTTGAAGCAATGTAAGGCTAACATGTGGAGTAAAGACTTACTTGCAAAGGTCTTGGTATGCCTGCTTGGAAATGTACATGTGTGAATAGTTTCTGATTTCAATTTTTTCCACTCCCACTATGAATATAGCCCTGCAAGAGTGGAGGCAGGGTGCAGAGAGGAATTCAAAACTAGAAAGGAAGTGCTATTTGCCTGGGTTAGGTGAGCTTTGCTTTCAGCCTGATGTGGGTCATAGAATCATTAAGGTTGGAAAAATTATTGATTTCAACCATTAGCCCAGCACTGTGAGATCTGCCACTAAACCCTCTCCCCAAGACATCTGTGCATTTTTAAAATACTTCCAGGGATGGTGACTCAAGCATTTTCCTGGGCAGCCTGTTCCAGTGTTTGACCACCCTGTCAATATCCAGTGTAAGCCTGGGGCAACTTGAGGCTGACTTTTGTCCTGTTTGTTGCCTGGGAGTAGAGGCCAACCCCATCTGGCCACAGGCTCCCTTCAGGTGGTTGTAGAGAATGAAACGGTCTCCCCTGATCCTCCTTTTCTCCAGGCTAGACACCTTCAGCCACTGCTCACAGGACTTGTGCTCCAGACCCTTCCCCAGCTCTGTTGCTTTGTGGAGCTTTCACTGCCTTTCCCGTCTCCGCATGTGTGACAGCTGACTCCTCATGCTTCAGTGGTTGTGGTAATGCTGGACAGCAGTGGCATCCTTACTAAACTAGTAATAGGAAGGATCTTATCTCAGCAGATGTCTTTCCTTTTTACATCAGCCTGACTGACAGGTGCTATGGACTTTCCCCTTAACTCTCCTAAGCTGAAAAAACCCCCATGTCTTTTGAAGGATGCCTTTGTGGAAAGGTCATCAGCATCAATCCTGCTTCAGTTAATTCCTGGTGAAGTGCTTATGTAGACTTAATGCCCTCCTGCAAACCCAGTCAGGGAAGTGTCCTGTCCACAATAAAGCCTTTTAAGAACAATTTGTTGTTGTCTCTTTGGCAGAAGAAATAGCTTTAGGACAAATAAAGTTTCTGGATTCTTCTATGGGCTGCAAGGGGTAGGCATTATTCTAGCAGTGAAAGAAAACTTTTTAATTAGACTTATTCTCTAGAATTCAATTTTAATGTTGAAAATAAAATGTAAAATGTGAATGCAAGGAAAACTTTTTGAATTGTGAATGTTCTCTATTGGGTAAAATGGTATTTGCGTAAGTCCTCAGGTGGCCTGAAGAAATACTTTTATAGTTCAGCACCTGCTTCTTCTGTAGTTCTTTCTGTCTTTCATTACAGGCACAAAAGTCCTGAAGAATGCAAATGCATTGTTGATGAACGAATGTCAAGTGTAGTACAGAAAACATGGAAGCTTGATTGAAAGCCACATGATTTTTGAATAGGATTGTGGAAAGCCCAGAATCTTTAAAATGAAAGAATTGCATGTGACAGTACTGTCTAGCAAAAGCTGACTGCCACGTGGCTTTGTTGAGGCTTAATTCTAATGAACTGGGAGTATAGCAAGTGTTAAAAATGCAGGAGTTAAATATATTTTCATATGAAAGGAATAGATAGATCAGTATTTAATTCGCTCTTCCCCCCCCTGTGAGAAGCATGTGGCCTCTGGAGAAATAAATGTGTTTGCTATACATGTGGGATTTTTTTCAGATGTCAAGACTATATTAAGTCACTACTAGTTGTAAAAAAGAGGAGAATTAATACCATCTCTGTCTTCTTTGCTCTTGAAGGCTGTCTTGGAAATATTTATGATGTTTTGTATGACAGTGAAAGTTTTAAAAGAATAGAGTGAATTTCAGGGAAGATACCTTGAATACAGACACATTCTGTAGTAATATTCCACTACTGTGACATAGCAATATTGAATTTTTTTTATTTAGATAATTAAAGTGTTCAGTTCAGTACATATGCATGATGCAAATATCTTAGGCCTTAGAAATTCTCAAATGTAACTGTAAAAATAAAACCAGCCATTATGTACACATAAAGCAAAGGAAAACAAATCCAGTTAGATGGTATTCCTCAAGTTTGATTTATTTTTTTAATCAGTTCTTTCAGCTGTCAAATGAGCAGATGCTTCATTTGATTATATACAAAGTGGATAAAGTAAGATGTTCATGACAGATAAGTGAGAAGGAGTGACAACTTTTGAAGAGCCAACTTTCAGAGGAAGAGAATAAACCTGTGAATGGGCAAAAAAGAGATAAAACTGAGTTTGATAATTAACTGAGTGAAAAGTCATGCTGTGTGTGATCAAATAAGAAAAATTCAAACCACTGTAGTTGAATGCATAATCATGCTAGGTGTTTGTTAAAGGACTCAAAGGTAGGTTGAAAAGTAGCCTTAAGAATCTGTATATTGAACATGTTGACTGGTGCTTGTGAAAGCCAATAGCTGCTTTTCTCTTTGGAGTTAAAGGATCTCCAATGAGAAAAGATAACTGAAGCCCCTTACATATAGGTGGTTTGAGAGAGGATTTAAAAAGTTAATTAGCTCTTAAAAGGAGGAAAATAAAAGCTTGCATGTTAGTAGATTTGCAAAAGTTAAAATACTTTCTATTGGCTTAATTTTTTTTCTGCTTCAATTATTTTATCATTGGAACTGCCTTTCTGGGAACATGAGAAGATCTCCTAGATTATTTTTGTTTTAGAATGATAAAATCTGAGACTCCAGGTTCTATTCTATCAGACTGCACTTAAATACTTGGTCAAATCTGCCAGTTTTTAGGAAAAGAAAAAAAAAAAAACGACCTCCAAGACCACAAAACTTATGTGGTAATACAATGTGCTGTAATCCACATGGAAAAATTATCCTAGTACAGTTAATTCCCAGGTATTTGGGAAATCAATTTGTCTATATCCTTTGCTGAAAATTTCTATTTCAAAAACTTTTAACTGTGCTAATTAGTCCAGATTATTTGTTTGTAGAATGCTAGCTATTAAAGAACGTAACAAAAAACCTAACAGACTTGCATTTCAGCGGCAATGCTGTTGTATTCCTCTCAGCATAGGACTTGTGGGGAAAGAAGGAAGGGTTTAAAGATGTGTAACTTAACTCAGGTGCATGTTTATGTTTTTAGGAATGATTTTTTTGGAAGTGCTGGGATTTTTTTTTAGTTTATCTGCTTTAACCTGGTTCTCTGCACTTACGCACAATGTTGATTTTTCTAGACCAGCATGTTTGAGGGTGATACAGGCCCATGTGAGAAGCAAGCAAGGCACACTTCAGAATAGGCAGCTTAGAACACTTCAGCTATGTGAATCAAAATGGTGTTGTTTTAGTTGTGGGACTGTGTTATTGCTTTGTTTTCTGTAGTCTATCAGTATAAAGAAATATTCCTGAAATCTTGATTTTTGAAGATGTTTCACTTGTCTGATGTGTGGGGCTGACCAGCATTACTTCACTGGTCAGGACATTGGCTGCTAGAAAAGAAATACAAGCTCCATCTTGTTATTCAGCTCCTCTCTTCTTGGCCATTGATTGTCCCCTCAGTTTCCTTCAATTTTCTGTGTTTCTGTCCTTTCTCTCATGCTTACGTTATACAGTAGAAAATGAAAATGGAGCACGAGTTTAGATTGAATGGTTTGCTCTCAGCTCTTTTAGACTAGCACATTTGTTTTGAGGACCACTTTGTATGTACTTCTTAAATTGCAGTTCTTCAAATGAAAAATACACTGCAAATGTGTACATTGCCTACTAAGAGTTAAGATTAGATTTTAATACTATGCTGTCATCATTGTTAAAAGATGTGGGCTGTTCTTACTTGAAGTAGACCTAGTTGTTGCTAAAGACTTGAGACATATAATTTAAAAAATGAAGGTGCTACAAATTAATTGAGTAATCTGCATCTCCTAGTGTCACTAGGGATGTGGTCTTTGATAAAAATGCTTATGCAGTTCATAAGGATAAACTCCATTAGTCTTAAACTTAATTAGTCAGTTTCTCTGGAAGAAGCAGGAGTGGTAGAAACTGAAGTACAGTAGAGTGGTTCTCAGCACTGACTGTCAACATGGAATGAGACTTCTAATGCAGCTATTTCTAGTAGCCTTAATCTATTTTATTTTCTGGTCCAAACATTATTTGAACTTTCTTATCCAAAAAGAGTCTAAGCTTATGAAAAGGATTTTGTATTACTCAAGGAGCAACATCTGAATTTACAGCAGAATGAACTGTGCCTGGATGACAAAGTCTTCCAGTTCCTCTGCAGTTGAAGAGAGGGGAAAAGAAACATTTTGCCTGTTTTGTTGGGAATTTATTCTGGTGCCAGGAAGAGACATGAAAAGGGCAGTGCTTAGCAGCAGCAGATAATGATGACTGGCAAATCTGATGTAGGTTTACCATCTGCAAATATTTCCGATGGTCTCTTACCTTGTAGAAAGGTATGCTGATGCAGAAAGGAAAATTTCTATTTTGAAGAAAGGGTTGAGAAGAAGATGGCTAGTATTGGGAAAGGATGCCTTTATTTATAGAGGGTAAAATGCTGCAGCTCTCTTCAGTAAGAACTGTCATTCTTTTTCAATGCATTCAGTAGTATACAATACAGTATATTTACTGTAGCTTGGCTTCCTTTAATCACAGTTATATTTAATTTGAATTGGGTTGTTACCAAATGGATAGATAGGTAGATGTTTTTAATAAAGTCAAGTAAATGAAATTAAACAATCTAATGTATATATCTGCAGGTGAAAATTAGAATAGTTTCATGGAATTACTTTTTAAATAATTGAATTGTGCCTTCCTTCCTTAGTTTGGAGCTTTTTTGCCTCTTTGATGTTCTTTGTAGTGCAAATTTGGTACTGTTGAGAGTAATTTAAATCAAGTATTTCAAACTATGTCTTTTTTTTTTATTTTTTTATTCCAGCCCTGATGATATTGGTACCTGTTGGTATATCCTGCTGTCTGGTTCAGTCTTCATTAAAGAATCCATGTTTCTTCCAAGGAGCAGGTATGTCAGCTATGAATGTACTGCATTCTATATTTTAAACATAAATCATGAGATGCAGAGAATTTTTAGAATTAAAAGGCAGTATTTTATATTTAATGAAACACAGAAGAGCAAATCTAAATGCACATCTCCTGCCTTTACTAGCTGTGGTCACTCTTTCATGCCCATAGCTAGAATTGAAAGTCCGTCTTTGTGGACAGTGTACAACTGTTCGAAGTGTCATGCAGATGCTGTCGATTTAAAAAATAAAACCACTAAAAACCTGAAAAATGGTGTGAAGTACTGAGTAGTCTCTTCCTGTGAGTAAACACATTTGAAATTATAGGATGCACTAGATTTTGGATGTGGATGTTTTCCTTTGACTTACTGTGCACGAGTCTTTGGTGCATGTTTTAACATATGCTTAGATCATGTTACTGCAGGTTTTGCTACTTCTGTTGTGCTTCATTGTCTTGGTTTGAAAGACAGGTGTCTGCTAAGAAAGGCAGGAGCCTCTCTTGAAATGGAAAATGTAAGCTTCCTCCCTCCAAATTATTATAACTTTGAAATTAAGGGGCTCTCAGGCAAAGATAGGGGAATAGGAATAACAATTCTTTTTTAGGAAAAATTAAAATAAAAGTACAGTAATACAAAAAGAACCAAAACACTGACAGTCAGAATAAAACCTGACCCCCTGTCAGTCAGGGTGTGGGTGGCAGTCTGATTTAATGGTGGCTGCAGTCCTACTGCAGTGGCAGATTGGGTTCAGTTGAAGCAGTGATCCTGTAGAAGGGTGCAGTTTTCCTCCAAAGGTCCAGTGGTGATGTGGAAGGGTCTGTTTTTCCTCTGGAATTCAGTGGAAAAAGGCTGCTCTGTGTTCCAGATCTCAGATTTTATCTAGGTAGGAAATGCTTGGCTCCTCCCCCTGGGTGGAGCATCTCCCAATGGGATGATGTAATTTTATGAGTCATGCAGTGAGACTCGATGGCCCATTAATAGAAGATATCTCTGTGGAGGAAGGATGTATTGTGGATGCTGCCCTACTGGTTTTAACAGATGGCCCATTAGCAGGAGATATCCCCCTCCAGAGGTAAGGATCACTGTCCCCCTGATTTCAACAGATGGTGATAGAATACATACTTTTGGTTATATCCTACTTTGCAACCCAAGACCTTCATGTAAATGGATTTTTCAATGAAGAGTAGTTTCATATATGGAAAAAAAAATGTTTGAGCGTGAGGCACTCAAAATTTATATTGCTTCAGTAAAAATAAATATTTGGAGCTATGGAAAAAAAATGTAAGTGATTGCAGTCATTTTAGACTAAAGTGACTGAACTTGATCATTTTAATGGAAGTAGGTCTGAATTATTTGAAAATGCTGGTTCGATGCATATTCATTCAGACTACTGTAAAAGACTCCTTTGAAGTATATGGCATGTAATAAAATTTGTGAAAGGCAGAGTGAAAGAACGACCTGTCTCTGTGTAGTATCATGATAATGAAAGCACTGGAATTTTTAAAAATGTTTTAAACAGTGGGAAACCACTTCTTGGCTAGTGTTCGTTGGCGTATGAAACATTAGATCTTGAAATCTGCCTTCCAATGGGAGGGAGAGCAGTGCAAATCTTGGGACTTCTGTTTGATGATGGCGGCATGTTCTTGGTGCAGTCAAGTGTCTTGTGTCTGTCAGGCGCTGTTGATAAAAAGGTTATGCCATCTAATAGTTAATGCTAATGGTGCAAAACTGATTATTGGAAAAAGTAGCACAACAACAGATTATAGGACTCCTGCTTCTGTAAGAGCGAAAATAGTCCCATATGTCATCCATGAGCAGGCAGTGCTGGGAAAAAAGCTGGCAGAAAGTGCTACCTTTTTTAGATATCAGGAGACAAGATATATAATATCTGAATTAATGCAGAGGGGGTTGTATGTGGACCGTGGCAAGAATCTTCTGTACCTCTGAAATACAGCAATGCTTATGCTTCACTCACTTGAACACTTGAAGAGAGGTGATATTAAATAAGATAAACAGTGAGCTTGAGATTCTTCCTGGGAGAATGAACAAAAAATTACAGATCCTATACAATAAGCAGAAAATTTAAGTGCTGTTCATATGCAGAAATATACATGCCTGGGACAGTGTCTGATACCTTAGTGAAGTACAGGCATGGAAGTTGGCATAAGAATAGGTTTTATAGTTGTGGATGAAGTCAAGTGGATGTCAAAGCTGGTGCCTTGGGAAACAAAGACAAGAGAGACAATTTGTTAATTAACACAACGTAAGTCCATGAAAGCAAAATTAAGAAACTTTAATTATATAAGATATTTTGGGAAAGTAAAACCAGAGTCATTCTAGTGAGAATGACTAGAATGACTTTGTGCTTAGAAGCTGTAGTCATTGAAGGATAGGTGAGGGCCTTATTAAAACTCAGAACAAGGTTAATCAGGATTTTTTTCTTTCTATATGAGTTAGTTGTGGTTGGGCTTTGAGCTCATCCATGAATAAGAAACTTGGCAAAAGTGAGAGGGCGCCCAGGTTAAATTTCTGATTTGAATGCTAGTGGCTAATAAATAATTTATTGATCTATTTATTTACTAAAAAAACTGCCTGAGAAGAAAATGCAGTTTTTCAGCTTTACTTATGCTGCCAGTGAACTGCTGGGAGGGAAATAGCAAACTACTCAGATATACATACTGGACAGAAGAGACTGATTAGAAGAAATGCTGAAATAAAATTTTACAGTGCTCAAAAAATAGGGAGTGAGACCTATGAAAAGGCTGCTAAGAACTTATAAGGTGGTGTTCTGGAATGTAAAAAGTAGTGTCAAAAGTGGACAAAAGATGATGATTGGGTAAGTGGTTGCTGAAACCAA
This sequence comes from Luscinia megarhynchos, assembly GCA_034336665.1. Lineage (NCBI taxonomy): Eukaryota > Metazoa > Chordata > Aves > Passeriformes > Muscicapidae > Luscinia > Luscinia megarhynchos. The sequence continues at coordinate 40,250,648 of CM067566.1, read as the reverse complement.
CTGTTTGCATGTACAGGGAGTAACAATTTCAAGAGCCTTTAGGAGCATTGCATAATTCGTGCATCTTCATGTCCTGTTACTATTAAAATGAACTGGCTGTGGTTTAGCAAATGGCGCACACCCTCATGCATCACTGACATCAAGTGATAGGAAGAGACCTAAACATTGCAAAGTAGAGGTCATCTAATTTTGATTTTGTTTGTCATTTGAGTAAACTAAATTTGCAATAGTAAATTAATATTTACACTATTTTAGTGTGGGGTTTTTTTCCTGTTCAATCCATTAGCCTTGCCCATCTAAAAAGCCGCTAGGATATTATTTTGCAACATGTGAAGCTTGTGATTAAGAGAGCAGAATGGAGCCAAGACGTCTGTGTAGGAGCAATCAAATATGTAGAAAGCAAAAACTATGTGCCTTTCTCCAAATCTGATTGACTCAGAAAATTCTCATTTCCCTTTCTTTTCCAAAAGCCAAACGTAATTCATCCTTAAGCATCTTGCCATCCAAAAAATCCTCTTTTTTTTCCCCCCCAGTTTAGAATTATTCTCTTTTTTTTAGTCAGCCTGCCCCATACACCTGTAGTAAATCCCTTTAGACAGGTTCTCTGGGCTGCTGATCCTGCTCAGACAGAGGGCTTCCCCTTGCCTGTCCTGCTCTTCTTCTCCTCAAGCTCACCTTCATTGAATGATGGCTGGGCAGTAGCTGACAAAATTTAAAATCAGACACATGTTGTCATCCCACCAGTTCCACCCCCACCCCACCTCCTGAATTCCAAGAGCATTTGCTATTATTTATTGGATTTCACTCTTCTAAAACGAATGTCTTTACATGCCGGAATGTAAGTAGTTTCTCTGGGTCATTTAAACGGACCTAGTGGACAATTCTGCTTACAACTTTGCAGGTTTGTTCTCAGTCCTGTGCGGAATTTGATCTTACTCTGAACTTGGTGGCAGTTGGCATGTGAGTCTCTAAAGAACAGGGTAGAGGGCTGTCACTAGATTTAAGCTGACTCTTGAAAGTACCTTAGTGCATTTGACTGCATATGCTCAGCACATTATTTGCATTTGGGTCCTCTATTAGCTGATTTGCTTGCATTAGTTTTAGATGTAGCATCATCAGGCTGGTTGGTGAGTAACACTGGAAATGCTCTTTTGTTTTATATGTTGTATCAGGTAAGCTTACTGACTTATTTCTTTCTTCCAAATCATTGTGTCCATGGCTTTTCATTTCTGGTGTTAAGATACCATTTAAAATTCTTTCACTAGAGACACTAGGTTTGGCAGATAGTTAATATATAGTTGGGGAAAAAGAATGTTAAAAAAAAAATCTCCTTTACCTGACATGAAGCTGTGTAAAAGCATAAGAAATGACCACATCTCTGCTTTTGCACTGCTGTGGCCTAGGAACAGCACACCCTCATTTACTGCCCTCTCCCCTCCTTAGGGAGACTCCCCCAAACCAGACACCTCTCACTCTCTTCCCCTCTCTGGTTGGAGACACAAAGGCAGAGAATCATGACTTGGGATAAGAATAATTTACTGGAAGCAGCAATGAGATGAAAAAAAAATGGACAGTACCAACATCAATACTACTAAAACCCATATAAATAAAAAATAGTACAGCAGTCAAAAATTAACCAGCTTTGTCATGTATGAGATGTGGGCAAATAGCTGCCTGTTGAAATAGTTTGAGATGAGTGTCAAAGCTGCCAATTTTTGTCAAAGTTTTATAATGTACTGGATGACTTATAAAATTACTTGTAGCTAGCTACTGGACAAGTCTTGAATTCCAAATTTTAAAAAAATAAGTTGTTCAAGATGGGATAGTGGAATACATTAAGTCCTAAATTGAGTATTTAGCTTTGGAAACTGTAACATCTAAGTCATGTCTGGTTTTTTTGGAAAATAACATGAGTTTAATTTTACTTCCCTGTTTTAATACAGTTTAGCTTGTATTTGTTCAAATGCCAAGCCATCAGCTAGTAAATATTGTTCATAAGATAAGGCAGGATTTTATTATCTTAAATTATAATTTTGGGAAAACATGCAATCCACAGTTTTAAAGAATTGTGCTCTGAACAGTTAAAGCTGCCACTTATTTGGTGACATAAGGTAAAGCTTGATCTTGTTCTCCTCTTTAATTTCTGTAAATTAAAAAAGTGAAATTTATTTTGATAATTTAATGTGAGGAAGATCATCCCTTTTCTCTCCTACTCCTTTCCCCCCAATTTTCCTATTAATATTTACAAATGCCTTCCTTTACTTTAACCTATCAGGCATATATTATGCTAAACTAAATATTCCTTATTTCTTTCCTCCCATCATGACCATGAAGCTAGCACAAATTAACACTCAGTCCCTTCATTTCCCCTGATCATCTGTACCCTGAAGCAGTTCATGTGGTAGAATGAGGTTTATGTATGAACTCCAGAAAATAAATGAGCAGAAAATGCAATTCCCTGAGGGCTGTCCTGGCTCTTCTGTGTTTTCACATGGACACTGATGGCTACTATGGTGACAATCCCTCAAAATGTCTTTTGGAATGGCCTCCAGCTTGCCTTGACCTGCTCCATGCTCTTACCCTGTTTGGTTGTTTGCTTGGACTTCCTGAGGGTTTATTGTACCAGAACTTTGCTTCTAGTGCTCCACTGAGTTCCTCTGTGTTACTGAAATGGGGGCTGCAGTACCCAAAGGTGTCCTGTATCTCCCAAAGCTCAACCTCGTGCCTGCTCTTGGCCTCCACGACCAGAGGATGCAGCTATCTCTTAGCAGCAACAAAATACAGAATTGCTGGGCACATTTTCTCAGACTGGTGGCTCTGGTGCTTGGGAGTTTTCTGCTTCTCTCCTAGAATGCTTCCTGATCCCATCTGGGTGATATGAGCTGTGCTCAGGCATCCCACTGTGCCGACTTGCCACCCACAAACCTGACTTTACACTTGGTTTTCACTGCTTGCTCATCTACTGTTTCCTTCCTGCAGCCTCTTTTCCTTCACTGCTGCTACATCCAACCAGTTCTCCCCTCGCTGCCTCATATGGCAATGGCACAGCTTTCCCTTTGGCAAGTTCACAGATTTTACATACAGGAGCAATTATTTAAGCTTTTTCCTCTAAGTAAAAGATTTAAGTTTTGAAGGTGAGAGAACATGTGTTTTTCATTATTTTCAAAATTAAAAGGGATGTATGTTTAAATATTGATGGTTTTGCCCTCTGGTCTTTCCCATACTAAATCAACTTTAAAAGTGGAATGGAATATCTGATCATACTGGAGAGCCATTGAACAAATAATGGACTTCTTTTGAATGTGCATAAAGCAATAGCAAAACTCAGTTTATGCAGAAATGTTTTGTCCTCATCCAAGTGTGTCCTCAATAACTTATGAAAGTAAATTTTCAGGATAAAATTTGTTAGGGATTCTGGCAGACCTTTTTGTTTTGACAGGTAATGAAAGTGAGTGTAATGGTGCTGGAGCCAAGCCCTTGGGTATCTACATGCATTTATACAGCTTTATGTATCTGAAACATACTTCCTAATTTTTGTGATGTCTGAATCATGCTGTTTTGTGTGGTTTAGGTAAATCTAACTGATCGTGTGTTTATATTCTGAATACAGAATTGCCTTTGATCTTTTGAGTCAGTAAAATTATACTGATATCTTTAATCATTCTCTCAGTATGACTCATATATTTGCAACTTAGTGTTTATTAATAATGATTATTACTGACTGAAATCTATGAGATAACAAAATGAAACTGGGATTTTAACTGAGAGTGATCAGTATATGCAAATATTTAAATTATGATAAAAACCCCTAAAAAGGTGATTTGTTTTTTTTCTTTTTCCCCTGAGCAAGAAACAGAATTTTAGAACAATGGACTTGTGGGAGTCTCAGAGTTGTACTTTTGGGAGCTACTAGTTTAGTTGTTTAATCTGCAGAGGGAGTTGATCGAGAGCTGTGTGGAGCTTATTTAGCTTTTTCCAGGTTCTGAGTTGCTTATGGTTAAGGATTTGCAACATTGTGATGGAAACATCAGGACCATAGGTTGGATATTCATACAGAAAAAGAACTCCCCAGGTTATAGTTTCAAGTCTGTTTGAGAAGTTACTTGGAAGTGCATGCTTGGGATTTAGTTTGCCCTTGCAACTCTCTATCTTGAGTAGGAAACATCACTGTTTTTGCTGCTGCTGGGTTTTCCTGTGACTTGTTTGTTGTCTTGATATGTCTGTATCAAGCTGGTGTATTCTGAAGCCTTGCTCATGATTATCTCTAAGGGCTGGTGAGACAGCATAGAGTGTGGTATTGTTGTGGTTTGACCTCCCTGCTGCCTTGTCCTCTGTCTGAGGCATTTGAATGCCTTGGTTCAGCATTTCAGTCCTGTCCATTGAAACTGGATGCATGAAGAGTGTCATCTTAGGGTTTCATCTAGGAAAGACTGAGATCATAAACTGAAGGAGGAAGTTGGTAGTAGTAGTGAGGTCAGTCCATTTATCACTGTGGTGCTATCATGAATTACTCACAATGAATTTTAAATAGACGTTGAGAAATAAACACTAATTGCTTTGTACTGTCTGCATTTACCCGGAAGACTGCATTTGTCCTTTTGGATGGAGATGTTTACTGTTACCTGCAAGCAGAAAATTAGACTTATCACAGCACGTGAGACTGTGATTACTTATTGAGACTCATACTCCTGGAGAAAATAAAATCTTGCTTACAAGCGGTAGCATTTTACTGGGACTACCTGATCTGGCCATCTACCTTGAATTTGCTAATCTCCTGTTGGTATCATGTTACCAAGTGAAATCCAGCACTCGCTCCTGTGTCAGTGCAGGAGGTGCTGGAGGAGCTGGAGCTGCCATGGGGCTGTGCCTGAGCCCAGCTCCCTGAGGGCTGGCAGGCAGGGCATGCAGGGAGTATTTCAAGTGAGTCGGACTGCATCACTTCAGAGACAGATCCAGCCATAGCTGAATTAGCTAAGGCATAAACTGATATGTCTTGTGATGCCACCTGCTATTTCAACAAAATTTGTGATTCAGAGCACAGGCTACATGTCACCCCAAAGTGTCCTTAGAGTTTGAAAAAAATGGTGTACAGGTTTCTCTGAATATGAGCACTTAATTATTTTTACAGCTAATTTATCCTTTATACCATCCATCTTCTTTTCTGCTGAGTAATTGAAGAGTCCATTGGGGTCTGAAACTGATCATGACAGTATCTGAGGTGTTGGGAAATAGAAGAGAAGACCATTCCTAAATGATGAGATTGGCTGGTGTCTGGTGTTGTTCCTGTCATATTTCAGTGCTACTGGAATTTTTTGTGGAGCTGATAAAATATTAAGGGACTTATTACACTGACATCTTCTGGAAGCAAAAATAGAAATTCAGTGTTGTGGATCTGGTGCTACCAGGCTTTCTTCCAAGTTTGTAATGACAAGATAACAATGAAGCTGAAAGTGTCAAATGACCTGAATATGTTTTCAGTGAGCCTGAGTTGTTTTGATTCCTCTTAAGGAGAGGGAGGCTTTCAGGGATGGAAGTGCTCGTGGGTTGCAGAAAAGCAAACTTCAGGAGCTCTCACAAATGCAAACTCTATACCAGTTTCTGGATGTATATACTTAGAGCTACTGCTGTCTCTTTCTGTGTGAAAGACCTGCAGATAGGCTTGAGAAGGTCTGGATCACGTGCTGGTGCTCAGGGGCATTTGTGGAATGTTCAGAACAATCTCATGTACTTTCTTTAGGGTAGACACCGTTAATTGGTTGTGCAGAGCCTGCAATTCAAGAGATCCTTGGGTTTGGTTTTTCATTGTTTCATGCATGGTAACTGTAAGCTGAGTCAAGATGACACTTCTTGCCACTGTCGGTACATTTAAAATAAGTAAAGAAGTTAGGCTTTTCTTACATTGTGCTTTTATTCACTTCAGCGGTGTTTATCTTTCCCATTGAAACTGCAGCTCTGTAGAAATACTTAAAAAATTAAGGGTATCTGGTGTAATGAAAAAATTGTAAGATAGAGCATAGAAACAAAGTATACAACATTATAAATCCAGACCACTGCTTTTATGGAGAGTTTTGTCCGTGAACCAATTCAGGTTATTTTTTGCATTTACTATATAAATTAAGTATAATGAAAATTTTTTCAGTGGGATATTGCCAAAAAATATAAGGTAACAGGGCAGTAGATTTTATCTGTGTAAGCATGAATGTCTCTTAATAGCTCAAAGTAACTGAAAAGGACCTTAAGGAAAAAATAAAATTAAGCAGAAGAGTTCAACAACCTAGATTCATGGGGCATAATTTTTAAACAGAAAGACAGAAGAGGAAAAGAGAATGCTTTAAGGTAGCTGATAGAGGAAGTATAATCTTTGACGACTCTGATACCAACTGTGAGATCCCATTTCTTTAAATCTTAGAAAGTTTGTGTTAAAATTTTGAGTAATTGCTGAGAAAATATGCTGGAATAGTGGTGGGGTGTTTTTTGGGCTTTTTTGTTATCTCCCTTCCCCCTCTTCCCCCCTATCTGGTCACAAAAAAGATTAATTCCACTGAAAGCACTCACTGTTTTTCCTGAAGACATTGTATTCTCATTGTTGAAAAATTTTGGTGCTGTTTAATTGATTGCCTGGTTTCTAAAATGTGCTGCAGTAAAAGCTGGCCTTGAAACAATATGGTTTCATTGCTGACTCTTCTCTTCAGTTTATTTTGCATCTCATTAGCTAGAAGCACCTTTCTAATCCCAGCATTAGGGTCTCTAATGGAGCATGTCACAATTTGAAGTCATTGAGAACAACATCTAAGCAATCTTAGAAACATTGTTCATATTTGCTTTTGCTTTTACTGCTCTTCTCCACATTGTAATTGTGTGATATATTTTATTTCAGCAGTACTCACACTTGTATTTTCTTTCTAAAATTTCAGTTTTGATTTTAATAGTAAAAAGCAGTGTTCTGAAATCGTAAGAAATTGATTGCATACAAATGAGGATGTGGAAAAAAATTGAGAACTCTTTCTGAGAAATTAAGGAGGAGAAAATTCTCTGTGTAATAAAAGTAAATGATTATTTACAAGTTTCGTGAGACCCAGTACATCAGGGTATCTGCTATTGCTTACATTGTTAATTATAGATATCTATCTCAAGAAAATTGTTGCTTTTTCACAATTGATACTGCAGCTGGTGAGATGTCCTGTTACATAATCTCTTCCTGCCGATTTAAGATTTCCTCTTATTCAATTTAATAGTACTTAAAGTTTTGAGTTTTAGTACAAACCTCCAAAACATCAAAGCCCCCTTCGGTTACTTGGGAAAACTGCATTATAGGATTCTTGCTGAGGTCAAAAGGAAGACCCTGTTGGTTTTATGTGCTCTCAGGATCTCTGGACAAGTTTTATAAGTGTAGTTAACTGAAGTAATCTGGTCATTGCTTACCTCAAAATAACAACAAAAAGAACTATGTGCAAAAATAGCATGAAGAATACCAAAAGGAGAAGTTGTACCCATGTGGAGAGAGGAGACAGAGGACGTTTCGTTTTCTTTGCCTCATGTGAACCTCTCAGGATTTAAACTTTCATAAACTTAATTTTGCTGAAGGAAAATCTTGATAAGCTGAAGTAATGATGTTTACTTATGTATTTGGAGGACTGTAGAATAACTGAAAGGAAATAGAATTATTGTCTTTATTCTTTATATGATTTCTCTACTGTAGTTCTTCCACAAATGGTCTTTTAAATAAAATGTTGTTCCAGTATTGTAGAAGATTTGTTTCATGATACTAAAATTTTCAAATGTTTCTGAAAAACAAATCCAGGGATACAAGAAGTGGTATAACATTTTAAGTGAGGAATAATTTATTTTTCAAATTATAATATAAACAGCTAAAACAAAACTGTGACTACTACACCACTGTTTTATTTATTAATTCACAAATATACAAATTTATCTTGCATGCATCTGCATTGCACACTAATAGATTTATAGAAACTCGTTATTGAGTAATGTGTTTAGCTCTCCATGTGAATGAATCAGTTGTATCAAAATGAGTTAGGCATGTAAGTGTGTGTGTGGAAAGCATCAATATATATGGTTTTGTTTTACTTCTAAAAACCTAGATGACATGTCAAGTTATTTTAGTAATTTAAAAGAACTGACAATTTGTAATACCTTTAATTATGAAAGTCTCTAGGGGGACTAAAAATGCTTATTATGTATTTTTCAATATAAAAAGTCTTCATTTAGAAATTAGCATCTAAAATCTTTGTATGACATTGGAAAAATACTCCTCTGTTTTAATGACTTTCATGAATGTTAATAAGCCAAGCTGTGTTTAGACGAGGTCTTGCCTCTTAAGTAATGTTTTCCAGCAACTTCTCATTCTTTGAGACCATTATGTAGATCTTTGTGATGTCACGGTAATCTCCATGGCAACACAGACGTCATTAACATGAAGCATAAGCAAAGCTGTTTTTATTCAAACCATTTATTTATTTATTATTTGAAAGGATAAAAAAAAAGTAGGTTAGGAAAAAAACCTTTCATCTTTGAATGTTTGCTGAGATAAAATAATATGAGAACTTCTAATTTAAAAAATAAGGATAATTTTTCCCAAAGAAGGATCTATTCCCAGGTGTTGTGATGAGGTACTTGCCTTCTGGCTTTCTGTACTAGAGATGTTACAAAGCTGAACTGCTGCAACAAGATAAATTTGTTGTTGCCTCTACTAGTAGGTTCCAGTTTTGTTTGTTTATATAATTGGATATTTAGTCTATAAACATAGATCTTGAATTCAACAGAAAAATGCCATCAAAACGTTTCTTTTGTGTAGTATATGTAAAAGGGTTGTAAAGGAACACTAAGTAGTAGTCTCATCTTAAAAGTATTCAGGATCACCTGCTGCTATAAAGACCCTGAACATCTACCTTTTTTACAGGAAATTTGCAAAACAATTTGTTATTCTCAAAAGTGCTTTTTCAGATAGGGTTTTTAACTGTGTTTCAACTTTAGTTTTGATGTTCCATTATGAAAAGATGAAGTGAAAAGCAACAAATGTGAAATTTTACACAATTACTTAATTTTTTTTACCTAAACTAGTCAAACTTGCTACCATATTCACTCTTGTAACCAGGTACAATTTTAAAATTAACGTCACTTTTCAAAACAGTAGTCTGTTCTAAAAGAAAAGCTGTGTGAAGATCATAAAGCATATGTTTCAGGGTTGACTGAGGGGACTTTATATGGAAGCAAACTTCCAGAATCTAGCTAATTTCCAGCTATTCACTGTGGGTTTTCAGGAACTTCCTTTGCAGTGCTTTCAGTAGTCAGCTATAAATTAGCAGATTAATGCAACCTCTGATCTGGGTTGCATTTGCATAAGAATTAAATCCCTAGGAATATTATGTAGATAAAGCACTATAGTCTGTCATCTGTGAGTATGGTAACTAAAAGTTAGCAAGTGTTCAAAAATACGTAAGAGGTTCACTAAAGTTTTCAGCTGGAGTTTAACTTCTACACATTTTTAGCAGGAATTATTTAAAGTATGCATTTACTGTAAAAGTGCTTATTCTGTAGTTTTAATATGGTCTGATTAGTCATCAAGCATTCTCTCTGTCTGGCTTGCTGGGTTCTTTGCACCCTCCTGCTGCAGCAGCAGGGTTATTATCCTTGGCACCATGATTCCTCTTCCCCACAGCCAGCAGGTGGTTTGGGTCCCAAGTCAAGCAAGGAGCTGCAGCGATGTCTGAGGCTGTTTCCTCTTGTGAAACACTCCTCCCAGGTATTATTAAGTGGCGTGTATTTAGCTGTGATATCGCAAGTGAGTTCCTTCCCTGACACATGAGCTGTTGTATCTGAGACTGTAAACATCTAAGCTATCGTATGACACTGGATAAGCCTAATCATCCTTATCCGTGGTATGCAGTGAGCTCATGTCTCCAGGATTTGCAAGTAGTGACGGTTCTGCAAATGCCTCTTCAACTTGCCAGCATCTCAGTTTTCCTTTCAACTGAAAAGCATTTCTGTAAAGCACCTACTTGCTTTTGCTGAAAAAAGGCTATAAATAGAATAACATTGTAGGAATTAAATAAGTTAAAAGAAAAAAAAGAGGCTAATCTAGTTATTATTTCAATATGCAGATGACCGCTACATTTTAATTAAACAGAATAGTTATTACAAGTCAAAAGCAGCTTGAGCTTCCCTTGTATCTTTACTTGCTTTTCCTAAAAGACAGACACTAATTCAAATGAGATTCAAAGAAGTCAGCCTATATTATCGGATAATTTGATGTTCTGTATAATGATGCCCTGTCTTCTAGTTGACAAACCCTTGCTTTCATGGTTTCCAGTGTGCAGCTCTAACTGTGGGGAAACCCACTGCTGCCTTCCCTGCTTGCATCATCCCCAGTGGAGCTGTTCATGTTAGAGTGGCTCTGCATGCATGAAGGGCTCTGTCTTTTTTCTGAGGGGTCAGAAAATGGCCACGCCAAATTTAGTTTTCATCAGAGCACTTAAGCGTTCCTCAGGGGATGGCTTGTGCATGTATACAAGCTTCTTAATTGTAACTTTCTTCTTTTCCTTGGCAAGGGTGGGTTGGGTGGGAGTCTGGGTTTCAGAGAACACTGATGTGAAACCCAGTCAAACCTAGCTTGGCTAGAATAAACCATGTAGAGGGACTGATGCTTTTCATTCTGATCTGGACATACCAAAATGAAATATGGTGGCTCTTAATGGAAAAGATGCATGAAGAGAAACTTGACTGAATCCCATATCTCTCTAAATAGAAAATAGTCCCCATTTTACTTCCCATCTAGATGTCTACTTACAACTGCTCTATATTTCATCAAGGAATTCACTGTGACTGGTTTGGCTTTACAATTAAATCTAATGAACTAACATTTTCATGTTGTTGCTAGCTGAATGTTGATTATTACATCAAGATTTGATTTTGGGATTTTTTGGAGACCAGACATTCTGCTCATGTTTGTTTCTGTATCATCAGATAATAATTGATGCAGTGATTGATAGCAGTGCCTGCCATGACCCCCTCAGTCATGGCACTGCTGTGAGGGAGTGGTGTGTGCAGGTGGGACATGCAGCATATGATCCATCCAGTGGGATGAGGACTCCTCTCTTCTCTGATATTGAGAACTGGAGGATAGAGGGAAGATAGGAAATGCTGAGGATGGCACTTGAATGTAAATGGTGATAGTAATAATAGCATTTTCAGGGTGAGGGCTACTTAAGAGCAAATGAAGACGCTTTTGGCTTATGTAACTTCAAATTCTAAATATGCTTCATGCAATACCTCTATATTTCATTTTGGTAGTTTTCTGTGTGTTTCTCTATATAGGTGTCAATTGAAGAAATGTAATTTTCACAAAAAGCACTTCGAAGTATTGGGTTTATGTAACTTTAAATCCGTTTTTATCATGAATATGTTAAAAGCTTGAGAAACTAAACTGAACTGTGCATAGCCTTGTGCTTGTGGATTTATTCATATACAGTGTTGAATAGATAAGTGTTGGTTGTAGTTAAGGTGGGAGAAGGATAATGCTTACTTCAGTCACAATTTTTCTTCAGATGTTCTGCATTGGCAAATACTGCACATTGGTGATCTTAAACCCATTGTACCTCCCATTTGAGAACTTCAGAACAAAGAAAGTTTTTTAATATCTTGATTTCTGGAGTTTTGGCTTAAAATATTTTGATATTCGTGCATTACATTTCTACTTTATTTATATTGTAAATTTTGTTATAAAAAAAGTGCAAAATCTGTATGGAACTTATTTCCTTGCATACATATACCCTATAAGATTCTAAGAACTTGAGAAACAACAAAATTTGCTACTTGTATTTTTCTTTTCATTACAACTTGTAAAAATAGAATATTCTTTTTGATTCAGAGGAAGTGTCAATTAAATAGATTTTATTCTCAACCAGCAACTTTGTTAAAAATATTGCGATTACATATGCATAAAACTATAGCAGTATTTTTTGCTGAAGAATGTGCACCATAGACACAACCCATACTTTATGGAGCTTTCTTTGTGAGACTTAAGAGTTTTATTAAAACCTTAAGCTAACGTAATGTAGGGAATATCAAAAGAAATAAAAGTTAAGATTACTTTGTAGGGGAAACCCTAAATTTTTGTCTGTCCTTTTTGCAAAATAATTGTCATTAGTGAAACTGAGTTTTCTATGTGAGTGATCTTTGATTTTTAAGTGGAAAAAAGAAAAGGCTTAACACTGAAAACCCTTTTCTTGGTGTTGTGAGGTTTCCTTCAGATTCTGCATCACTTTTGATGAATGCATTTACATTCCAGTGCTGAGAAGTAACTTTCCATTTGGGAGCTGGGTTGACGTGAAAACAGGAATGTGGAGGCCCAGGGTGAGGGGACAGGGCTGAATGCTGATAGAGAAACATTCTCTCTTCAGTAGCTGCTGCCTCCAGCGAGCTTTGAAAAGATCATCTGTGTGTGCGTATAAGGATGTCTGGGGACCTGGGGAAATGGATGGGTGATGTCTGGATAAAACTGCTTTGTTGTCCAATGTCATGATGATAACAGAAAGAATAGAGCAAGTCACCTCAATACCTGCAAGTTTTTAGCTGTCTCTATGTGTAAGTGCTTAAAAAAAATTGTGTGTTGCTTGTGGCTGTAGATGTTTCATTTAATTGATGTACTTTGGTTGTTTTATTAGTAAATCTATTAAATTTGAAGGGCAATAAGTTCTGACAGTGGTTCAAAATTATTCTGTTGTTGTTAGCCACAGGCATACTTAAACTACTGGAGTTTCATAATAGTGAGGAGTTTTTAAAGTGAAAACTGAGAGTGTAAACTTGGGAAATGTGGAAACCCTTAATTTTCATTTAAAATTTGTCTTCTGTTAACAAGCATGAAACCTGAAAACCAAATATCTCTGCTTTTTAGCCATATGTGTATGTTTTCAGTATAACAAGTTGTAAGCTGAGAAATGTATGTAGTAAGATATACTTATGGATAGGGGAAGTGTCATCTCTGATCAGTGTAAATTCAATTTAAGAACACGTTAAAAGTGAAACAAAATTGTAAACTACTTACATGCTCGTAAACTTACTACAAACATAAAATACCTGCTTTTAATACACAGTGAAAGAAACCCAGTTTTTTTTAATACTAATTACTTTATTTGGAAATAATACTTTTGAATAGTCGAGTGGGAGATTAGACTTTTGTTAATTGTTTAAAGGACTAGTATAGTTAGGGAAAATACCTACCTGTCCACTAGAAAGTGGGTTCCTGTAAATATTATTTTTATATATCTTTAGGTAATTGTTTGGTTTTTTTGTTTCTTTTGTTGTGATGGTTTGTTTTTTTTTGGGGGGGGGAGGGCGAGTTGATGTTGGAGTTTGGTTTTTGTTTTTTTTAATTAAAGTAGGTTTATATTCACATCATGCATTCTGTATCCCTATGAGGATCTAAGTAGTGTTATAGAAAAGCACTCTAGAAGTGAAATTATCTCTAAGACAGGTACTGAGGAGAGCATCTGTGAAGCTTTATACTCAGGGAATGTCAAGTCAGAGCTTATGTGGTAGTAGGGAAGAAAAATGTTGGGAAAGCTGCTGCAAACAAGGTTCTCTGGGGAATTTAGGTGTGGCAGCAATAATGACCAGGCTGACTTTCTAAATTACTGTTATAATCTCTGCATCCCATATTGACAGCTACAATTTTAGATACCTTTAAGCTGCTTTATCTTCCTTTGGAGAAATTCTCTTATGCACATCACCAATTTAGAGAAAAACAGTTGCAAATCTGTGATTCTTTCCAGGTGTAACATTGACTTAGTAGTTGCAGACAAGCTGTATTTAGAAGTTGAAATTAGTAAGGCTTATTAAGACAACTTTAATTTAAATTATTAAGAAATTGTATGATCCAACTAAATATGAAGTGTATATATTGTAAAATTCTCTACTACATTTTAAGAACAAAAATGAGGTTTAAGCTTAAGGTCTCTATATGCACAGGCTTATCTCACCCTACAGTAAGAGAAGAACTAAATTTGTCAAATCCCTGATCTATTGAAACCTGCTAATAAAGGCAGTCTACATTGTACTTTAGCCAGCCAGTACTCATCTTGACTATTTTGTGAGAAATCTGGGTAGTCAAACTCACTTTCTATGGAAAGTCTGGCATCAAAATTTTGTAAAGACTATTGTTTAGTCAAGGTTATTGAAATGGAGCTGATACTAAAATCTATCAGCCCTTCCACTGAAACTTTATTTGCCTTGGTACTGCTTCTGTGTGATACCTAACATCCTACAAGCTGGCTTACCTGCCTGCTCATGGTCCCTTGTATGAACTTCTGCTGGTATTTCAGAGAATCACAGAATGGCTTGGGTTGGAAGGGACCTGAAAGATCAGGTAATTCTAAACCCACTGCCATGGGTTTCACTGGACCAGGCTACTCAGGAGACCCATCCAACCTGGTTTTGAATAATTCCAGGGATATGGGGCATTCACAGCCTCTGTGGGTAACTTGTTCCAGTGAGTCACATTCTTATAATGAAGAATTTTATAAGAAAATGGCTTTACAGTAAAGTTGTGGCTTTTTTATCAGCTCGGTAAACAGACTGTATCATATATTGGGTATTTGCTTCTTCTTACTCATGCTAATGTTTCAAATACCCTGTTTTCCATTAAATTGAGTTTGTTTGATGGCTAGTTACTGCAGCTAGGCATTTTGGAGAAGACTGTCACTGAAGTGTATTTTCGTTCATCTTTTACTTTTGCTCTTAGGGGAGACTGATAAATTGATTTAGATACAACTTATTGATTTTGATGTCAGTCTTATGAATTGAAGCAGCAGGGTTAGCAATGCCCTAAGATGCCAGTTGTTTCTCAGAGGGGCATGTCAAACCCAAACCTGTGTTCCAGTGTGGTTCTGCAAGAGATGGTATGCACTACTGTGATGAATCTTCTACCACAGTTGGAGATGGACAATTCTGAAGTGCCCGGATGTAGTAGATAGTAACAAGCAAGTTCTCTAATTTTCACTGATCATATGAATTCCTCACTGGTGATGAAGTTTCACCAGAGATTGAAAGTCAGGAGGTTTAGCTGGTGTGGGCATCTGAGAACTGCAACGCTTGAAAGGTCTTTTAACTTTCTTGTGCCTTGATTTACTTGTGTTTTCTTACAGAACTTCACAAAGTTTAGAGTTTGTTTGGAGCCTGAAGTGCCGTGTGATCTTTGGTCAAAGATAATATATACATGTGATGCACTGTCTGCTCTGATAAATTTCATGCTGTCATAAGAGTCGGAATAGTCCAGGAATGGCGTAGATATTTGTTGTGAGAACCAGTGTTTTACTTGGGGGCAGAAATCGAGAATTTTCTTTATGGGAACTGAATTCATGCCTTCTATCTTAATATGTTGACTACCTGTTCTCTGGTGCTAAAAAGGTGAAATCTAAGCAAGTTATTCAAGAGTAGAAAAGCACAACCAAAACACAGCTTTTTGTTTTTAGTGTGTTTGCTAAAGCTTGAAACTTTTGCATGTCAGCAGTGATTAGTGACACACAGAAGTTTAAAGTTGCTATTAGAGACAGCAACAGAGGAGGAAGAAAGGTGGAGTGGAAAAGTGTATATGCATGTTCTGTTGAAATGAGTGGTTGCTCCAAGGCTACAAAAATGGGTTGGCAAAAAATACAGCAATACGTGTTTTCTAAGTGGAAAGAGAATGTTTCCATGTGCTTCCAACTAGAATATCAAGTAAGTTGATTTATTAATCACAATTTTTTGCATTTTTGTTTCTCAATGCGTTGATTTCTCCTTTCATTACTCCTCCTTTCTTTTTCTAAGAAAAAACTGTGGTATGAATCAGGCTATTGGCCAAGAAAATAAGTTTTAATACTTCTACAACAGTTTAATGAATTAGTATAATGGCTGCATTTTCTGATGTCTTTAAGAGTAGTTGAAATTGTATAAAATTCAAGATGGTATTGTAGAGTAAAGAACCTCGTGTTTTGTAACTGGACTGTAGGATAAAGCATGTGTTTGCCTCTAGGAAAATAAGCATTTTGTGTAGAGACTTCTTTATTGAATATTTCTTTTCAAGAGGCCTAGTATTCTGGAAAATTTTATCTATTGTAAAAGTCCCATGTACCATTAAATGCGATTATTATTTTGATGAATAAGCACAGCTGGCATTTCTTTTCAATATCTGACTGCCTTCTTTTTGAGCCTCTAAATGTGCTGTTGTTAAGAGATTAGCCTTTGGGGTAGCAAGTTAAATTGTTCATTTCTGCTAATCGCCAGGCGGGACAGGAGTATAGACATGAACTGGCTAGATAGACTGTTCTGAGTGATGTGCGAACTGCAGTTCGTGAGTTAGAAAATAAAGTTTAAAACAGTTATCTTTCACCAACACTCTGGCTGCAATGTGTTACCACATGCCAGCATTGGTTAAAATTCAGATGTTACAGTTTTGCTGAGTTGGGTTTGTTTTTCAAGGTGTTGCCCTGGAGGCTTCAGACAGGAAGGTTTCCCGCATCTGTCGCGCAGTGCCAAGTGGAAGAAAGGCAAAGGCCAAATAGTAACATTGGCTCTCAGCTCTTTTAGGGTGGATTGGTTACAGCAGACTTAAAGAGGGGTCCTGAAGTTGTGGTCAATTTATTGTTTGTCCTGCCCTCCAGTCTGTGATGGGAAAGGCTGGCATCGACCTGGCATTCTTACCCAGAGCAAGAATCACACAGCCCTGAAACAGACTTTAGCTGGCTGCCCTTCTTCCACGCTGTGTATGATTAGGGATCTAACTGTAAAGGTCATGGATTTCACTGACTCATGTACTGGCTCTCCTCTCTGCACCTTTACGTTTGCACTTTAAGAATTCTTTGCAGTGAGCCTTGCATGTGTACAGGTTCATCTAATACAGGCAGAGTACTCCAGAAACCAAAATAAAAACCCTTTCAGTTTTTTCTTACAGGGAACAAAAATAGTATCATGTTTAATTATTTAATTAATATGATGAGAATGCCTCATGAAAGGGCAGAACAACCTTTTGTCCTCATCTATTTAATTTAGGAATATACCCATCTTCCTTATTTTATTAGTTCATTTTAAGTAGAAGAGAGCTAATTGAAGTTGATCTGCCTTTTCATTCTTTCCTGGGTATGCCAGTTAGCTTTTGTTAAAGAAATGCAGATAGCCTAGGTAACTTAATACTGTAATGCCAGAAGATACTAGATCAAACTCTCTAATGCAGTTCAGAGCCAACTGTGCCTCTTCAGTAGACAGCTCTTGATTGACACTTGTTTTGGTGTAATAAGACTTACGTACTCTTAGGGAACTAAGTAAATGAAAAGTAGTTTCAGTGTCCTTGGGTCTCAGTTAATTATCAAAGGATATATGCATGAAACTTGTTTTGTGCACAGGTATGTATGTTTTTTCTGTGCTTTACAATATGTGGATGAGATGTGAATATGTTTATGAATTCTGTTGTAACTGATTTCTTTTCTAAATGAAATATTTTTGGTTTTCAGTTTTGGCAAGCGTTCTGCTGGCAGCTTCAGACGTGGATGTGAATGCATTGTTTTAGAGCCATCTGAAATGATTGTGGTAAGAATATTTTCAAGTCAGTTGCTTTCAAATTTTACAGACCAGCTTTGGTAAGACTTCAACTTCCAATAAGCCTTACCATTTTCTGGTTTCTACATGATTTTGTAATAAATATAAGATGTCATATCTATGATTTATGTTGCTGTTAGATTTACTTTTTCAGATTTCTTGTAAGATTAAAATTTTCTTGTGCTAGCAGAATACTTTGTGAGGGGTTTTTTGAAGCAGCTTTATTATTATTGGTAAACATAGATGCTTTAAAGTATTAATATCAGGTTAGTTTAAGTAATTAATGTTTGAATTAAGTTTAATCTCAACTGTCTCAGGTTTTTAAGAATAAATTTGAATGTTTTAAATTCTGCCTACCTTCCTAGGTGAAGGTAAGGGTATTTTGTTAGCAGCATCTGCTATAGTCCAGTGGCAGAACATTGTCTCTGAGGGTTTACAGGCTTAAAAGTTTTAAGTTGTCACCTCAGGGTGCATCATGTGAATAAATGGGCTAATTTTTTCTTCTCTCTGTCACAGAGATACAGATCAGTTCATAATACAGGCATGACAATTATCTAAGCCATATAGATAGCTTAAATATAGACTGTGACACTAACCATCTTCTTTCTAAAAAGTAACAGTTTCTGTAAAACTTGTGCAGGCTCTAAAAAATGTGTTATTACTTTAGGATTATACTTGTTTATTACCAGTTTATGTAACTCAGGTGACCATCTGGGAAAACAGTTTGTTGTCCCAGTTTGTTTAGTAGAAGTATACAATTTCATTGGTTGTAGCATTCCTTGTTAAGTTATAAGGAAGAGTGATATAAAGATAGGCATTGGGAAAGGAGGTGACTAAACAAGAATTTTTTTGACTGATGGATAATGTTGACACGTGTTTGCCAAAATAATAACCTCTCCAGTTCTGGAAAGATGAAATTGAATGCTTCACTCAGGCTTTCAAAGGAGTAATTGCACTTTGAATAGAGAGAATCCTATCCCCAGAGCTGTTTGGGCACACAAGAGGTGTAGCAGAGTGTGAGTGTGAAGGTGTCAGACGTGAAATAGATACTCCCTGCAGAGGGGGTAAACGCTGCCTGCTTTCTTCTGGTGAGCCAGGGACTGTGCTCTGAGTTAGTGCACTGAAAGCTATACTTAGTCACATGGGTCGACTGATGTGTGGCACTTCTGACACCGACAAGCTGCAAATTCATAGGAGTATTTTGTCTAACATTTCTTTGTCAAAAAATATGCAGGAACCTTGCGTCCCTCATCTCTCATTCTGAGGTTTGGAATTGAGTAACAGGAATTAACTGAATCCACTTACATAGCCAGTGCTGGAAGCTGTGATTTTTTTTCTTCATTTCCTTGTTAGTCTCAAATAACTCAAGTAAGGTTTCTATTAGTAGGGTGAATACAGAAGAGATGTTGGTTTTTCAGCCAAATTACTGCAAAAAGATCATTCTATTCCAGGAAAACTAGAAATATTAGTTCAAATATTTTCATGCAGCATAGTGTTGTGTAGTGAAGTAGTCTTCAAACTCTGTAGACAGTGAAACTGAGAAGACTGATTTTATACTAGAATTTACCCAATAGGTATTTTTTATTCTCCCTGTTGTTGTTTTGAAGTGTTTTTTACACATAAATCCAGTGTATTAAAAATCCTTTTATGCCTTCAAAATATTTGAAATAAAACCAGTCCTAAAGAGTGAAGCTTTTGCCATGGATTGGTTAGGGAATAGATGAATAGGCTGAATAGATGTCAATAAGGAAACAGGCAAGTGTTCTCTTGTACCAGTATTCATTCCATAATGTATTGTTTGGTTAAATGTTTGTATTTGAGCACACATAAGAAAGGGGTGAGGAAGGGAGAATTTTTCTTCTGTCATTTTTGAAAAGTGATCGTGTTTAGTGATCCTTTTCATACTAATGTTATTCTATTTTTTTAGTACTGGTTTTACACTTAGTGTTGAAAATGCAGGAAATTTGAAGCTGGCTGCTCGTTTTTGAAAATAGGATTGCTTGTGTTTCAAACAAGAAGAAACATTTTTCTCTCTTGTGGGGAAAGACACATTCTCTTGCATCTGTCGTAGGTTGATTACATGGAAGAAAATGAGGAATATTTCCAGCGTCAAGCATCTCACAGGCAATCTCGAAGAAGATTTAGGAAAATCAACCAGAAAGGGGAGCGGCAAACAATTATTGATACTGTTGACCCTTATCCAGTGGGGAAGCCACCTCTTCCTAGAGGCTACCATACGGTAAGCTGTCTGTATTTATGGTTCACAAAAAAACATAAACAGGAAAACTACTGAAAATAGCACAGTCACAATGGCTAAACGCGCAGGTATCTTAGGAGTGGGCTTCTGTGGGGAGGTTTCCCTTCAAAATTACTGTGAATGTGGCTCCATCAGTATGTGAATATGTGTGCAGCTTGCATCTTAGTTCAGAGCTGAAAGTATGTTTCTTATGATTGTGGATGTCTTGTATTATTTTTTACTGTTCCAGTCATTATGGGAAACTGTTAAAGAAATTCTGTTCTAATTTCCTTTGGCTATTAAGTTACAGTAGCATTAGTTTAGTGTACTGTGTTAAAAGGTCAGTTAGTGAAGCAATCATTCACATATGTGATAACAGGTGTTGCCTGAAAAGGACTGTGCTGCATTGCAGTACACCAAATTGGGTTAAATCTGTACTTTCTTTTTGGAATTGAGAACTTAAATGTAAAATTTAAATTAACTTCTTCTGGTATTTGCCCTTTATACTAGATTTTAGCAAGCTATGTAGTTGGCCCGTCATGGAGGAAATCATTTGGTGATTTTGCTTGATTGCTGTTGGTGGTGAGGTGGTGAGGGAGGGAATCTGTATCAATGTTTCCAGACTTTCTCTCGAGATGAAAATAAACTAATAATTAAAATTTATTCTACAAAGTATTTTATATGGCTTTCAAACTGAGAAAAGCTCTATTAGATTGTTTTTGTATTGATTCCAAGTGTGAGCAAAATACTGAAAAAGCTGTTTGTCTTTGGCTCTCATTTATTTGTGTAAGCCCTAAATCTGGTAGAACCATAAAGGCATGGGCATAAATGACTTTGTGCGTATTTAATCTCATTGAGTTCCATGGGCTGAATTTTGTAAAATGTAAGCCATATGCATATAAATTTGCAGTATGAGAGCTTTAGTGTTTTTAAAATGCCATATTTGGTACAATGCAATTATTAGCTTTTTCAAATTCTCCTTCCTTACCCTTATTCCTTGACTTGTTTGCCAGTTCACTGTATATTCAATGTGTGTCTATAAGTGTGTAGATGTTTGATTACATCTGTTAATTATACAGGCTTTTCCTCATGACTTGAATAATTATATTTTATGCCAACAGTTTGGTTTTGTTTATACAACAGCTTTTAATGGTTTAATTTTCAGTGCAGTTTTAATTTCCTTCTAAATTGAAGGTGAATTGAGCCAGTTCACTTGGTTTGAACATAAAACTTTTTGCTGGCCTGTTTTTGCAAAAAGAAAAAAATACCTGAAATTGTACTTTGTAGGAATTACACAAAGAATTACTTTAGTTTATATTATTTAGATGTGTTTGTTGTGCTTAGCAAACAGTGGTAGTGTGATTTGTACCTAACTCTAGAAGGGCAGTATTTAGATTACACAATGCCATTTGCATTTGTAGGGCCCTGCCTGTTGTATAAATTTCACTTTAGGTGTGCCTGATGAATTTTTCTTAGCTTAACTGGTACTAAAAGCAAAAGTCCATCCTGTGCTATTCTGTTGTGCAATTTCATAATGGTTTTGTGTATATGCTGCGAAATCCATTGCAAGTGAGATTTCATATTAAGATGGAAGAGATTGCCAAATAAACTGTAAAATTTACAATAGTTACAGTCAAATGTAACTTTTCAAAGTGTAATAGAATGCATATGACTGACATTATTATTTTTTTCAAGGCAAATAGAGTAAAATAAGCTCAAATGAGTTTTAAAATGTCATTAAGACTCTTCATGCTGGTCCATTTCCTCCTATTTTTTACAGTATTTGGTGATCTTGTAGACATTATTCTCTCATTCACTTCTACTAGCAATGTTATTTCTATTGCTTCAACCATACGTGTTACAGGCTGCGTTGTCTTTTCGCCCTTCCTATTTTATGTCCTTTGACTTCATTTTATTGGTCTTAATTTCTTGAAAAATTGTCTGAAAAAAGCAGGATTTTTTTGGAAACAAGTAGGAAATCAAGACATCTTATAGCACTTACCTTGTTAACTTGTTGCCCATCCATTTCTCTGGTCAGCATCTGTCAGGGTGTTGTCTTTGTTTCAACTTATTAATTTTTGCTATAAAAAGATGGAAGCATTAAATTAAGTTAAATTGAAAATGGATTAATATACTATAATTATTTTCAAGCTTGCTCTTACATGTGCATGTGTTCTAGTTTAGGTGTTATGTGTATGAGACTCAAAGTAATAAAGCTGCTTTGATAGTATCCTCTAAATCTTTGCAATGTGTACTTTTCTTATATTCTGTTTTACCCTAAATCCATAGAGTTAACATGTAGAATTATTATTTTGGTAGTTCATAAATAATTATGCTGTATTTGCAGTAGTCTCTGAATGCTTTTCTTCAGAAGGTCCAAACAGTCTTTTCTGAAGAAAGTTTTCTATATCATAAAAGCATAGAGCGAAATGTAGAGATGAAATGCAGTTGCATGATGTGCTTTTCAGGAGTTAAAAATTAAATGCAGTGCTCTCAGTTGCAGCATGGCTTTCTGCGGTAGAGCCCACTTGTATTGGATGGTGGACCCTCATTAACATGATTTTAACATTATCTTCATAGTGGTGGAATTTACTATGGCATGTCTGATAATGTTCATCTTTTCCTTTCCTCCTTTATGGCATTCATTTCATTTTGGCTCACAGGAATGCACTAAACCTCAGGTATCGTAACTTACTGTGTATGGTCCACTAACGATTTACTTGGGGATTTGCAGTGTGATACCATAATACTGATGCGACATTATGACTAAAATTGCCTTCTAGCCTTTGCTTTGATAGCTCAGCAATCTCATTGGGATATAAAAATACTTATGTAAGGGTGAAATTTAC
The DNA here is from genome assembly GCA_034336665.1 of Luscinia megarhynchos. Lineage (NCBI taxonomy): Eukaryota > Metazoa > Chordata > Aves > Passeriformes > Muscicapidae > Luscinia > Luscinia megarhynchos. The sequence goes on along the minus strand of CM067566.1, from coordinate 40,227,977 downwards.
TAACAGCACAATGTCTCTTGCCCAGCTTGACTGACCTTCCTTGCTTTGACACCCTGTGATGTGTAGGAAATGAGAACTATAAAAAAAGGCTGTATATCAAATATTTAGTGTTTGGCCAACGCTTTACTCAAGTATCTCCTTCATGACACAGAAGACTTAATCTTTGATTTGGACTTAAGAAATTGCCCCCGTCAGCATTTAGTACCTGTATGTCAGTAAAATGGGGAAAGGCGTGTGACAGGATGAGGAGTAAAGAAAAAAAAAAAGCCTTTGCCGTGGTGTTTCTTGCTTGTCTTCCATTCTGGTGGTTTCTACTGACTCAGTACAAAGAGACTGGGTTTTATAGGCAAAGTATGTGTAAATGGTCATTACTTGAAACACTGCTTTGCCAAGCTAGGGAGAGAATGGTGCTCAAATAAGTCAAGTATCTTGGAATGGTACCAAACCAAACAAAATATGGAAGTTTTTCCTGATATCAGACCTCAAATGCACTCCAAGTGGTCTGAAGATCTGAGTGTAATCTTTTAAACTTTAGTGGCATTTGCAGTTGCACATGTCAATGCCAAAATAAATACTGAGCATCCGTCAGATACGTTTGTTAAGAATGTGTATTATCAAATTGTTAAGTGTCTCCACTGTTATGCTTGAGAAATCTCTTGTGATAGAGCTGAAAACAAATTAAAACTACTTAATGTTTTTAGGTGAAAATTTCTTCCTTTCTTCAAAAATTGCTTTGATAAATTCTCCTGGTATTTTTTTATCAGGAAATGTGTTTATTTTAAAAGTTCCTCCTGTGTCACATTGTTAAATTCATTTATCTAAAACACAGAGGGTTCAAATATCAAAATGTTTCCAGTATCATAGACAAGTGATTTCTGGGCTGAAATGTTCTCTTTCTTCAAAATGTATAGTACACTTCTTTTAGGAACCCAGTGTCATACCTTCGGATCAGTGCTCCCCAGTTTTTCAGTGGCACGATCTTAAGTAACCTAAACACTAAAACTAAACTACTAACTACTAAAACACTATGTTTAAGAGTGATAATGTAATTCTCAAATTATGGTAGGAATTTGAAAGACTTTGTTGTATTTTATAATTTATTCTAATGCTTGAAAGATTATTTGAAGTGAAATCTATTATTGAGTGTACTTAGGCATGTTACTTTTTGAACAAGTGTTGGTGATTTCTAGGATAAGGCAAATAGAAGCTTCATCATATATGGAAATGAAATGTGTTTTATCACACAGATAAAATTACATTTTTTTTTACCACCTTTATAGTTTGGCAAAATTGATCAGCTCTTTTTCAGGGAGAAAAACAAAGCTGATAAGTCTGAGTTGCTCTCACTTGAATCTAGAAAATGTTTGCTTGTGCTTCTCACATGTCAGAAACACCTTTAACTAGATTAGTGCTAATGCCTCCTTACTTACTAGCAGAATTAGGATTATAACTCCTGAATGGGGATTTTCATTCTGTATATACCTATACTTAAGGGGTACATCATATTTTCAGTGCAAAGCCTTTGTTTAGAATTATTTGACTGAAACAAGTGTGAATCCATTCTCCTGAGAACCTACATGGCTTTACTTCTGCTTTAGACTTTTTTTTTTTTAAAATACTTTAAAAGTGAATAGTCATCTGTGGAATGATTTTGAAACAGGATAGACTTTTTTGTAGTATCTTACTGCCAGTAAACACTGTGGCTACTTCCAGTGCATCTGTGAAGAATTAGTCATGCTCAGTTTGAGTGTTGCTCAGCTGGCTGTTTTGTATATAATGTATGGAATATTTGGCATAAATTGACGTAAGCTCATAAAGGAAAAAATCACTTTGTCCAAAATAAGGCGCTGTTCTTTGGAGTGTAGGGGTTACAAGTAGTGATTTGTAACTCCCTGCTTTGTGATGATAGTCTCTAGATTTGGTATGTAAACTGAGATGTGGGTTTTTACTAGTCTGTACTGTAGTCTTTGCTAAAGGTAAAGTATCAAATCTTGTGGGGGTATATTTAAAGAGATGTAGGTAGGCCTGTAGGAATAATGCTGAAGCACCTGCAGATAGCCCTGAACAGAAAGATGGTGTGTGGTGTTTTACTCTGTGTGAATCTCTCTAGATTTGAATTAGTTAACAGGCTTATGAAACTTGCTGCTGGTGCACTCAGGTTTTCTATAGCCAGCTGCTGAAATCGCACCAAAAGGGCTCTCTGCCTTTAGTAGCCTTCCTTATCCCATTCAGCTTGAGATTCACGTGGGGTGACAATCCGTTTATCCGGTGTTGGAAAGAAAAGAGTGGTGGGCACGGAGCCATCAATAACCCCAGCTTCTATGCCCAGTTACAGGCATGTAACAATTTTATCCTCACACACTGCTGTGGAGCATTGTGAGGTGTGTTTAGGGCAGACAAATATTCTTTCTGGATTTTATTTGAAGGCGTTGGCTGAAAATGTGAATGGGAGGAGGGCTGGAAATTATACCATGTCTAATGTTGCTGAGTCAAATCTGATCTGCAGCCATGACTCCTGAAAAAAATAAGCAAGAGAGTTTTTCCAGGGGGGTTTTTTGTGTGCTATTTTTAGAAAAGGATAAGAGCCTACTTATTTAGTAGCAAATTGTAGGAAACTTTCTTCCTGCCCCTATCTTCTTTTAAAACTAATAGTGCAAAGCATTGGTGAAGTAGCCTTTTTTTTCCTGATAATGTTTGACTTCCCATTATTTGCTGAGAATCTAAAATACCTGGGTTGAAAATTTATGTTCTGATTGTTTTGTTTTATGAAACAAATTTACCTTTACCTTTATTTTGTCTGCAAAATGACATGATAAAACTGTTATAGATCATATTGCTACATTTAGGAAGGATTTAAAGAAAAAACATTATTTTTTTTTCTGCCTGAATTTGATGCAAAACCCTGGTTGTTTTTCTTTATTCAGTGTGTGGCTACTGAAGCGATGTGGAAGTTTATAAGATGACAAGCAGTGTTTTCTGGTTGTTAACACAGTAGAGAAGAATTCTAAGAAGTTGATTTAAGTTTTAGTGCTTTGTTACAGAAGTCAGTATAATTTGAGATGAGGTTTAATGTTACTTGGGTTTGCCAACCTTAATATATTTAATTTCTTTTAGAGACAGGACCCAGGAGTAGAGGCTCAAAACTTAAAAAAGATACAAGAAGAAATTATTAATAACACAAAAAGAAGAATTAGAATTCAGGATAAAATTCCTAGATTGTTCCCTCCTCCCCTTCATTCCACATTTCTTACCAACAACATACAGAGAGAGAGAGCACTTCAGTCAGTTATACACTCAAATAATCAGTTCCGTTTTCTTCAGAGAGAAAAGTCCCTTTTCTGGTTATGGCTTAGGGGGTGTCTTCACCTTCACAGTCTGCATCTGCCGAAGAACCACAGAACTATGAATTTCCCTCCCATTTACACAGTCCTTCCAGAGCCGTGTTATGGGTTACGATACACACATGGGATACCACCTCTAAAGGCAGGCTGCTAAAAAAACAGAATTCTCTTCATTGGCTTCTCTATCAAATGTCTCTGTTCATATTCCAGTTCCAGAACACAGACTCCCATTGCCTTGGGGAAAAGGATACTTTTCTCAAAATTTTCTTCAGTTTAAAGGAACTTTAGTGAAGTCACAATCACCACAGCCCACAAAAAAGGTTTTTAGCTACTTGCATCTTTTCAGTCTCTTCCCACCAGGAGCTTTGTCTTCATCCCGCTGACTTCTGTAGTCTCCATGCTTCATTTCTTCTCATTCAGGGGAACTTAGCAGATCGAGGATTCCGTCCAGGCTTAAAGAAGTTACAGTTGTATCCAGATTGCAAAGAAACAAACGTGGGCAGCTGGAGTTCTTCTCTGCCACGCTGAAAGGCGAGCCGAGCCCAGCCAGCAGGGCTGGGGCCATGTGGCCGGTGCTGGGGCGATGTGGCCGGTGCTGGGGCCATGCAGAGCCCGGGGGCCCCCCAAGCCAGGGGCTCCCCGCAGAGCCGGTGCCAGGCCGGGTCCCCCCTGCTGAGCCTGGGGCCGGGGTCCTGAGCCGGGCCCCCCGCAGAGCCGGGGTGCCGGGCCGAGACCCTCAGACCGAGCCCAGAGCCGGGCCGGAGCCCCCCAGCCAGGGACCCCCACACCTCCAGAGACCGGAAACCGAAAGAGACAGTTAACTCGATCCAACTGCGATTTGTGAAAGCGAAATAACTTTTTCATTGGTTTCCCGAGCTGTCCATCACCAAATCAGCTCTCTGATTGGTGCCAGCAGCTCACAGGGGAAGCTCCCAGAATCCACCCCTCCCCCTTACCACGTGAAACCAACACAATAGGACAGTGGGCAGGAAGGTGTGATACACACAATGAAAGCTTGGCTTTGTGAAAAGGTGTAAAGGATCTGGAGAGTTTGGAGGGAAAACCAATTTTTAAAGCAGCCTTGACTTTCAAAGTGTTGTAAATGTATTTACGAAGGAGGAATGTGCCCAGAGAAACAAGTGGGGACAAATCCACTCAGTTGTCAGAAATGTTTGGAGTGCAGGAGATGTTTGAGGGTTTTGGCTTTAGAGGCTTGTATGAGTTGTGGTACCTGGACCTATTTAAATAGATGAAATATTGGGACTTGCTGATAACTGATTTTTTTTCCCCAAGCTGAGGAAAACTGGGAAGGGGAAGGAAGTTGAGAAGGTTTTGCTCTGTGGCTTATGCAAAATGAAAGCAAGAAGGTTGCCTCACGTAAATAAAAGTTGAGCTGAACTCACTTTGTTCCGGGTTATTAATTTAATTTAATTTATTAATTAATTAAAGTAGTGTCAGCAGAAAAACATAATTGTGTACCCACCTAAATTTGCAGATTATTGCTGATGAGAAGTAACATGGTATGCAAAGTTTTAAACATGTTAGCATAAATAATGCATGCTTGTTTGCACAAACAAATTTGTCTGTATTAATAACAAAACAGTATAAAATAATTTATTTAACATTTCCAGTGTTGAAAATAAAATGCACTGTATTGATTGTTCCATTAATAAAAGAAAGGGGCTAGTTCTTTTGCCAAGCACGAATGTCCTTTTACCAGGAAAGGATATTTGTTAACTTGCTTTTCTTCATTTACAAAATCCGGTGTGTAATTTTAAAAGCAACTGCTTTATTATTCCATGATGGTGATGATCTGCTCATGATTTCAGATGAGGTTGGTGTGTACATCATAATGGGAAGTAATACAAAATACTAAATAGATACACATGGTCTGTATATTTTAACACATCCATTCCTGAAGAGAATTAACACTGTGTTATACATGGTAGGTGCATTTTGAAGTGAGACACTACAAAAATTATAGGATAATTTTACCTGAAATGTGAAATGCTTGAGATGATTTGGGCGGCTCATGATACCACTTTTTTTTACAGAAGTTGAATGTTTTCTTCATGGGAACATCCACTGATAATGTTGTAATGGCAAAAAGTAATACCCATCTCTGTGTTCTGGCAAAACACCACCTTTTTAGCCTCACAGCTTCCTTCCTTCATCTGTGTTGTAAGGGACTGTTACTGTTGTGCAGTTATGCATTGTTTTGTATTTTTATTAATATAGGAACAGTGCTATCATTTTATTTTGTGAACAAAGCAAAATTGTTAGTTCATCATCCTTTTAGTAATTACTACTGGCAAGCTAATGCAAAATTAATGACATGTGGTGTGTTATTTACTCAACTTGCAGCTTTTGTCAGAGGTTGTCTATTTTTATAAATTACATCATCCCTGCTGCAGAACTCTTATATCCATTGGGATTTACTGTTCTTCCATTCCCTTTGGAAGGGCTCACATTGATGTCATAAATGGATTTGTAATTGTGATTTGATTTGGAAACTCAAAGACAAGCATTGAAGCTATGCAGTGTTTTCTGCAACTGAAGTGTCAGTAATATTTCTGAGGATTTTTTTTTTTTTTACATGACATTAGGTTCTGTTTACAGGTTGTAGAGTTGCCAATACTTTATAACCACACGTATGTAAAACTTTGGCTAATAATAGCATAGATTTTTCTAGAGTGGCATAATTTTATTGCTGTCATTGAGACTTGTGATGTGCTCTTTTCTACTATATAAAAGATTGTTTTTCTGAGATGTACAGTATAAAAGTAAATGTGAGGTATGTCAGCAAAGCTGAAAGTTGTTCATGCAGCAGAAAAAATGGATTTTTTCATAACTCTTTTCTAAATTGATCATTGTACAATGTAATAAATGCAAATACTGAATTTCTACCAGTTGGACTCGATGATCCTTGTGGGTCCCTTCCAACTCAGCAGATTCTGTGATTACAGCAGAGGAAAATTTAAGAAAGCAAATATATACATGTGTAAAAGGATATCCTCATTAACATGGGGTTGTTCAGTTAGAAACCCTGTTTGTATATAAAGTACATATGGGGAAATGGGATCTGCCATATTGTATTTGTAGAATGCCAATACAGATCCATTGAGTGCTGGCATTTCTGTACAGATGAGTATCATGAGTGATAGTAGTAGTGCAGTTATTTGCCCTCTAAAGGATGGAAAGAAGCTGTTAGTTCATTTTTTTCCCCAAGTATCTGAGCCTGTTATGTGACCTGAGCTTGACATAGTGACTTAATGATAAAATTATTAGTATTATTAGATGTTTCTGAGTACTTTTAATAAAGCCTTGACTTGACTAATTTGACATCATTTTGCTGAGTGAATTTCAAAGCTCTAAAATAAAAAAAAGCTCTAAAATTTTAGTAGTTAAAATATCCTAAGCAACGAAGAAAGTATAGAATTGAAACATGGAAAAAATGCAATGTTCCAAGTTCCAAGAAAGCAAATGGCATTCTGGCCTGAATCAGCAATGATTGTCACCTTTTACTCAGAACTGGTGAGGCTGCTCCTGGAATCCTCTGTTAAGTTTTGGGTCTCACTACAAAAAGGACATTGAGTTGCTGGAGCGTGCCCAATGTATGATGAGTAAACCCTTTTCAACTTTATTGGGTAGATGTGTGTATTACAGTGCCCAGGCTAGATCCTGCTGAGTGCAAATCCTGTTATCCATGGCATTTACATTTACTTGCATCTTTCATGGGTGACAGTTTGGTTCAGGAGAGCTAAGTCCTACGTAAAGCAAGGTAGTTACCTTGAATTTACCACAAGGTTTGCATGTGAATTCTTTCCCTGTCCTTTGCCACCCTGTTGTGTAGACATACTTTTAAAGCTTTTTTTTAAAATTATAATTCCTTGTATTTACACTTTTCTAATGGAAAGATTAGAAATATTTTTTTTCATGAAAAAACCTTTTTTTAAATGTAAGGTCTAGTTAAAGTATTAGTATTCTGTTGTATGCATAATGGGTTTTGAGAGCTGAGCTTTAGGATTGAGTGGTTAGCCTTAATTATATATGAATTTTCAGACAGTAAAGTTTTGACATGCAGCTGAAACAGCTGGCAGGTGTTATGTGTATTGTTGATATGCCTGGCAGAAAACCTACACATATTGTGTTCTCACACTTTTTCTTTATTTTATATGCATGTGTGTGTGCATGTGCTACAATGTAAAATATTTTACTTTTCCTTCCTTCTACTTCTAAATTGCGTGTTACTCTTGAACACTGTAATTTGCTAAATGTAAATGCTTTCAGCTAACTGGTTTTAAAGTCTTCAAATGATCTGTGGTGCACGAAAGACCACTTTAAAAGTAAGAATTCTGACACCAGCCTTGGAATACAAAACAGCGTAGAACCATATTACAAGGGAAAAAGTTGGTCTGGTAGGTGCTCTTCTTCCTATTTTTATTTAACAATTCTATATCTAGGTAGCTGATTGTGTAATTGCAAGGGAAAAATATAGTGTTACATTTGCAAAATGGGACATCCATCAAGGATGGTAGTTTGGCTTCCTGATTTATTTGATTAGGGAAGAGGAAAGGGAAAGGGCATTTCTTAGAATTTTATTTTAAGCTCTCTTTACTTGAAGGATATAATGTTGTGGTTTGACTCTTTTCCTATATAAAACCAATTTGGCTCATTTTGCTTGGCAATTATTTTAAATATAAAGAACATGTGAAATTGCATGGGGTTTGTTACCTGTAAGAGGTTTGTATGAATTATTTCTGTGCAGTTGCTAGAGGCAGGGCACAAAGCTCTCAGGATATGTTAGTGCATGGTGCATTACACAAGAGAGGATATGCAGGGGCTCAAGGAGAGAGTTCTCCCAAAAGAAAATGATCGTACACTGGTAAACTCTTCAGTGTTGATTTTAATTGGGAACCTCTGGAGTAGGCTCTTCAGAGGGTCTCCTGATATGAGACTGTGACTAGAGAAAAAAACAAGAGTTATTTCCTTCCAACAGACAACTGGAGCAAGTGAAAATTCTCTGTAACAGCAGCCAGCTCTTTCAAAATTAAACTTCCTCAAAACACCAGAGATAATTTGTAAGTTACTCTGGGAGATGTCCAAGTACACATTAAAAAAGATGAGCAGTATGGTGGTTTTCTGCTGGCCCCATCTACCTCTGTACCGTGAACAGAATTTCGGATTCTCCCTTAAAGCTTCTAAGTAAGAAACTGTTAAAAAGCATATTGTATTAGCTTAGGATGAAAATACTGTCCCTTCACTACTGCTGAAGTCACCCCATGAATAAATAAACAAAAAAAAAACCAACAGAAAACCAGCTAGCATTTACGGGAGACTGAGAAATCTGGGGATTGTTTGTTTTTAATCCACTAATATTTAATATTGAGACATGAAATAATTGTTCCTGTGCCTTGGTTGATCTTAGATATGTTCAGTTCTGTGCCACAACAATCATCCTTGTAATGCAAATAATGTCAGCGTATTTCAGGTAGCAGGTTTCAACAGGGCTACTAATGACCTTAACAATGTAGAATTTGGGCAGTTGATTGACCTTAGAAAAATCTCTGCGTTTTATTTTCACATTTTAACAGTCCAACAGTAGGATACCCATGAAAGAGGTAGTTATCCATCTTCTATAAAGTTTTCCTACATTGTTATGCAGCAAAGAGTGTAAAATGTTAGGGTTGCCTCGCGTAAGTGAAGGACTTGTGTCCCTGGATTCCTGCTGTGAAATTGGTATGGACACAAGTGTGGGAGTTTTTTGGGAGTTTTTGTGTGGATATTTTGTTAGTTTGTTTTTCCTCCCTGAGAGTGGTCTGATTTGTGTCTCAGTAGTGAACTTTGTCCCCAGCAGGTATGGATGTCAAAGTGCTGTTTAGACCCCGTAAAGACAACTTGCTACACCTGTATGCTTGAGATCATGATTCTTGACCTTAAAAGTGTGTTTGCTGTTTGGCTTTAATGCTTTTTCCTCCCGGTTTAAGAACAGAAATCACCTTCTCATGTTCTCTGATGTAATTAACATGCCATTGTTAAATCTGGTCATAACAGCGATTTGAGAAAATTTTGTAAATGTTGGGAAAAAACTTCCATCTATCCTGACATAATGCATTTTTTCCACTTCTGAAGTACTGAAACAGTGAAGGAAATGAAACTAATCTGTTGCCATCCTGCCAACTGAAGCCATTAATAATGCAAATTTTATGCCTAATTTTAAACATTTAATAATGATAATATGTATAGTTTTAAAGCCATGACAATATGCATTCAACTTCAGGCTTGTGTAAGAACAAGTGCTTTGTTTTTTGTAAAAATCATAGGTAAAATCAGTTAAACATCACATAAAGTGACTTCACAAACATACATATTATACATTATTTTGACCTAGCAGGGACATAAAAGATATGTTTATTTTTGGTGGGTTTTTTTTTGTGTGTGTGTGTGTGTGTTTTGTTGGGTTTTTTTCCTAAAAGCATTGTTAGACGAAAAGCATTATGCTTTTATTAATTATGCTTTTATTTAATTATGGAGTCCAGAGAAAAGTTTCTGTGCTGTGGTGAGCCTTTGCTCAAGTCAGTTTTATGAGCTAATTTAGATATTCTGGAAATAGAAATGTCTTGTCACAGTTTGGATGAGTGACCATCCATTGGTTTCCTTTGTATCTGTTTAACATAGTTGTCAAACCAAAGAGAATTCAATGGCAAGTATTTTAGATGAATATTGTGACTTGCTCCCATTTTAAGAGGGATGCAAATAAAACATTTACTGTACTGAAAGCAGAGCTGTCTGCAGAAGGTGACAAATGAGTCTCCTGTCAGAGGGATGATTGGCAGTCTATGGCACATCCACCCAGATGAGGCAGCAGCCTGACTGCTCTGGGTTTGTCATTATTTTAAAGATCTGGATTATAGATTCATCTGCAGCAGCAGTTCAACAGAAGGGCATTTGTTCAAATGGTCTGTAACATTAGTAAATGTGTTATTAAACAGCACACACCACTCCATAGTAAGTCTTGCTTTGGTGGAACCAGTTGTGCAGTGAACATCATTATAGTATGGCAGTGCCACAGCCTTATTTTTAAAAATTAAATTAAATAACATGGCAAATACTGTTACTTTATCAGTGTGTTTTGGCCAAAGTGGTATTTTAGTACCTTGAAGAACATATTTGGTAATTTCCTTTTATTTAAGTTTTATCTAAAGTTCTGAGTTCTTGAGAAAATACTAGTAGGGATAGGTATTCCTAGACTGTCCCATATCTGCTTTATGCTGATACATAGGAACTTGCTTGCATGAAATCAGGTTATATGGCCAGAGATTTAAATTGTTGGTAGTAAATTTGTCTGAATACTTTAGAATAAGACTTTTGTATGGGACATTTAAGTGTATCATAGCATTTTGAGTGAATTATTGTTCTGGGTTTTTAGTGGTTTCTGTTGGCGTTCTTAAATCTGATGGGAGCAACAGATTGCTACGTAGCCACCTCTCTGGTGAGGTTAGTGGGAATCAGAGAACACCAGCATTACAACATTGAGAAGCATGCTCCTAGGAGCTTAGTAGTTTTGTGTCCAATAGCCCTGAGCTTAAATTTAAGTTTTAAACTTCCACTTCTTTCCAAGTGAGGAGGACAGGAGAAAGAGAAGATAGCTCTGCCTTATTTTCCTTAAAATTACGTACTCCGTTCTTGCACTCTTCAATTTAGCTGTCTGTTATTCCGCCTACACAGCTGTGTAATGTCTGTGTAATTGTCCCTTCACTGTGAATGTTTTTTTTTTTAGCTACTGCATGGAGTTATGCAGTGGCAGTAAATTTGGTGACCTTAGACTGTTCTGTTGGTTTTTGATTAGGTATTTGAACATGAAGGAAATGATACTTTTTTGTGTTTAAAGGAAAAGGGGAAAATGTGCTGATAATTTCTGATTTTGAAGTACTTCAGGAAAAGAATGGTCTCTGTATGTAATCTGTATAAAAATTTAAGTACTTCTGTAACTAGTTTTGAGTTTGCTTGAAACTGAGGAATTGAGGTAATCTGTTGTTACAGCATTTGTCATTACTCTAAAAAGGTTTAATACTCCAGGCATTGTTGACACTGCTTAGGAGAATGATATCCATGTGATATGGTGTTCTAGAATTTAAAATAGTTGTGAGACATTGCAGTCAGATGATCCATGCTGCTGAGATCTCTACCAATTTCTACCTAGAATTCTGTTTTGTTAGTGAATCCGTGATCCTGTGGGGTAGTCCTAGGATGTCTATACATTTGTAGTTGCTTTTGAAATAGCTTTTTAGCATTCATTTCTGTGACTCATAAAGGGACATTGGATTTCTTTTTATAAATATAGTATTTTGAAAGCAGCCAGGGCTAGCTCATCATGTGCAATTATTGCATGTTGGTTTAATAACATTTCACTTTAGTAGCCTAAAAACATTTGAAAACCTGCCTTGTCTTTTTTTTCCCCCCGAACTTTTAAATCTAAGCAAGGAGTTCTTATATAGGTTTTGAAAAATTCATGAACAGGAAGTTGCAGGTTGGTTTTCAGTGATGTATTTATGCTTCTTTATGATAGAAGCTTTCCACAATACATTGTTCTAATGTTTTACACTGATTTAAATTCTAGTAATTTTTCGCTGTAACCTATAACAATTCACCAGACTTCTTCTTAAATTATTTTTTATGAAAATAAATTATATGTGTTTTCTGAACTGAAAATGGACAGTATGTACAATTGCACCATACCTGGAAATAGTGGCAGTTGAGGAGGAAGGAGCAGAAAAATGGAATTGACCATTTATTTTTTAAAACTGTTTTGACTCACTGGTTGTCTGAGAGTGGTGTTTTCTTCACCTAATTTCATAAATGTCACTTTTTATGTTTTGAATGTAAAGAGGCTAATTTTTCTGTTTTGAAAACCACAAAGTTTTTGTCAGTTAATAAAACTTTTTGCATTCATGTACAAAGTACTGACTTAATTTACTAACAGATGAGTAGAGGTGTATAGTGGTGACCAGCATAAGCGTAAGAAAGTGTTTCATGGCAATGTTACATGTTTTATGCTTCACTACTATTTTGATGGGTTTAATCATGTTTTCGTGTTACTTGTGAAGGCTTATGGCACAGAAACCTATGCTGGATTTTAGCTGGAAATACCAACTGGCGTAGAGAGGATGCATGTTGATAGTTGTGTGTGTGACAGAGTTCAGAAAGTTGTGTGCTGCCTTCTTGTGCTGGGGAGATGTTTCTGTTTTGGCAGAACTTCATTTTTTTTCCTGACATGAGCATAAAATACTCAAATTCTGCTCATGGTGTTAACTGCAAGGCCACCCAAACAGACTGAGGAGGGTTTTAATTGCTTTGTCAACAAGTAATATTTTTAAATTTTGTACTAGAGGGGGTTTGCCTAAGCTTCCTAGAATTTGCAACTTCTGCTACTTCTAATAATGACTTCATCAGAAAATTGATTGTGCTTAGCATTAAACTGTTTTACAGGGCTTAAGCGTCATTTAATGTTTTAAAATCATCTGTTAGTTGTACTGGCACATGGCAGAGACTTTCAAAATTCTAAACTAATTGCTGTAATCGAATAATTTAAAGAACAACTTATCTTTTAGAATATATTGAGGGCCAAAGGCATAAGTGTCATTAAATTCACATAAATGTAAATACATTCAATTTAAAAGGTGCTACATATGAAACTGTGTCCATTGAATAATTGTGCAAAAAATAGACTGGATTATTTCAGGATCTTTTTTGCTGTTGCTAGAATTCATTTCCACTAATTTTTATAGCCTCATTTGCTTGCAATCATTGCCAAGAGTGAAGGAAATCAATGTGTAACAAGCTAAACTCATTATCAGTGTACATGTTTATTTGGGGGAAGGCAGCTGTAGATTGTATGCCATAGTATTCTGTAGTATCCAATTTTTTTCCTGTGTATTTTGCCTCTCTAACAACTGTTAAGTCCTTTCTTCTGTTGTCATTGTTGGGAAAAAAAATACTTTGAAGTTATTGTAAGGCCAGATGGTCTCTGATTTTAAAGAATGCGTTGCAAGGATGTTACTGAGAACTGTACTAATGTTGAATCCTAATGGAAGTGTGTCATGTCCCTGGCTTGGTCACTCCTATGTCAAGTGGTACAAGCCTGTGGCACTTAAGAGGTGCATTGTATGGGGCTGACAATTTATTGCTTGAGCACGTCCCTGTTACATTTCAGCTCCTCTGCAGCATGATTTTGCTGGTACAACGTGGGAAGGGCTGTAGCGTAAATGGGAGTGACTGGGGACATTTCTGAGTTTAAGATACAATTACATTTTGAGGGGAGAATTTTAAATGCTATGCTCATGTCAATCTCTTCCACAATCCTTATACCCATGTGTTTTTAGTAAAATTTGTGTATTCAGTGTGCAAGGAGGAGCAGGATCTCCATTCAGAAAGGCTTGAAATGGTATGTTAAAGGTGTGTGCCCATGTACCTCCCACACCCCTGGATGGATGTCTCTGGTGAAAGGGTGAAGCTGCTGAAAATCTGAGAGAGCTCATCCAGTGCACTGTTTGTAAATACGTGATGAAAATGTTTACAGCTCTGCAGCAGCTCTCTTTTGGGTGGAGGGAAAAGGGAGGTGATGTCTCTGCTCTAGCATTATCTTCTTGAAAAGTGGCATTCATTTCAGGATTTGGCGATGTAAACGTGGGTCCTCATTCCCACCCTGACTTCAGTGATATTCTTAGGAGCCAGCAGCAAACGGATCCCTCCCCTCTGGGGATGCCTTGATCTTCCAGAGGCTGATGCCAGACACAGGCAGGAGCTTGCTGTTTTATCTGCATTGTCCATCGCCACCTTAATGAGTGAAACAGTTAAGTATCAGAAGGGGCGAGCCTCTAGGAATGTGTCTTCCATTTGACTCGAATATTTCTGTGGATAAAGGGAGAGGGAGGGAGAGGAGCGAGAGAGAGAAATCCACTTACATCACTCGAACTGCATTGAGTGTGTGCCTGTGTGCAGGTTAAGAGACAGACTTCAGTGTCTTTGCTTTCTGCAGGAAGCAGCAATGCCGTTTGTATCCTAAGAGGAATTTTTTATTTAGAAAAGGAAGCATTCTTTCTACCCAGGAAATGGCTTTCCTTGTGCGTTGCTATGCCAACTGCCTGCAGCCATGGTCTTCCAAAGTAAGCACAATAACGTAATTATATTGGCGTATTGCATTCAGACTCATGATTCTCTGGGTTTTTGTGTGTGTAACTGTGTTGTATTTTTGTTGCTGGCTCTTTGGGCGGTAGAAGTGCTTGTCTTGATTGTGAGGAAACAGGCATCATAAAATTAAATGTCCATCAATGTCATGCTGCTGAGATTAATTGTGCAAACTTGGTTAGCTGAGTGGAGCAGAGATCACTGGTCACTACTCTGTCAGCATCATTAGCAGCCAGGGGAGGAGGTCCCTATTCGCGTGCGCTGCCCTGATTTTGGGGGAGTGGAGGGTAGTGGTGGCGGGAGGGGGGAGGCTGCGTTTGTGAGTGTGTGATTGCAAATGAAACAGGAGTATTAACAATGCTTGACTGAGTGCTGGAGGCTGGTTCCTGCACCCTGACCAATATAATACTGTATTAAGCCTTTTTGAGGGAGTCTCTGTGCAGTCAGCCATTTTAGCTTTTTTTTTGTCCTCCCCCCGCCCCCCTTTCCCATTCCTCAGGCTCAGGGAATGGTTTTGTTCCCTTGAATGGATGCTGGATATGTAGGATTTCATCAGGCTCTGTACGTCCTGACATGCTTAGACTTCCAGTGTCGCAAAAATGGAGACTAATGCTGTCATTCGGATTGCTGCTCTGCACTACAAGTGCGAGGGGGGTTTTGAGCTTACCTGTAGTGACACTTTTAGCTCCAGCCTGGCTTCATCCCCTCCACCTCTTTTTAATTTAATGCTGTAGAGGGTGACTTGCCATCCATAAGATATTGGTACATGATGTGTAAATTCAGTTCAGCTTATGTTTCTTCATTATGAAACCACTTGCAATCCCAGCTAACCATGGAGTTATGGGCCAGCAGGAGAAACACTCAGTAAGTATTGCAAATTCTGTTTGTTCTATCAATAACCTGTCACGGGCAAACTGCATGCAGATTGAAACTGCTTGTCGTCCTGCTCACTGGCTTTCCTGCTTGTGGATTTAATAGCGGGCTTGGAGGGAAAGCTGTCTCTGAGGTGGCATTAATGTCGGTGGCTGTATTTAAAATAGTTTTTAGCTTAGAAAAGGCAACTCTGTAGCTTCTTTTTGAATGCTAAAAATTTACTGAAGAAATGTTGACATACTTTGGGCAGGAAGCTTTAAGCATTCAGTTAAAATCATTATGCATTTGTTAAAACTTTAAAGCAATATGTAAGCTGTATAACAAGTGATATAGTTGTAGGTGATGATAAGAATAGATTTAGTCTGTCTAGTGTGTGGTACTGCTGTACTGTTGCCTTGTAGCATGGCGTTTAACATCTGTGGTACACTTATGCTGAAATGCAGAAACTGTTAGTAAAACATGGAATGAACAAAAGGCGTAAGTACTGCTGCTTTCTAATTGATCCCATGAGTCAGCTACACCTTTGTCATGCTTTAATCCCATAGGCTGCCTGTGTTTATTGTTTGGGAAAAATGCATTCATAAGCAGACGAGCAAACATTATTTAACAAGGTCTCAGGTGTCAGGAATTAGAAATTTAGGTTTTGCATGATGAAAAGATTCTGCAAGTTCTATGACAATGTATAGAACCTTATTGCTCAGTTAAAATGTTTAAATCTTCATGATAGATTTTATATGATTCAATATAGTTTTCAATCCTAAAATTTGTTTCTTGGGTTTATTTAGGAGTATGTGTTCTGTGACTGCTGGGTCTTAGAATGTGCATGGGAATGTGAACAGTATGTTCAGCAGATACACTTAAAGAGTCGTAAATAATGGGAAGAGGTAATAGCAGGAACTTTTTGAAGGAAGAACTTTTTTTTTTTTTTTGCAAGAATTCAGTGTTGATTGTGTAGAAATACATAAAATAATCTAGAAATGTTTTAGAATGTGTCCAGTGAATTTTTCCTACACATGTAGCAACATATCACAGTTTCTTATTGTAGATTGTTTTGTTCCTTTCCCTTGTTAATTACATTCTAAGTAAAAGGGAGTTCATGTAACCAAACCATTTGGTGCTCATGAAATATTTAGAACTTAATCTAAAAAAAAAACCCGAACAAAACCCACCTTCTTTCCTCCTGAAACTAAAGCACTGAAGAAGCTGAAATAGAATAGGATACTTTGAACTTGCAAATAGGAATAAAGAGAAAAAGCTGCATATGTATGGGGTTTTTCTGCTCTTTCTACTCTCCAAAGAATGCCAGTGGAAAATTCTAGATTTACTCTGGTAGCAGAACAAGTTTAACTGATGTTAAATAAGTGCTTATAGATAAAGGAAAAAAAACCTAGCTTTTTAGAAACTCTACATTACAAACTCTGTCATATTCTAATTGTATAACTTTGAGTTACTTAAATCACAGAGATGAATTTTTCCAGAATGGAGAGTGGACTAAAACGTAGAATAGTAAAAGGAAAAAGGTCAAGGGTATTCCTTTACAAATGTACCCATATATTCAAGAGGAAGATATCATACTGGCTGATATGCAGTTGTAGATTTTGCATGAAAAAAAAAGACTTAATTTTAAAACTATATAGAATTGTATAACTAAACTGTTAGACTAGGTCAGCAAAAACCATTGCTTTGACCATGAAACTTTTCATGCCTGTTCACCAGGTAGACATTATTTTCCTTGGAAGGTAGGACTGAAAGATGTAAAATTTTCATTCAGAGGGAACTCCAAGCTTCCCTTGGAAGATAAGACTTTATCTTACTTTGCCTAAGAGGAAAACTTCTTGAATTAATCATTTCTGGTAATGAGTTATTTTCATGTTAGTGTTTTCCCAGAATTCTAAATATTTTATTAATATCTGACTTGAACTTATTTCAAAGGGGGAGGCTTAATTACTTCTGTGACATCCCCATCCAGAGTCTCACAGCTTGATTTGCTGAAACAATGCAAAATTCAGTTCCAATCTGGAACTGAATGCAAAAATCTACTGTGCAAGGTTTCACAAACTTCTGTGAATTAATTTTACTTAATGCTGTTAAATCTTAGTTTTGCACTAGTTTAATTAGGGAATGAGGGTATATGGTTTAAATCTACTGTTCTGTGAAAATGGTATGCAGACTGGCCATTGTGTTAATCATGGTGAAAACGGAGAGAGGAAGAGTAATAAAGGCTCTTGTGTTTCCTAGATTTTTTAGATATAAAAAATAAATTCAGCACCATCAATCAAGTGTGTTGGTCTCATGAACCTCATATCTCATAAATTGGAAGAGTTTGAAGCAGTGCTACAAGCACATATCTGAAAGTGATATTCTTTGATACACAACTACTGTCATCTGTTTAACAGGTAGTAAAATTATGCTGTGGGTGAAAGATGGCAGAGAAATGAAAGCAGGATTGTTGCAAAAATGCTTCTGCTTAGATGTTGTATTTGATGTACTTTATCAGATTTTGTGTAATTAAAAGAATCTTAGAATAGTTTGAGTTAGACGAGTCCTTAAGGACCATCTTCTTCCAACCACTCTGGCATGGACAGGGACACCTTCTACTAGAGCAGGTTGCTCAGAGCCCCGTCCAGCCTGGCCTCGAACACTTCCAGTGATGGGACATCTTCACTGGGTTCATTCTATTTGGCTGTTGTTGCTGGTTATAGGAGTCCTCTCAGCCAGCTTTGTAGGATTTTCATTATAATTTTCCTAATCTTAAATTTTAGGAAGATCAGCGGTGTTTAAAAAAATATTGCTTTGTGGATGTTCAAACAATCTTCACGTGCTGCATCTTATACCTGGTTTATTATGTGGGAAAAAGCACATGAAGGTCAAGTGCTTGAAGGTTCCCATTGTAGGCTCGAGCCTTGGAAGGTGTTAGCTTTCAATCTCATTTCTCTTTTTCCTTTGTATTTGTTGTTTGTAGGAACTTTACTCCAAGTCAACTAAAAAAAACAAAATGAAAAAATTGGCAGGTATAATGACTTGTAAGAATGGACCTTGGGATGCACAGTTCTTATATGACTGTGTAATGATTACCAACTCATGAATTGCACAATACATTGGAGTGACTTATGGACAACCTGTAAGAAAGTATATTTTTACTTGAGGTGTAATTGAAATAAAGTCTGCTAAAAAAGGACAAGTTTCGCTGCTGGCACAGTGACACTTCTTTAGTGGTCATGGATGCTGCAGTCTTTAATGTGCTCGACCTCTCTTGAATTACTAAAAAATATTGGAAGCACTAAGGCAAATTTTTGGGTTGTTCTTACCATATTTTAATTCACAAAGATTTGTGACCATGTGCTAGGGGTCCCCTCCCTCCCAGGAAAGACAAGGAAATGAGTGGTATTTTGAGGAAAAGTCTTGAATGGGGATGGTTCAGATATGATTATTTTAGTTTGTGTAGTGAGGGAACCTGTTGGCATGCTTTCCTAAGAAGTCTAGAACTATACTAGAAATCATGTTTTGTTACTGGAAGAGATCATCAGTGTTTTTTCTTAACTCATATAATGAATGTAATGTAATATAGTTATTTGTCCTTTGAGCACATCACTAATAAGTTGTGGAAAACAGGTGTGGTGTTGTTGTCAGATGAATACAGTTGCTAAACTTTTGCTTGTTTGTATATACATATCTGGAATAAAAAATTAGGTGCATGAAAAAGCTCAGTCTAGGTAGTAGCGACCTGTTAGCTGCTGCAGCTGCTGCTGGTTATGATTTTGTTCATCTTGATGAATTACCTTGCTCTGGGACTTGATACATATTTTCTTCTTTTGTTGTTAGGCACCTTTATTTTTAGTGCTTATTGAAACCAGATTCCTGTTTGGCCCCTTCTGATTATTCCTTTCCTTTTAATTTGTGTATTTTGAAAAAAAATTTCATCTCTGGAGACCAATAAAGGGGTTGTGGATATTTCATGTGATTAGAAATAGTGTTTCACCTCTTTATAAGTGCATTATGATAGAGTTTAATTGCACTACCGTATATCTTCTGCAAGATTTATCTCAAGATGGATTGCTCTGTAATAAGCAGCTGTTTGATGTTTGGCTAGCTTCATTGCTCAAAAGGCCAGGTTGTGTTTATGGTGTAATATTGAAGTCTTACTCTGAAGAGAAAAGCATAAATATTATTCTCTTCCATGGCTTTTCAAGATGCTTGTAACTACAGTGTTCAGGCAAATAATTAAAATGTGGGGGTGGCATCTTAGTTTTTCAGGTAGGTCTGCTGAAGCAAATCTTTGGCAAAATATAAGGGAAGAATTGTAAGAGCTTAAGATGGTCATTCCACAGCATAGGAAGGTCTAAATAAGCATTCAGAGGATGGATTTTGTTGCTTCAGTTTTTTGTATTGGCCCAGTTCAGGCACTCACAGCCTAATGATCATAAGAAAGGTTGATTTTAAGTGATTTGCCTGGCATTCTGCCTGAGATCTGTGGTAGACTCTGGCTAAATTCCTGTTCTGCAGGACAGCATTTAACTGCAGATTTCCCCAAAAGCTTATAAATAGCAAAATTTGGGTCATTTCATAGGAATGACCGTGAAGGCATTTAGTGACCTGTAGAGATGGCAGAGAGAGCGTCCTTGGCACGTAGAAGATGTCCTGCTATCCTTCTGTTATGGTTTCAATGCCTGGGGATTGCACAGCATATTTCAAAGTGAAAGGAGAAAAGGAAAAAAAAAAAACAAAACCAAAACCCCCAAAAAACCCCCACAAAAGCATACCAGAAAGGCTGCCATCTATATGTAATAAAGTAGCTAAAATTTTTTCAGGTCAGCGTAGATAGTTCATGTAGAAGATTGCACAGTAGGAAATTTTTCAGCAAGTTTATCAAGTAAGAGAGTTTCATGCCTCACAGCATAATCAGTATTATGGCTCTGGTTTATATTCTAAAGTGGCCAAATCTAGTGGTGCTGTTGGAGTGTTTGCAGAGTGATATTTTTCATGGTGCAGACTGGAATGTGTTATTTATAGTCACAATGCAGATGTGAACCTGAAAAAGAAAGTCAGCTTCTTCCAAAATGCTATTTTGAGACCGAGACACTAAAGCTATTTATTATTACTGAGTTGTTGACACTCCTGCCTGATCATCAGACATGCTGAAAATCTAGCTAGAAATTGAAAGCTGCTGATACCCAACAATATAAAAAACTAAAAACTATCCAAGCAACCAAAAATCCCAAATATCAAAAGTAGTAAAAATTCCAAAATCCCTTAACATAGTGTTGACTTGTTCCTGGTTCTATGAGTTAATAAAGGCATAAGAAGAAGATAAACTCTAAAAAGCAGAGATAATGTGTTCAGTAGCCTAAGTTAAAAATAACTTAAATGTGGAATTCTCAGTATGCACAATGAGTAGCATGAAGTTCATTGTAACTAGAAGCAAGCACTAAGGAAACTAAGGAAATCCTGTGCCTCAGTATCTCAAGTTTATTATTCCACCTGCAAAATAATTGCAGTCCCTTGCTGAATACTGGCTCAAGGGTTTTAATCAGTGATGCTTAATGCTGGTATTTCATTTCCAAGTGACGTAAACTCAAGAGTTTAGCGAACAAAATGGTAAAAATATTCCAGTGAGAGGAAGTAAGTTAGATTTTTTGGGAAGTTTCATTTTTAATTATCAAAGGCAGGGGGATCTCAGTGGTATGTAAAGAAACATGTAGCTTATAAGAGGATTAGAAAATGCTCTGAGTTGTGCTGTGTTTTTCTGCAGTCGTGATTGCTGCTGGTACTACTCCAGTATGCAAAAGTGAGGGGAGGTGTCTCGTGTTCTGTATTCTGCTGCTAACGTGGCCTGAAGCTTATCTGCAAAATACTTGTGTACTTGATAACTTTACAGGCTGTCTGCAAAATCCATGAAATATCAAGAGATAACAGGAATTGTTTAAGAATATGAGCATTAGGAACTATGATTTCTCCATTCTAAACTAGAACTGAATAAACATTTAGGCTTTGTTCAGATCATGATGTTGGTGCTGGAAACTCTTAAATATAATTTTTTTTTAAAGCTTATTTGAAGTTTGTTTTTCTTCAGTTGTCCCGCATAGTTTTTATTCCTTGTTGCATTCTAGGCTTTAGGCTTTAAATTGCTACAAATTAGCCCTTAACAGCATCCTTGATGTTTGAAAAACTGAGCTAATTTTATTAATCCCTCAATGAATACACAGGGATGTGATTTTTGCTTGACTGAAATAGAGGCAAGATTTTCAGATCTTGGAGTTATTTTATTAAGATCTTATTTTTATTTTTGATACCTTAATTGCAACAATAAATATATGATCAGACTACTAATTTTTTAATCTACTATTACTGATGCATTCTTGGTAGCTTTTTCTAAAATCTGAAATTAATAGATGTAATACTGCTAGAAAGAGGAAATAAACCCACCACTTGATAGGGTATTTCAGGACTTGTGCTGATGAGTGTAATACTGAACCAGTGTTTCCAGTGTTTGAGAAATATGGGTAATGTTAAGGATTTGAGAAACATGAAATATTACTGTCTTGAGATTCACCCTTGACCAAAGAACCATGTACCCACCACACTTCATTCTCAATATTGTATTTAAGAATGTGGTAGCTATGGTGCAAGAGAAATGTGGCATGACTCTAGCAGTCTGCAGTGTTTTTAGGATTCTAACCTTTGCCTGCTTAACCCATCAATCTGTTACAGAAATGTCACTGGCACTGGTATGGTATCCCAGAATTGGATGATGGGTGGTTATTCCAATTTTGTCAGCTTGACGCTAGTATTTTTGCTGTTCATTTTGAGATGGTGATGATTCAGCTAAGAACCAGGAGAAGAATAAACTGTTATGAAGGGGTCTCTGCTCAGTGGGTTACTTGTGAAAGCTGATCCTGTGCCCAGAAGCTAAAATTTATTGAAGGGTTTATCATTCCCTCCAAGCCCCCTGTTTTGTATGAGGATACTGGAAGGACAGATGAAGGACAACAGATTGCATTGCTGTTGTGTGGGTGATGTTGTAGGTAAATAGCTTTTCATTATAACAGTACCTGACACAAGCAGTGCTACTGCTTGGTCCCTAAAAAGTACTAAGTGTAGGGATAGAGATGAGCTATTGCCTAAATTTATTTGATTTTATTTGTTGCTGAGGATGGATGAGGGCTCACAGCATTTGGTGAAATAACTGGAAAATTATTTTGTGGATAAAATTTTGTGTGTATGTTGTTTGTAATTTACTCTTTTGATGCTGGACCTGGTTACCAGACTGCAAGATTATATTAATTCCATTAGCAGGAATGTTGGTCCTTTGGGCTAAAGACTGTATTTGTCTTTTTGGATTGCTCTCACTGCAAATTTGAAGCTTGCTGCTGTGAACCAGCTTCATGGTGTTCAGCTAACCTGGCATTCTATACTTAGCCTAAACCTTAGAAAAAGTTTAAAATAAGCTAAAAAAGCTAAAAATAAGACTCAAAAAGCTAAAAATAGGGCATTAGCTCCTTTTGCAATCACTGGTCTCCATTGTAGATGCTGGAACACAAAATCCTGGTATGTTTAGTTCCCTTTTAATGAAAAGAAAAAGAGGATATTCCTAAATGAAAAGTAGCCTGCTAAATCCCACAGCTTGGTCTGAGTACTTTTCTAGCCTTTCCCAAGTGCTGAGTTATAGGCAGTCAAGTTGATGTCTCCAGTAATATGATGTTCCTTCCAAAGTCTGTCTGAAATGCCTTTAAAAAAGCATCAAACAATTTGATCTGCTCCACTTTCAACAGTTCCTGTCCTTTGTGGTGTATGGAGTGTAACTGCCCTTCCTTTAATTCAAATGGGTTTTCTGATTTTTCCTTACATGTCTTCTGAATTCCAGTTTAGTGACTTTTGTAAACAGCAGGGAGCTCTGAACCATTTGACAAAACATCAGAAAAGGTTTTGCTTTGAATGTGAAAACAGTTGTGACTCCCTACACTCAAATGTATGCATACCTCCATGGCACCTCCAGATCTTACATGCAGATGGAGATTACAATTCTCCTTTGGACTAGGAATATGCAAACTGGTTTCAGTTCTCTTTCAGTTCCAGCTTCTCAACATGGATCAAGAGCCAGTTGCTTCTCAAAACAGAGGAAAAGCAGGCTTGTGAGTTAGAATGTGGAGAAGAGCGAATTATTACATTATATGTGCATTTGGGATCTGTTAATGAGCTAACAAATGCCATGGCAGGCATGAAATGTAGCTCCATGTAGCCCTTGTGGTATTCTATCTGTAGACGACTTATTTCAATTGTCCCAGGCTTAGCTGATGACCATATGCCAACATTTGGTGACAGTAATGCATCCTCTTAGTCACTGCAGTTACCTGATTGTCAGAGGCACAGGGACAGCCAGAAACCATGCTGCAAACCCAGACCCACTCGGTCTAGAAAATATTGCCTCATTTTATCTGACTGCAACCTGTCAATTGCTTGCAGGCATGGGTGCTGGGTCGTTTGGCCAGACTAGATAGGATTTAATAGTTTATACCTTGACTCCAAACCATGACCTTGCAAGTAAGAAGAATTGGTTTAAAGCTTTCTTCTTTTATTCCTCCTCTGAAGAATGATTTCATAAAAATGACGCTGTTCTATTTTGTGGGTCTCCCTTTGTGTGTGTAGTCATGTTGGCTTGTTTTATTGTTAAAAATAGGCTCGTACTGTTCCCTGCTGCTGTTCTTCCTGCAGAGCCAGAAGAATGGGAGCTGGGCTGTGCTCTTAGGCCCCCATCCATAGCATTGTTTCCTAAATGCCTATCTGCTGCTGTGTGCCTGCCAGCCTGCCAAGTGCTGTAGGAGTTGCATGAATGTCAGGAAGGTCTACTGCAGGATGATTTGAAAGAGCATGGGAAAGCCTGGAAAAAAGAACATGGGTGCAGAACTGGGCCTTACATTTGCTATTGGTAGTGGGATTAATGGCTTGCAAACAGGGTGATGAAGGACATTGTACCTGAATGTATTTGATCATGGTTTAAAAAAAGAATTTAAAAAAAAATTCTCTATTTTGTGAAATTTAAACTGAATTTTGGGAATTATTTCTAGTATCCTAGGTTTGCTGAACCATCAGCCCTGTTCTCATTTTAGTCCAAGTTCTTTGTGCTCTTCATTTGTTGAGGAGTTTTTTGGTGGATTTTTTGTTTATTAGTTTGATTTGTTTTTGTTGTTTATTTGTTGTTTTGGTTTTTTGTTTGGGGATCTTTGGTTTTTTCTTTACATGTAAGGAGCTAAATGTAAGGGCTCTTCAAAACAAGCACTCTTAGCCTGTGCTGTTTCACCAATCAAGGTACAACTTGACCTCTAAATCTTAATGTATTTCTGATAGCAAACTAGGGAAAAAAGGAACCGGTATTTTCCCAATTGTTGACAGGCAGTAGCTCTTTTCTCTGCTAGGTTGCTCAGGAAAGAGTCAGATGTTAGATTTGGATGTGTCTCCCTCGCCTTTTCAGTCTTGAGCTGCATCACCAGTGGATTTTCAGATAGTTTTTTTTGACCTTGAATAAGCAACTGATTATAGAGGGATTTTTTTTTTTTAAATACACATAAGTAATGAAGAATATTCTTTTTTCTGTTTTCCTCTTTTAAAGAATCAGGAGGAAAAGGAAAATGCATGAATTTATGAATTTTGGTGCTTTAGTAAAATGTACTACTTAAATAATTAACTCTGTATCTGGAAATGGTTGTTCACTGGATTTCTTTTTAAAGCAGCAGAGAAGACTCATATTTTATTTTAAATCCGAAGTTGTTCACAGCTGCAGGAGCAGATTGAAAACCAAACTAAATTGAGAACTGTGTTGGTTTATTTTAATAACACTGGAAGTTTGTACACTAGGTGAGCCTCTTCTTGCCTGTTGGTATATGGCTTCTGCAAATATTTCCTTTGGTCTGAATCTGGGAATTTCTGTCCTCTTCAGTCTTGCTGATTTTAGTATCAGGAGGTTCTCAACAGTTGATAATATTATTGTTGTTGGAATTTTTGGGGGTTTTTTATGGTTGTCTGGTTTTTTGGTTTGGGGCGGGGGTGGGGAGTTGTTTGTTTTGTTTTTATCTTTTGTGGTTTTTGGTTTGGTGTTTTCTTTGGTGGTGATTTGTTGTTGTTGGTTTTTGCTGTTTTGTTTTTCTGGTGGTATTTTTTGTGTCTTGTGAGAAGATTAGAGACTTCTTGCATTTCAGGGCAAAGAATTTTTAGAAATTTTCAGTTAGCAGATACTTTCCAAAGTCCCTGAATACAATAGCTTTTCCTAAATAAATGGTTCGTAAAGTGGGGTTTCCCAAACAGTGCTGTGCATGTCAGCAGTGGGATATAGAAAATCTAGTTATCTACTTATTTTCCTGTTGAAGGAAGAGGTTGTTTAGGCAGTTAAATGTCACTCCTACACCTGCAGCTTCCATTAGTATTGTACATTAGTATTCCTTCTGTGATGATGGTACCCAGGGAAAAACTAAACTTAGGAATTCCTGAATTAGAGTAGCATGATTATTTTTAGAGGTTTCTTTTAAGTGGAGCTTCAGTGTTCCAGCTGGGGTTTTATTCAGTTAAGCATCGAGAGATAACATGCTTAATGTAGTAATGACTAAAATGTCTACCACTTTTATGAAAGTAGCTTTCTAAATCTCTTGCACCATGTGTTACAGCAAACTACTACCACCCTTTTAGTGCTGTTGTAAATGAGCAGTTGGTTTGGCTCTCTAATTATCTGGTCATTGTAAGGTGACCTAATGCTGTAGTTGATGTAAATGCATGCACCATGACCATGTAAATGCACGAACTACTCCAAAGTTTGACTGCTGGCAGGTGGGAGAAAGAAGAATGTCTCTTGATTGTGTTTGTAAAATGGGCTGCAGTTACTGGTCTTGGTATTTCAACCTGATTTCTGTGCTGCTTATTTTTCTGCAGCTCGGCAATCTGATGTAAAAATCTCTTCCTGAATAAACACTGCTGAAATATTTTGTGGTGTCAGTAGAATATGTAAGTTGTTACATGGGTTGTGTTTTTAGCATGCTGTTGACGCAAGGCAGGACCATACAGGATGATTTAAACTGTGTGTGCACACCTGCACAGACATAAATAGATCAATTTCTGAAAGTCACTGAAGAATGTCAGCATTTTAAGTGGAATAATATGATGCTTCAATTGACAGTGTCTGCTTACTCTAAAGCAGCCGTGGTTATAACAGGCTCCATATAGGACCTTGTTGTTTTTCTTATCTTATAGTGTAGTTGTGGACATTTGTGAAAATTAGGCAATTAAAAAGCCAAGATGGGAGGCTAATGAAATTTAGGGTTAGATATTACAGTTTTGAGTAAATGTCACTTGAAGTCTAAAGAAAAGCTCTGCAGGTTGTTTCAAAATTTATTGGATATATTATTACTATAAAATATGTTTCTGTGATGATACGTATAAACAGTTTTAAATGGCTTTGCACAGTTGTTGCTGCATTGTGCTCCAGAATTGAGAGAGAAGGTTAGCACTTCCTAAAGGCTCCTTCATGAAAAAGGAAGAAAAATGATCCTTTACTTTTCCCCTTCCTATGATCATAGTGAGCACACACTAGTAAGTCTTTTGCCCAAAGTAGTAAATGGTTCTAGTAGTTCATAGAAGTTGGAGTCTTGCTCTGTGTTCCAGAACAGAAACTATGGAGATATTAGGAATGTATGATGGCACATACAGTTTTAAAAGCTTGTGTCAGTGTAAAATATTTTCGTTAATTTTCTTTGACTACCAAGTGTAAAATAAAGTAGCAAACAAATCTTGGGGTGTTGCAGCAACATTCACTGCTGTTATATTGCCATGGCACGAGTACATTTGCACTTGCAAAACTCAAAAATAAATAATAAAGCTGTTTGACTAGTAGTCATGTTAGTATAGCATTAAAAATTATAGTTACGGTAAAATGATACCATTTGAAGATTTTGCAACTTTAGTCATGTGTAAAGGGAAATGTTTGTCATTAAAAATATTTTATTTTGTTACTATACTATATCTTCATTAGCTACAACAATAGGAAGGCTACCTATTCTATCTGTAATGCAAATATGAAACCTTTTTACTCTTTGCATTGGTCTCAGAAGTATTATCTAAAGACTTAAAAGATTTTTTTAAGCAAGCTTTCTTTTGAAATTCATCCTTGAAAATTATATCATCCCCATTTTCAATCAAAATTAATTGCCTTTTAGATGTCCAACTTTTTAAAAAAATTTTTGTAACATTGTTTTAAAATGCTCAATATTGTGCAATTACCAAGCTAAGACTAGTGATTATGGCAATATACATTTTTGCTTTAAATGAAAAAATGCTACAATCAGAATATTTGGAAAAAAAGCTTTACCAAGGGCTTTGATGTCCACTTGTGTGTTATTTGTAATATTGCAGTTATTTGTGTTGTTTCTTTTTTTGTTTGAGGTGAAGTCGAAGTGTGCAACTTCCATTGTTAGACAAGGAAAATAGTGGAAATTTCCACCCATTTTTCTCCTGAGCTATTCCTTGATACTCTAAAGCAAAGATAATCCTTTGCTTAAAACTCCAAGGGTGGCATTGACATGGCTGCAGCCGTCAGACTTCAAACAAAATTTCTGTTTAATTGCTTGTGAATAGTCATGTCTCTCTTTAAATTTTCATCAAATTTCTTTCAATTAATGTGGTGTTTATAGAGACAGGGCTCAGCTTTTGCATCTATGCACAGGAGCTCCCTAAGTATTTATATCTTTAAAAATTTTTTCTTTGGAAGTGTACAGAGAACTTAGGTGTTTACTAAGAAGATACCAGTAAGAAAATCTAAAATATTTTTATGTTAGTCATATTGGGTTTTGTCTTCTTTTTGTTCTTCTTTTGGTTAGTCTGCTTCTGAACAATAAGTATATTAAAAAAAGGCTCACTTCAGGTTTTTGTGCTTGGATGTGTGACATGGATCTGGAAAGGATTTTCTGGGTCACTGCCATTGCACGCTTGTGCAGCACACTAATAACTTTGCCTTGCTTCAGTTTGAAAGCCTCCTCTACCACAGCTCCTGTGGAGTCTGGTTTGGAGAATCTCTGTGGTTCATTAGATAGCAGCCTTCTTTCAGCTTCCTGCTCATTAGGCTTTACACTTGCGTTGCCTTTTACTGGAAATATTTCGGTTTTTTCTCCTTCTTATTTCTGCATAGTGATCATTCTCTCAGTGTGGGCTGAAAAAGCTGTGTTCTTCCTGCACTTTGTCAAGTATTAGTTTTTTTTCTTCTCATAATCCTGATAGGTTTTTTTCTGACTATGTGTGTGTATGGCTTGAAGCTATCTTTATTTAAAACACACAGCTGGGAATGTGTGCAACATTTCCAGATAAGGTCTCTGCTGGGGTCATGGAGAAGAGCCCAGAACTGTATTTCTGGAGGATGCATGCTGTGATCATGTTGGGTTCTCCTTCTGCTGCATCACCTGAACAATTCAGTCACCTTCTGATCAGCTGATACATGGAAACTTTTTCACAGTCATTTCTGACAGGGAATTTCCTACGTTGTAGGTTATTGTTTTAAACTGTCTGATTTCACATCTATTCCTACTGCTCATCTCTTGTGTCAACAGTGTCTTTTTGCACAGCTGTGCCACCAGTTTTTTTTGCCACTTGGAAAGTGGGGAGTTCTAAGATATTTTGTATATCTTTCACAACTCGTCTTTTAAAAAATGACAATTACCTAAGTAGCCCTTAATTTATTTACCTTTATTCTAGAATCAATTAACTTTTACTATTGTAAGTTAGCTCAGTGCAGTAAAATTCAGTGATTTAGTTCAGTATTGAAGTGCAGTAGTTCAGATTGAATGGCTTTGGTTCAAAACTGAGCTTCATGAATGTTGAAAAACTTCATTAAGCTTTGTTAGAATGGCTAGAATGCTGTAATTCTGAAGTATTTAATGATCAGGTATAAAAAACCCCACCACCAACATATGGTGTGGTGTAAGAACAGCCTGCTGATGGACAGAATTCAACACTTGGAACTGTAGGCATTTCATAGGTCTTTGCTTTAACCAATTAAGATGTGCCCAGGATATATGTTTTCACCTCTGGGCTAAACTCTTTTACTTTTCTGTTGTGGTTGTCAATTCGGAGTGGTGCTTTAAAGCTGAAAATAAAATCTGGTTCTGGGTGCCATCATTTTTACCCCTGCTGGTGTAATTGCTTTTTAACATCCCCCGTATCCACTTGTGAGACTGCTGTGCAAGTAATTCATAATGAGTCTGTAAATGAGATATATATGAGCATTCTATCAGTTATTTAAAATATTCTGCAGGATTTAAAACATCGTCCTTGAAAATGTTTGAATTAGTATTTCCTGTAAACATATGTGCCCACATAAAGTGTTCTTGAACTTTTTTGCTTTTATTTCCTTAGGCATGAATCTTTTGTCTGGTTTCCTGTGGAAACAAAGTTTGTGACCAGGTTCTCTGTTCCTTCCTCTCCCACAGTTACTTGTAATAGGCCAAAGAGTTCAAGATTTAACCTTACAAGCCTCCAAAAGACCTGAAAGTGGGCCATTTAGTTTCCAACCCAGCAGTAGTTCTCAGCATATTAAGCACCCAAACAGCCACAAAAGGAAGTATTTAGAAATACTTACTGTGGGAAAAACATCAGCTGGAACATGCATTTTCTTAGTATGGAAATCAGTTATTCCTGAGAGAGAGATCTCTGCAAAGCCAAGCTTTATTATTTTCTTGTCTACATATATTAAATAATGGGGAGCCTTTACAGAAGTTCAGTGATTTAGCTCAGTTTTCTACTCTCTTTCCCTAGAGATATTTCAGAAGTCAGTTGAAATGCATCAGAACAGTCTTTCCTTCAACCTCAAAAGCAGTCATCAGTGGGTGCCTGTCCCTACTCATTTGTTTTCATTATGTAGATTTCCACAAGATGAATTTCTTTCCCAGTTTTATTCAGTGTTATTGGGAGTCTGTTAATTTGTGGGAGGGTGTGGGGTGTGCAGGCTCTTCCAGCACTCTTAAATGAAAGTGCTTGGTAGGACAGCAGGGTGCTACCAAGCATGATAGGCTTTGTTCCTATGGAACAGGGACTCCTATGATATAGGGACATATGCAGACATAATACACTGGAACAGATATTCTGCTACTCACAGTAGCTCAAAGTGACTGAGAATAGGATTTGGCCTAAATCTGATCACTTTATGAAAAAAAGCAATCCAAATAATACAAAATACCAGACACGTAACAGAAAACAAACAAACAGACACACACACACAAGGAGATTTTGAAATTTGAAAATCCTGCATAACTCCCTAACTGCCTTCTGGAAGGTTTAACTTCCATTAGACTGTTTGGAACAAAAATTATCAGACTGTGTTTCTAAATGTGGGTAGGGGTGTCAAAGAGTTGTCAATACTTGAATGTGTGTGCACAGTCAAAACAGTTCTAGAACAGTCGTTTCAGCTTGATGCCCACAGAACTGCTCTAACTTTAAAACCAGAGTCCATGTTTTAAAAGTACCTTTGTTGACCTATGAAGAAGCACCACTTTTACTGGAGATTTTCTGACACAGGTTTCTGAGTAAATGCAGAATAGAAGTATTTTGATCTTGCATATTTATTCTGTTCATTGTAAACTGTTATAAATGCTTGGGTTTGGATTTTCAGAAATCCAAGAAAAAACTTCAGAAAATTGTTAACAATATTTAGTTTAGTTTAGCATGATTCAGTTCAAATCCATACTGCTGATTTTTTTTTATTTGTATTTGGAGTTCACTGGTACTGTAAACACCTATATAAAACAGTTTCTCTCTTTTTTCACTCCCACTTAATTTGAGCTGTTGCCAATAAATTGACATTTGTGTTTTCTGAAGGAGTAGTGTTTATGCCAGGCTTTCTGAAGAAGACACTTGAATGTGAAATGCTGCATTGAGTCTTTGATTCAAATACTTCCAAAAAGAAGAACTAACACGTGCTAACACATTCGAACATACAATGGAGAAGGTAGATAAATTAAATAAGAATGAATGTGTTTTAGTGATGCATTTCTTACTTTTCCTTTAAAAAGAGTTGCTTCTGAGAGGTTTTTCTTCATTCCCCAGACACACATTTAAATTTTACCACCCGTCTCTCTGCAGAAGTCAATAATGCTTCAAGCAAAGGATTCGATGCATGAAGTGCTCATAGGATTAGCTGCTGAGAGCTATGAGATGTGCAGTAAGTGGCAGTCAGTGTGTGTTTTGTAAGGGAAGCAAAATGAAGTTCCTGTGCATTCACTCTCTCCCCGAGACCAGCAGCTCACATTGCATTAGCTTGAACCTCTGAATAGTTTTTTTGGGAGGCTAGCTATAGCAAAATATCAGTGGAGGAAAGAATTAAGAGCTTGCCGTGAAAGGTCCTTATAGTATTTTTTCTTTCCATCATTTTGTATTTGATTTAGTTTTTTGCTAGGGGTGTTCTTCTGTGGGCTTTTTAGCAGTTGTTTGTATACACAGCAATAGTATCTACAATAGTATCTATGCAATGTTTTCAGAAGACAGATTGTGTCCTGTGCTGGATTCAAGAAGGAGAACATTCTTCAGAGTAGATCTCTGTGAACTTTCACGGTTTCACAGAAGGATGTCTGTTTGAAAATACTTGAGGTATTGTTGTATAAAGTGAATGATGATACAGAAGACATAATTCAAGTCAAAAAGGAGGTTTTTATTTAAGTCTTGCAGAAGTTTTCGTAGAAAATATATAGAAGCTTCTCAGTCTTTTCCACCGAGGTGCAAGGAAATCCAACTTCCCTGGGAATGGCATCCTAATTTTACTTGTATCTAGTTTACACTTTCAGTTTAAATTTAACTCTGCATGGACATGTCAGCCTGCATCAGGTCTGTAGACAGAATCGATAGAAATTACTTTATTATTCTGTAATTACTTACACGGACTGCTATGTTTAAAATCACTCAACCATAAAAATGTTTTCCTTGGTGTCTCTCTTGGTTAGTAGAAGAATTATGTTGAAATAGCATGTTGATGAATGCCCAGCATTATTACAAATATTTCTTCCATATCTTATTAAATACCATAAATGTGGGCATAGCTTTAAATATAAAATACAACAGATGTACAAACATTAAATATAAAAAATGTTTCTATAAAATATTGAAATAAAATGTTAAAATTTTTAAAGCATACTGAAGAATACTGTCTTAGTGACCTATGCTTTTGTAGGGCAATAAAAATTTTAGGATTTTTATTTTGGGTGGGGGAAAAAATGATGAAGACAAAGGCACGGTATTGCTTTTATTTGCCTGCTGTTGTTCTCTCTTCATGAAAAAAAACCCAGAATCCCAAAATAAGTTTATTGTAGTTTACTTAGATATGTGGGACTAAGTGTGTCATCTATAAAAGGAATAAAAAACTTTTTAAAATAAGTTACTTGTTATGGTCGCTTTTATTGTATAGTAGCTTTTATTAGTTTATTAGTAAAGAGCTGCTACAGAATAAGTGCTCAGATGCATGTGTTTGGAGGTTGAAGAATTAGTGCTTGCTTGTGTTTCCTTAATTTCAGAAAGTGGAAATAGAGGCTACAAAGGTGATAGTTTGCGTTGTTTTATGTCTGCTTGCTTAGCCTATCTCTGTGGAGCTTAATTACATATAAAATCATTCATTGGGAATTGCATAACAGAATGTTACACCTTTGCTCTCTTTAATCTCATCTTTTTTGCAGATGTACTTCAGTCACTTTGCAGACTTTATATATCTTTCATAAAGTGCTGAGCAGCCTTCAGTAGAAGACCTTGTTTATAAAAGGCTTGCTGATATGTTTTCCTTAAAATGAGTTGTATGTTGAAGCTTTCCAACCAGAATTTATCTGGTAATTTAAAATTACATTCTTGTGGTTTTTCTTTCACGTTTTACATTTATACTTGTTTTCACATATAACTGCATTTAAAAAAAATGAAACTCCAAATAAAGTTAAAAAAAACAAAAACCAAAACCTCAACCCCAACAAAGAACAAGAAAAAACAACAAACAACCAAAAAAACCCCCTTGGAATACTATGTAAAGAATGAAAATGTTTTGTTGTAATTTAATTTATTTTTCATCTCTTCTCCATTTTTATGCTGTATCCAAGGATTTTAATTTCTTGTCCAGTGAACATTTTCAAAAATTTATTTAGGATTTTTTAGAAATACTGTATTCGTAGCTAAGTCCAGTGTTTCCTTGGGTAGAAGATGCCTTTTGTTATAATGAAAGGCACGCTGTAGGGTAGGAGAAAATGATATTCTCAAAATAGGAAGAATATATTCAGAACAAAGTAATTGTTAGTTTTGCATGCATAGCACGGTGACTCACATGGAGGGTGGAAGTAGTAAAATTATGCTTTTAAGATAGTAAGATAGAATGTACAGTGTTGTACAGTTCTAGATGGATTATATATCTTTGCCCTTAAGATAGCTTCACATAATTGTTTAAGTTTTCTTTTGATGTAGGATTTTTAAGAAGTAAAAATTGGAAGTTGCCTAGTTGTTTTGACTCTGGTTTCTGTCCACACGTGCAATCTGTATAAATGTGTGTACGTATGTAGATATACTTGCATATTAAGAACTACATTATAAATATAAAATACTGTTTTCACCTTTGTCAAATTAAGATTAGGGCTTATTTTATCAGGTTACGCTTTCTTTAGGAAGAAACTTTTGTCCCCGTTATATGTTTGTCACTTACAAAGGTTGTACTTGTGATTAGGTTATCAGGACAGTTTCTGACCCTTTTAATGCCTACCAATTATTTAAGCTAGTGTACATATACTGTGTTTTGAAACTATATTTGCCTAAGAACAAATCATGCATTAATTTTTCTAAATTACCCTGCTATGTTTTTACTCTGTGTGCCAGTTCCTTCTGATGGTGTAACTAAAAGTGTTCAGTAATGAAGTTAAGAAATATTGTATGTGTTGGCTTCAGCAAAGCTGTACTTAAGTGTGGTGCTTACTATGTAAAATATTCAAGTTGCTTAATAATTTAATAATAAAGTGATTCACAGGACAAACATACCTATTGTCATGAAGTTAACTACCCGAAGATGGTTCCTAGCAATTTTTTTTCACTGAGTGATAGTAATATGATTTCATTATGTTATTCTCTAATCATGTTCCACTGCAAGCAAGAAATTGGATGTAAATATCCTGATTTGGGGTAGTCAACTTTTTGCTGGTTGTTGAATGTTGCATTTTGTCCTTGTTCTGCTTAACTGAAAAACATTTACCAGATGTTGTGCTCCAGGAGGAAAAGGTTTGACTGGTTCTGGGCTTGTGTGGCAGGATTTTTTTTGGTAGGGTGGGCCACAGGGTTGGCTTCTGTGAGAAGCTGCCAGAAGGTCGCCCCATGTCTAATGGAACCAACACCAGCTGGTGCCAAGACAGATATGCCACTGGCCAAGGCTGAACTCATCAGTGATGGATGGTAGCACCTCTGGGATAAGACAGTTAACAAAGTGTGGGGGTGGGAGGGGAACAAAAACTGTGCAATGGCAGCCACGGAAGAGAGGAGTGAGAATGTGACAGGAACAGCCCTGCAGACACCAAGTTCAGAGCAGGAGGAGGGGCAGGAGGTGCTCTGGGTGCCCCAGCAGAGATTCACCCAGCCTGTGCTGCAGATCATGGTGAGGCAGCTGTGCCTCTGCAACCTGTGTTGATCCACAGGGAAGTAGAGATCCACCTGCAACCTTTGGAAAACAGCCACACCAGGGCAGGTGGATGCCTGTGGAAAGCCCACAGTGGAGCAGGCTCCTGGCGGGATTTGTGACCCTGTTGAGAGAGGAGCTTGCACTGGAACAGGTTTACTGGCAGGACTTGTGAGCACAGCAGCACAATTTGTGAAGAACTGCAGCACATGGGAAGGGCTCACTTTGGAGAACTGCCTCCTTTGGAATGAGAAGAGTGTGAGAGTCCTCCACCCAAGGAGGGAAGAGTAGTAGAAGCAGTCTGAGATGAGCTGACCACAGCCCCCATTCCCTGCCCCTCCACACCATTGCAAGGGAGGAGGTGGAGAGTTTGTGAATGAAATTGAGCCTAGGAAGAAGGGAAGGATGGAAGGAAAGCATTCAGATTTGAGTTTATTTCTCATTATCCTATTGATAATAAAATCAATTGATTTGTCCCAAACTGGGTCTGTTTTGCCCATGACAGTAACTGGTGAGTGATCTCTCTTAGTCCTTACCCATGAGCCTTTCCTTGTATTTGCTCTCCCCTGTCCATCTGATGAAAGTGACAGAGTGGCTTTTGTGGGCAGCTGGTGTCAAGCCCACCACACTTTCATAAAAGACTTAAGCAGATGTGGGTTTTCATTGTCATCGGTACTTTACTTTTTTCTCTGTTGTGTACAATGCAAATATTAAGTATTTTAAACAGCTGTTAGCAACTAAAATAGAAATGCATGTATTTCTTACGTTTTGCATTCAGTTTACAGTTTAAGTGTTTCAGCTTATTAAATTTTTGTGTAGTATTTTTTTTCTTCATGCAGTCTCTCACCTAAACTTTGGGGGGTAGGGCAGTTGAAGTGGATGCTGCTTTCAGGCATGTAGCACAGAGATGTAGTGTTCTGCAAGGATGTGAGCATGTGCTTTCTGCTTGTAAATAGTCCTATTTGATTAGGATCAAAGTGACTAGTTAGGTTGCCTAAAGAAAAACGCCTTCTTCTTATCTTCTGTCACCACTTGGCAAGTCCAGCTCATGCAGCATGGCTTTGACTTGAGGAGTTACTGTGAAACCAGTAATCACCAAGCATTCAGCTGATTGTCTACAGCCAAAAAGATTCAGAAGGCTTGCTTTTATTTGCAGTGTATTCCATCAGTTCTTGTGAGATCCCTGCCTCTTCTTTTGCCTGTGCAGTAGCAAAGCATAAATATTTGGTGTTCATTTAAAACACTGAATGTCTTGATTATGTCTTTTTAACATACTAAACTGGAGTTTCTTAGATCAAAGGTTCTTTAAAATTTTTAATACATTGATAAAAAATAAATGCTGTTGTTAATGACATGGAGGTATTTGCAGGGCACTATAAAATTGAATTGTTTGGCTGGGTGCCACACTGTGTTCATATACAGTTCCCTCTGGAGTTAATATTTATTTGAGATTGCAATAGGTAGTGGTAAAACTCTCAAAATATATCTATGTAAGTTATCATTAAATGTGTGAATCTCAGATGGTTGGAGGTTGTATCTTAAAATAATATGTAGGATTTCTACTTTGAAATTAACATGGACTGCTTCAATTACGAAAGACTGTACTTTGAGAAATAGTCAGCAACACATTACAAAAGCTATGGCAGTTCATTTCCCTTGCATTCTACTTATGGAATATGTACTTATTTGCAAAATGGCTCAAAAATTATAGAAAAAAAACATATAGTGGCCTGACTATCATTATATATGGTTCCATTATATGATAATTCGAACTTACAGATTGAAAAGTAAAGTAGAAAAGACATCAAATACTATAATGCACTCCCTAATGCTGTATTTTCTCCTGATACTTCATTAACAGTAGAGAGCATAACTAGATTTTTCTGGAGGCAGCACTCATGGCTGTGTGTATTAAAGTATTGCTTTTCTTAATTGCCTTTTCTTTGTTGATGAAGATCAAATCTAGCTCTGGGCTTATTGTAGCTTTTTAGGATTATTAATATTTAGTTGCTGGTTTTATCCCCTTTTTCTGGTAAAATGCTAGGAAAAAATTATTTAAAATTTAGCCATTTTTCCTATGACTGATGCAGTCATTCTGTGATAATGAATAAATCAGTTTCAAATGTATTAGAACAGGAGATGTCATTCAGTCAAAATAAGACTAAGGTTTGCAGTTGTCTGTAATTTCACTGCAAATCCTAAAGCCAAGGTTCTTTCAGGGCATGTTCCATAAACAGAACTAAACAAGGCAAACAGCAGTAAAATCATTCAGTATCTTTGGCTGTATAGAGCTAATAATTTTTTCAAGCACACTCTCTGGTGACTTGGAGTTGACTTTTTTCTCTAACCTTTTATGCTGATCGGCCTATTCTCTCTTAATTCTGGATGAGGTTTTATTTCCATTTTCATCCAGGGAGAACCAGTGCCAAGGTAGCATTCATAATTGACATGGATGGACACATTGCATGTGACATTTTTCATACAGACACAACTCCTTAGAGATGAGAGTATCTGCCTTGTTCGAATTGAAACAAAATTAATGAACAAAGATTTTTGGTTTTAATTATTCAAGAATTTATTGCACACAAAAATTTATACATTAACATACTTTTATTAACTAGCTGTGGGATGCAGGCTTCTTGGGGAAAAGAGTAATTTGCCCCTGAAATAGCATTTAAATATTTCTTCAGGCAGCAAATATTTTCCTTTGCCAAAGTTTGCTTTCTGCAGTCGGGAAATGTTTACAGTTCTTAAAGATTTTCATGGGAGCTGTGGGCATAAAGCAATAGTGGAAATAAAAATCACAAATCTTGGTGAATGATTGTTAAATGATCAAATACACTGTCTCAGTTCATTCTTCAGCACTGCATGTGAGCAAACTAATTTCAGGATTATAGCTCTGTGTAATTGTATCAGTCTTCCCACATTTCCTATTTGCTGTCTTATTATTTGGCTCAAAGTATAATGGATAGCTCAGTGACTTGGATTTTCCTTGTCTCTAATGTACTTTGTCAACTTGAGAAACAAGAGTTTACCAACTCCAGAGCAGTGCTTGTTGATTTTTTTAAAGTATGTGACTTAACTCTCTTGTTAATTCCCGTCCTGCAGGAAACCATTGATTTTGAAAGTAGCGCAATATTTATATGTGTTTTAATGCTATCCAAACCCCATAGCAAGCTACTGAAGAGTTTTGGGATATTACTTCACTAATGTTTGTCATCAGATACATGCTTTTCTTAAATCTCTCGTATTTGCAACAATTTGGTGGTATTTTGCTGGCCTCTGCATGAGTTAAAAAAGCTGCATAACTCAAAATTTTTTATGCTGCATTCTCAAGCCCGAGTGGTTTTCTTAAATAGTTGGTATTGGAAGAGAGTAAAGTGTGACATATATGATTTGAATTAATTTTGCTGTGTATCTCCCTCAAATTGTAATGATGCTTTTTCTGCTCCACCTATAGCTTCCTGCAGATTTCACAAAGCTGCACCTTACTGACAGTCTCCACCCACAGGTGACTCACGTTTCATCTAGTCACTCAGGATGTAGCATCACTAGTGATTCAGGAAGCAGCAGCCTTTCTGATATCTACCAGGTAAGACTGGAAGGGATGCTGATGGGAGGTACAGTTGCCACCAGTTTTGCATTTAACAGCTGAATGCTCTTGCTATTGCCTCTTGACAGTTTTTATCTGAATAAATACTCAGCAGACTTAAAAAAAATACTTTTTGTTTGAACTGTTAAAGATTTCAGGCTTTAGATGTGTTGGGTTCATAATGTAGAACCTATTCAGTGGAAAGAAATATGGAGTGAGCAGCCTGCTTGAGGGGCATATTTCTATTTCTCCCACCCTGTAAAAATCTGATGCCAACCCCTTAGCAGTGCTTCCTGTCCTGACCATCCTCCCAGAAAAGGTGGGGCGGTTGAACTGATGCTTTTTAAAGTTATGCTTTCTGAGGTGGCTTCTTCTTGTAAAGCTGTGTGCTAGTCGTTTGGAACAGCTTGAGTTTAGAGAGACTCTGAAACTGATCCAGAGTTTAAATATAAAGTGGAAAAAAAGTCCAAAGCTAAATAAAATGAGGAATTATGCATTTTTCACTTGATGTTTATGGTTCTTGCTATATTGGAGGAGGATCTGTCCTGATAGGAAAGTGTACCAATTTTTCACTCTGAGAGGGAGGGAATCAAATCCAATTTAAATATATTTCTATCAAAATATAATCATAAAGTAGTGAGACCACTTCAGCATGAAGTACTGTTACCTAGAAGAGGAATAATATTTTTTGAGATGCTTCTGAAATTGCAAATGTAGTCATTTAAACAACAGGAAAAGCACATCTATGAATACATAAAAGTTCAGCTATGGTCACAGTTGTAGAATAAGCATATTCACAGGTGAATAAGCTTATAAGCTTCTTTTTGTAAAAGAAGATAGGCTATAAAAAGGTCACACTTCAATTTAAACAGTAATTACAATAATGCAAAGGTTTATTTTTGCAAAACTATCAAATTAGCTGAACGACTTCATGCATAGCATATGTCAGTCAAGTAGGTTTGTCAGAATTTCTCCTGAAGACAGGATTACTTTGCGACAGGATTAGGTTTATAGTGTGATGAGTGAAGATGATGTGAAATCAGTTTTATTCTTATAGTCTTCTATAGATTGTAATTTCTTTCATTATAGAGATTTCCACTCTAGCAGAAAAATACATACCACTATCGACACAGTTATAGGTGTCATGCAGTTGCAGTCATATAGTTACTCGAGATAAGTTGGAAGCAAATTTTTTGCAAAGACTTTCAGCGAAACATTCATAACAGTAAAAAAGGTAATTGAATTTCTATGCAATTTAAGAAAAAAACCCAACCAAACAACATAATAAACTCAAGAAACCTCAGAAAAATACTCTATGTGGTTGCCAACCTGACTCCTACTGGTTTCATTTGCACTGTTGGAATCAACATAATGGTTGTTGTTTGGACAGAGTTAATGGTTTACTGAAGTATTTATACAGAGAAAATGTACTTCTTAAGTATTCTTTTAAACTGAATTTACAAACATAATGCATAATCCATTCTCAAAAATATTATCTAGTTTCTTCAATTAATCTGCAATTAATACCACATTTAAAGGTGACTTGGCACAGATGTATCAAGAACTATGTAATTGCACAGTGGGAAAGTATGAATAATAACCTATGTCCATATCTACATCCAAAAGTATGACCATGTATTGTAGAGTGCAACCTCATGTTTTTATCTTAATACATATACTTGAAGAAATGATTATTAATTAAAATGGTAAATTCAGGTGTGGAACCTGATAAGTTTCTTAAATTCTTGAATTTAAGTTTATGGTACCAAGAATTGTTTGCCTTGATTTCTCAGATTGTGGCTAATCATTAATTTCTGGCCTCAGTTTCAGTCATAAAGAAATGTAATGTAGCAGCGTTAGGCTAGGTTAAAGTACTGCCAAAAAAACCACCCAATTCAAAATAAAATTACTTAATTTGAATCCTCTAGGGGGAAGTTAAGAATTAAAGAAAAATTTCTTTTAAACCAAGAGAGTGGATCAGTCATTCTGTCTCAATTGTTTGCCTTGTAATTCTCTCCCAAGTATTTTTTCAAAACCAATAAACCATAACCAAGTCATCAACATTTTTTTTACTTCAAATTTGGTAAGTCTTAGGTAAAGCTCATGATCATTGTTCCTTTGATATTTATTTTCTGTATATAATGGCATTTTTCTATTCAGTGGTGTGGACTTCTGTTCATTATGGCTAAGTAGGGTTTTAAAAACTTAGTGTTATTTAGATTATTACTGTTGAAATCTGAGGTAATATGTCATGTTTTGCATCCCGTAAGTTTTAGTTCTGTAGCTTTAAGAGCAGCTGCTTCCAGTGAAAATATGTTCATGGCCTTTTAAGATTTTTTTAATAAATCATGAAGCTGAATCTTCAGATGCTTTCAGCATTGAACTGAGAATACTTCCTTTTAAATATTAATGCCATATCTAAATTTGTTTGTCAAACGTTGCACATGAAAGAACTTTTAGGATAAGAAGTACTTACCAAAATAAGATCACCTTTGTGTTTACCCCACCCATGTTTCAAAAACATACCAGGTGCCAATTAATAAGATCTTTAAATACTGTTGTTTTTATTTTAGGAAGTAAGTTCAAGTGATGAACTCTGTAGGGTGACTTGAGAGGAAGGGGATGCTGAATGTCAGTAGATCGCGTGTTGGTTTGTGTTTGCCAAGAACTATTCCTTGCTTCTGTCTTTTTTTGACTTGGCAAAACAAATAATCCACTGCTGCTTCTCATGTATGGCTGCTTGCTTTTGATTCCTAGGCTTAGTTAATGATTCTTAAATGAACTCATATTCCTATATGCTCCTAAATGCTTCCTATACCTGCTAAATATATTACCAGGTGATTGGAGAGTGAGGAGATCTAAGCTCATTATTCCCCCTCCCTGTTTTGGGAAGCATTGTTGTGTTGGCTCAGCTCTTTGCCAGCCTTTCTTTGCTGCATCCTGTCTCCAGACTGGTGGCTTCCTGCCACGCTTACATGCCCTCTGGTGCCTGCCCAGATACCACTGTCGGTACAGGAAACCAGGAACATCCTTTCTGAGACCCTCCCAGGATATGTGTATTGCTTGGAAATTTTCAAGATGTCAGCTTTGTTTTCTCATGATTCTGATATGGTAGCTCCTAGAAGAAGGGTCCACCCTTCAGCAGCTTTTCCTGAGGGAGACCAGTCTTTTGTCTCTCAAACCAGAGAGCCCATGCAGCCTGCCCTTTAGTCACTGTTTGCAAAATAAAGAGGTTTTACCTTAAGATAAAGGCAGTCTTTTTGACTGTATCAGATGCTGAAGTGCAGTACTCTGGCTAATGCCAGAATGGCTGGAAGAGCTCAGGTAAATTGTCCTGTGAACTGCCACCCCTGCCTTCTCAACAAAGCTCTGTGCAGTTCCTTATCACTCCTGTAAATTCAGGGCCTCTTAATCTGCTCTGTAATTTCCAAAGTCCATGTTCTGCATACCTTTGGTCTTAACAGATGTTGCTCCGTTCTGAGAATAAAGAGGCAATTATTGGCAGTAAGGGAGGACACTGTTCCTGGTGTGTGTTGTCTGGATTGCTACACGTTTACATCTTTAGTGAAGAAAACTGCTCAGACTGACTTCTGAGTCAGATGTGGGCTGCTGTATTGTAAATTTTGGGGGTAGATAATGACAAAAGAACAAATATGGAGAGCACTGAAAATCTTGGACTTGAAGGAATTTTAAGGTATTTTGTGGACATCTGCATTCACGACAATGTATGAAAAAATAACCTTAGGTTGTGTGTGATTTCTGTTCATTTCATAATTATAGTTGATTGTAGTACCTATGATAACTATTTAATAAACAAATACATATTATAGTTGAATTGACTGAATTTCATCCTAATTTATTGGTATTATAAACTTGCTCAGTCATCTGAAAGCTAATTTAAAACAAAACCCCAGACATGATTTCTTTCTGTGAAGACATGGAGTCCAATGTTTCTATAAGATGTGAGGGAATATTTCAATGTAATGTGACTCCTGCAGGTCATCTCATGAGACAGGTAGGACCAGTGTTCTTGGTGTTTTGTATTGATGTCAACTAAAAAATTAGAAAGTAAAAAGTGAGTAGTTTTTGTAATAGACATTCTTATTTTAATTTTTTAGTTTATTTTTTAGTCCTTAAATGACAGTGGTTGAAAAGTAATGTGGAGACGGTGTTTTTGAGCTGAGCATGGCTTCTTTCTTGGTTAGCTTCATGGAATTGAAGGACTGGCCCAGGCAATGAACATTTCTGGTTTGTGCAAGGAGTTTCTTGATTTTGTTTTTTTCTTGTTGTCCCTAGTATTTTTCTCTTGCATGTTTAGAGATTGTGGATTGTTAATTTAGGTTGTAACAATAGTTACAAGGGGAATTTGGTCTTCAAAATGATAAAATGTTTCCTAAAGAAAAAAAATTTTTTTAAAGTAAAGGTTAAAATACTGAGAAAACAGTAGTTCATGTGGTTACTT
This sequence comes from Luscinia megarhynchos, assembly GCA_034336665.1. Lineage (NCBI taxonomy): Eukaryota > Metazoa > Chordata > Aves > Passeriformes > Muscicapidae > Luscinia > Luscinia megarhynchos. Next base: position 40,184,880 of record CM067566.1, on the reverse strand, counting down.
TTACAGGTTTTCTGGTTTTGTCTTTGTTGTCATGAGTTGGAAGTTTTTCCCAAACCATTGTAGGAGGAAAACCATGAAGGCCACATAAAACAGAGACAGTCATCTCTCCAAGTCTTTCCACTTTCTTTCCCTTAGTAAGGGTGGGGTGTGTGTGATGAAGCAGTTGTTTCACTGGAGCAAGAGTTGATTGTGTAGAGATTGCCCTTAACTACTTCTAATCGGTTTTCTCAAGAAACTAAAAAATTCACTGGAGGAGGAGGAATTGAGGCAGTAAATGAAGTCATCTTCTTTAGCTGCTCATATAGTCCATCACGGATCTCATTATGCTCATCTTCATGGTGCCTCTGAAAAATGAAAGACCAATAGAGTTGGGATTAACCAATTTCCTCTCCTGCTAATCTGAAGTGACCAGAAAGCTCCACCATTTCCCCAATCTGTCCAGTTTGACCTAGGGAGAATGAATGCTATTCTTCTTTTCTTAATCCTCCCCTTCTTCCCAAGAACTCAGACAAGGTTTCTTATAGTTTACATCTTTTCCCTGGTTATTTCGCAGTATTTAATTAGCTATTGTCACTCAAATCTGGAAGTGTGTTTGGACTTCAAGATCCTCAGCAGCTGAAGCAACTAGTTTTTTATTGGCGCAGTATTAACCTTTATAGCCACTGCTTAAAATTGGTCTAATTCTCCTTAGGTGTCAAATATGAAATACTCCTTCAACTCAGGCTTGAAAATGTCTGTCTTAGTCTCTTAACTCTCGTGGTGATGATGTGACAAATAAAATATTAGGCTGCCACTATTACGAGATTGCTTTGAAGCTTCAAGAATTTTCTCCACATTTGGAAAGATGACACGAGAAATTTCCTGTCACAGTTGGTATTCAGACTATGGAGAGACAGTGTTTTGTACTTCAGGCTGCAACCAGCATTTTTCTTGCATGCAATTTTTTAAGATTTATTTAAGTGAAATTAATTTCTCTTATTGCCCAAGAAGCAAAGTACAACATGCACCCAGGAATTGTAATTTTGAGGTGTATTTCATCCTTGATTACATGCCCTGAGAAGAACTAAGCCTCATGATTGACTGTAGTAGAAATTCTGTTGGATATTCATCTTGTGCTTGGGTTTTTGTTGGCTGATATTCATAAGGATCCCTTATGCCCAAAGGAGCTCCCCTTTAGTCTTTGACAGATGCAAGGCTATTGCTTAGTAACCAAGGCTTCCTATGCAGGTGTGTTTGGTTTTTCTCATATGGAAGAGGGTACAAAAGCACTCAGAGTAGTTGGGTCATGAAATTTCATGTCTCAGCAAGAGGACCTTGAATACTTGATATCATACGTGCTGATACTAAACTTAAAAGAGCTCTTGGCCATGTATAAACACAAGGATCCCTTGAGGTTTTCTGGTTTGGTTTTTTTGGTTGGCTTTTGTTTGTTTGTTTATGGATTTTTTTGGGGGGAAGGGGGATTTGGGTTTGTTTGCTTTAGTGTTTTTTGGTTTTTTTTTGTCATACAGGAAGGCTACATTTGTCTTTCTTTGCCATCTTTTGCATGATCATAGCAATTTCAGAAAGTTGTTTGAAAACATGTAATTTTTTTTCCCTCAAAAGGTGTTTTTAAAGGTGTCTAAAGTAGCAAGCTGTCTTACTACTTTGTGGATTGTTGCATTCAATTCTGAACTTTGTTACAGTGGTGTGGGTTTTTTGATAGGAAGTTAGAAATTGTTGCTTTCCATCCACCAATGACTTCACATGTCAAAAAAAACCCCCAGCTAGTCTAAATAGTGATCATCCTTGGAAAATCTTGTACCCTTTAGTAGAAAGTAAAGTGTTTTCTGAGTCCAAAGTTACCTTTAATTCAGTGTGAGAATTTGTTTTAAATAGCATAAACTCTTCTTGATAATAGAGCTTCAGGAGTTTTCCAGTTTTGTTTTATTGCTTTAAGACACTAAAATAACTTGTCTTTTAATGATCAGACGCTGTACAATAGGTGGAAGTTTCTCGTCTGTGTTAGCATTGTGTGACTAAATTGAGCTCTGCATTCATTTTGCTAAGGTGCTTTTGAGAGAGCTTAATCTGGGCAGGTAGGAGGGCACTTGTTAGTGATGGGAAGGTTTGCAAAACTGTGAATCAGTCCCACTGTCACCAGAATTGTCACTGCTGGAGACTTCAGATTCTGACAGATAGGTGTCATAGACTGTGTGTCTGCTGACTCATCAGCACTAATTTTTCCAGCAGTCGCTTTTGATGAAGGCTATTTTGAAAGAGTAGTTACAACAGCTGTTTCAAATGTATCACAGGGAATGTGCATGTTAAACACAGTAAGGCTGCTAATAAAAATACTGCTATCAATGCTATTTGTTTCTATGCCAGTAACATCTTTCCTTATCCTGGTTAAAAAGTGAGCAGCATTTTTTCTTGACAAAAGCAAAACCAAAAAAGCCACTAAACTCCCAAAACAAACAACAACAACTAAAAAAGCCCCAAGCCCAAACCACAAAGTGAGAATAATTTGAGTATTGCGCAGATGCTGCTATCATGCTTTTTATATTAACTAGGCCCAGTTACAAAGCTTGTGTTGTGCTGTAGGACAGAAGCATTTAAGACTCTCAGTAGCTGCCCCCTGATCCATCTCCAGCCATATGCTGCTGTTCATGAGGTGGCTGTGTATAGTGGCATTAAAGTAACAGATGTCAGCCACAGATAGGGAGGCAGAAATGGAGGAGATGATTCTACAAAATTACCAGTGCAATTTCTCTTACCTTCTCTGTGTTCAGAGAGTGACCTAGTTTTGTGGGTTGTCTTTTGTACCAGTCTGAGATAGACCGATGAAACAAGCTTTAGTAGGTGTTTGTCCCATGTATTATTTTTAAAGGAGATATGAATGCATTGTGTGCTTCCAGAGTCTCAGAAGCCTTCCCTTTAAGGCCTGTGAATCTCAGTTTCTCAAGCCATGGTTTAAAACTTACTCATTAGAAGCTTTCATTTCCTTAAAAATTGTCATAGCTGAGCCTTGGCAGCTGCTGTGGTATTAAATCAGGTTCTGAGAAAAAGCAGCCGTATCAGCCATGACAGACAAATGTTTGTAGGATTTATTAAAGTGTTCGGTCTCCAAACTGGATCATTAAAATATATTTACCTTTAGGTGCTATACCAGTGACCTCAAGCTATATCTGGACTATGTTTTCATTCATTTTAATACAATTTAAAGGAGGTTAAGTCTGACAGATATTCTGGGTAGTCCATCTGTGGTGTTTAAGCAATGACTTTGCTTTTTTTCTGCATCTGTAAATTCTTACGCAGTTTATCAGCAAACGAAAGCCATATTTAACTATGTTCAAGTGGAATTATAAAAGAAAAATACAATCCTAGGTGACTGAGAGATAGCAAAATTCCTGTAGCATTTGAATGCTCTTCTTATTTCTTACTTGATGTTGTTCTTATTTCTTATTTAAACTGTCTGTTTAAAATTATACTGCTTTCCTAAGTGTCTCAAAATGTAAATTTGGGGTGAGCACAGAAATTGTCAAATGAACTGTTTATTGAAAAAAATTATATTCAGCTAACAGTCCAAGACATTGTTGCTTGAAATGTAACAACCTTCAATCTCCCCAAGAACCACAGATGAAAAAATATTTGTTGAATCTTTTGTACGTATGGCTGATTGAAACAAATGTTAACAGTCCTGTTTAAACACAGTGGGTTTTGTTTGATCAATTGCTAGTTGTTTTGAAAAGACATATAAAGAAAAAAGCAATAGAAAAATAGTGAATAAATTTATCTGCTAGATGGTAGAAGTAATCTCTGTACATTCAACCAGAAAACTACAGCAGTAAAGAACACATTTGAATGTTTTTTAATTGTTTATGCATTAATTAGGCTACAGAAAGTGAGGCTGGTGATATGGATCTCAGTGGATTGCCAGAGACAGCAGTGGATTCTGAGGATGATGATGATGAAGAAGACATTGAAAGGGCATCAGATCCTTTGATGAGCAGGGATATTGTTAGAGACTGCTTGGAGAAAGACCCAATAGACAGGACAGATGACGACATTGGTAAGTATTGTGATGTAGTAAAATATTGTCAAACATGTTCTTCTTCACCTCCAAAAATTTACTTGTTGAGCTTGCAGTTTAGTTTTAGTCATTGGCCTTTGTAGTTGGTAAGTTTAGTGTTTATTATTACTGTTTTTTTATTTAAGTATGTGTGTGTGTATATATATATATATAATGTGAAGAAATACAACCAAAGAAGAGGAAAATACATATAATATGGGTGAAACCTATTGCTTGCTGGCCCTTTTGATCTCAAGCTTCAGCTTCTAATTGGTATCAGAACAGGTTTATGAAGGAAACATTGTTGCTAACTGGAAAACAGAACCTTGGCAAAGACCACATTATTGTCAGCACTGCTTCTCACAGTATATTTTTAATTGTCAGTTGTGACATTGTGACTTGACATTTGTTGCAAACATTGGAGCATTTAAAACCTTAACATAAATGTGCATATAATCAAACTAATTTGTTATCATAAAAGTAAATACATTGAAAGCAAAGCAGAACTAGAATCCAAATTTTAATATGATTTGCTTCATTGGGTGAGATATTTTTCTTTTTTTGAAGTATGACTAAATGATGATTAAGGTTGATTATCAGATGATTAAGAGACTAGAGCATCTCTTATGCAAGGAAGGTCTTAGAGAGCTTGGAGCTGTTTAGCCTGGAGAAGACTCAGAGGAAGCTCATTAATGTATACAAACATCCTGGGGTGAGGGTGTAAAGATGATGGAGCCAGAGTCTTCTCTGTGGTACTCAGCAAGAGGACAAAGGGCACAAACTAAAAGGGATGCTCCATCAGAGCACTAGGAAATGTTGGGTTTTTTTGCTGTGACTGAACACTGGGAGAGGTTGTCCAGAGAGGTGTTAGTATTCCTCCTTGAAGATGTTCAAAAGATATTTGGATGTGTTCCTGGGCAACTGGCTGTAGGTGGCTTTGCTTGAGCTGGCAGGTTTTGATCAGATGACTTCTGGAAGTCCCTTTTAACCACAACCTTTCTGTGATTTAGAATAAATAAAAAATTAGGGAAAAGATGAGGTCCTATTGAACTCTTTCACTAGACATTTTAGATCAAACTGGATGCAAGAACATTTTTAGGGCATGTAATCACTTGGCAGGTCTGCTAAAATTGAATTCTGTGGTTATGAACAGTATAAAAAATGAAAACACAGGAAGTTCACCATTAAGTATGAGTGCAACTCAAGTGCATGTGGAAGACAGAGCAGCAGTAGTCACCTTTAAGGCAGTAATCCTGTCTGGTCCATCTGAGAGGACCTTTGTGAAACCACCAGACAATGATCAAGTACAATTTACTGTTAAGCCTAGCCTAGGAGGGGGTGGCTTTACCAAACAACTTGCTCAGTTTTGTGAAATTTGTCTTTCTGAGTTTTATATTGTCCTGTTCTAGTCACAGTGAAATTATTGCCCTGACTGGAGTATTAAAAATGTCATTGGTTGTATTCAGAACTCTTGGTTACATTACAATTCTTCCATTATGCTGACTTTTACTTTGCAGAGTTTCTATTGATGATATGACCAGCCAGACAAAATACCCAGTAATTAAAACAGGCCACTGTACATGATTTATTAGTATACAGAAACGATTGTGCAGCATTTCAGCTTAAGCAGCCTCAGGCATCTTGCTGAAGAACTGTCTTTACTGTGCTTTGTTGTTTTGACATGCACGACTCAGTGGGCTTTTTCTCCTTCAGAACAACTACTGGAATTCATGCATCAATTGCCTGCTTTTGCCAACATGACAATGTCAGTGCGGAGAGAGCTCTGTGCTGTAATGGTGTTTGCAGTTGTGGAGAGAGCAGGAACTATTGTACTAAACGATGGGGAAGAGGTCAGTAGAAGTTGCTTTTGACTCTATTTACCAAATATCCCAGATTCCACATGGTTAAGGTCCTCTTTTGTTACGTAAGAGAAAAAAAAAGCAACATTCAGGTAAATCAGATCTCTTTTTTTTTCTGGATCTCTGAAAGCTTTTGTTTAAGCACTCACACATTTCTTAAGCAATAAAAACAAAAGAAAACATTCTCTGTACTATACAAAATGCTTCCTGCCTATATGAGCTCATGTGGGGAGTTCAGTGGTCAAGTGCTGTTTTAAAACTTCCTTTATTTTTTTTTCTTGTGTTATCTCGTAATAATAAAGATAAACTTAAGATCCCAGTTTTCTTGAGCTGGAAATAGCTGTACATTTAAGGAAAATGAGCTTGTAAATTTTTTAATAGGTGCTAAACAATAGCTTTTGCTTTAGAACAATTGAGAGAGTTGTATTTATAAAGTGTGATACTACAAAGTTAAGTGATTTGATCTTCATGTGTCCTGCAATGTTTGATTTGTAGCTGGATTCCTGGTCAGTCATTTTGAATGGCTCTGTGGAGGTGACATACCCTGATGGAAGGACAGAGATACTGTGCATGGGGAACAGTTTTGGTGTTTCCCCCACCATGGAAAAGGAATATATGAAAGGAGTGATGAGAACCAAAGTGGATGACTGCCAGGTAGAGTGTCTGTGGTACATGCAAATTCACACCCAGATAGGTATAGTGCAAATCAATAATGAGACCCAGTTTTATTTTAAACTGAACATATGTAAAATCTACAGTGGGTAACTCTGGATAGTAGTTGGGCAGTATGGCACCTGTATACCCACAGTCTGGCAAATAGAGTTATCTTTATCTCAGAAAGGGATCTTTTTGGATGAAGATGCTTTTTTCAGAACAGGGCCACCAGCCTCTTGCATGCATCCATTGCTTTCAGTGTTCCTTAGTAGATCAAGGTCCATTGGCTATAACAGGTTCCTTCACTTCTGCAGCTAATAGCCGTTCTTCCTTACTCAACTCAGCTACTGAATATCAGAGTAATATAGACTTTATCTTCCATAGTTTGAGTGAAAGATCTAATTTTGGCTAATCTGACATTTCAAGCAGTCAGATGTAAAGAATGCTTTTCATAGCATAAAACTACTGGCTGAATCTGGTTATGTGGTTGCTATTTGCTTATTCCTATCCAGAAAATAATAGCACAGCCATGGGTGAATTAAGCAATTTGCTTAGGCCTGATGGCTAATTAGTTGCAAGTAGATGACCTTTGAAAGCTTTAGCTTGCCCATCCAGTTCCCAAAATGTGCATAAATGGTTTCTTAGGGTAAGGTTTTCAACAAACCCAAACTGTAGGACTTCTGTTTCAGCTACTACTAGCTGCTGGAAAAAAGAAATGGTGTGTAAATGAATTTAAAGAGAAGATACTGTCTCTGATTCTTGTCCTAAGTATGTACAACTCTTCAATCAGAAGAAACACCGTTCCTCTCAGTTAAATAGCCAAATTCTTATAATAAGACAGTTTAAACTTGCCCCCCAAAAGAGACAAGTGTATAACAATTTGTATACAATATAGTCTTTTTGTAATTTGTTATGGTTGGTCTTAATTATATTTGCATAGTGTAGGTATTAGGAATATTCCTAAGATTTTTTTCTGGCACTTATTCTTGGCTGAACTGATAACTGTAGAAAAGAATTTTCCTGCTGTATGCTTTAAGCCAGAAGTAATTTGTTTCTTTGTGCCTGCACTCATTAATTGAATAAATGTTACTTTTCTAAATCATTTACTTCAGTAAAATAGCTATAAAAAATTAAGATTATTTACCAAAACAATAGGTCCAAAAAATAAAGGCTAGGTTTTCACTTAATCCTTCTGAACACCACAAAAGAGCTTTCATGTAAGAAAAAAAGGACTGGCTATGATACTGGTCTTCATCTCCAGCAGTGGGGAGATCAAAGCAGCTGAACGAAAATGGCTGAGAGTACTAAATCATATTGCTGTGATGGATCTTGGTCTCCTCTAGCTGCAGGACTGTAGTGGCAGTCCTGTGCCTGTCTGTTCATCTGCTTGCTACAGCTGAACTGTGGGAAAGACAAATTTGACTCACTGCAGGTTGAGAAGTTACGTTATCTTGTCTGTTGATAGAGTAATTGCACCTGAAGTCTAAATGCTTTTCTGAAGATTTTCCCTTTTAATACTGGTGCACGATGTTTCTTTCCAGTTTGTCTGTATAGCCCAGCAAGATTATTGCCGCATCCTCAATCAGGTGGAAAAGAACATGCAGAAGGTAGAAGAGGAAGGGGAGATTGTGATGGTGAAGGAGCACAGGGAGCTTGACCGCACTGGAACAAGAAAAGGTCACATTGTCATCAAGGTAAAAGGAAAAGAGTCTCTTGCCAAAGTCTATGTTCTGTAAACCTCTTAACTTGGCAAGTTAGGTACAGGATTAGTTGAGAGATATTGTAGAGGTAAATATTTGAGAATGGACTGTTAATATTTCTAGATTTTTTTTATATAATTATGTATATTGACAACTAGGTGATTTCTGTAGAGCTTAATTAATTTTCTTTTTTACTTACCACAGTGGCCAAGCTGTTATATTTGCTTAGCTCATCAGTTAATGAATGGCAGTATTCAGTATGTTACAGGAAAACTAATTTGCATGTGTTGAAAATGTGTTAATAACTATGATTCATTTCAATTTTTTGTTTTCAATAGGGAACAGCTGAAAGGTTAACAATGCATTTGGTGGAAGAGCACTCTGTGGTAGACCCAACATTTATAGAAGACTTCCTGTTGACATATAGGACCTTTCTTTCCAGCCCAATGGAAGTGGGCAAGAAGTTGTTGGAGTGGTTCAATGACCCCAGCCTCAGGGATAAGGTGAAAATCTCCTGAATCATGTGCTGTTACCGTTTGCATTGAAATATAAGCTAATAAGAATAAAATATGCTTTAGAGAGAATAACTGAATTGGATAAGACATAAAGAACTGGTGACTTACTTGAATGGCAGAATATTTTTTTCCTTATTTTAATTAAATATTTCTGTGTTCATGCAAGGTAAATTGTCCATGTTTTACCTTCCTGTGTTTTTGCAACTTAGTTGCTTGCAGGTGTACAGGAATCTTTTTTTCCAATAGGGAGTATTTTTATTTGATATAATTCAGTAGAATTTTATTGTATCTTCAAGTTTGAGCATATAACTAAGTTTTGTGTTTTCTGTATGTAATGCTAGTTAGTTCAATTTTGCAAATGTGACTTTTTAAAAAAAGAGAATAGAAAATTCATGCATTGTTGCATGAATTCATGCATTCATGCATCATGTTGTGCTTTATGTAGCATTAAAAAATAGCCACCAAGCCCAACCCAAATGCAAGAAAGGAATCAAATACCTTCTTCCCTAAACATAGTTTTCATGATGGAAGAATAAGGCATATCCAGTTTTGGCACACTGGCCATTGAGGCTATATTGTGCTTCAAACTGTATTGCTTTATTTTCTCTTGTATACAACTTTTTCTTATATTAAAAAAAAAAAATTCTGAAAGTTTCCAGATGCCGTTTTCTTTTTGTAAATTTGAAACGATGGGAATTATATTAGTACAGTGAAAGAGAAATTTGGTTTTCAGCTTTTATTTAAACCTGGGTATTTCTTCCAGAAATGTTAGTATAGCTTTTCCTTGAAGGAAGGATCTTATATTTAACAGAGGGTAGGCTTTTCAGCTAATACCATTCAGAGCTATAATATTGGAGTTCATCTTTAAAGTTATGTTCCTTGTCCTCCAATGGACAATCCCCTCAGCCTCTAAAAGCATGAGCCAGCACAGTTACTTGTACCAGTCTGAACATGGAACAAGTCTGTTCTGCTGCCTCAACAACCAACCTTTTCTGACCTCCAGTAGCACTGACAGAAAGGCAAGAGGCAGAGAACAGCTTGGGACAAGTGGAGATAAGCAAGTAGGTAATAAGGAATCTGGAAGATTTTGGCTCTTTTGTACTGGGTGCTGATAGGCAGTAAGGGGAGTGAAGGGGATGAGTAAAACTTCCTGGGGATTATCAATACTCAGGAGTAGTCAGAGTGGGACGCTGGATATCCAGCCTTAGTTATGATTTTGCCCTGCAGCAGGTTACTTGATTTTACAGCTTTAATCCTCTTTTAATGCTGTTCCTGATTTGTGACACAAGTAATGGCATTCCTCTGGAAATCAGTGTTCAACTACTTCCAGCTCAGTGTTCTTTGGGTGTAGATGAGCAAGTCCCAGCTTTAAAAGTGAAGCTGTCACTGTGGTAGTTTAAAATATGTTGTGTGAGCTTGTAACTTCCCAGACAATTTTAATAATCTGAAATTACCCTAAATTTAACCAGACATTGTCTGGCTCTTCCAATGTCACCCACAGTAATGAAAAATATCAAAGCTGTTTAACAGGAGTGAAGTTCAATTTCAAAGGTGCAGATATCTCAAGTGTTTTCCTGTGACTGGGAGCTGCAGTACGTAGAGTTGCCTTCAGCTGGAATCTGAACTTGAGGAGTTCTGAAGTGCTTGATTAGTGTGGTCATTAATTTAAGCAGTTCTTCTGAATTAGTTTCTTTTCTGGGGTAAAAGGAAAACTGCTTAGAAACTTTGAAGGTGGCAGGGATTGGTTTTGCATGCCTGGTGTCAGACCTTTAGCACAGAAGCTGCAGAGGTTTGGAGCACAATGAATGGACAGGAGTTAGCTGATTAAAATTTGTATGAGACACTGTTCTTAAGCTCTATGTTTTGAAATGTTTAGAGATTTATCTCTACTGATTTACATTCCCAGCATAAATGAAGAAATGCAGCTGTATTTTTAGAAGTTGCATTGAGTGGTACAACTCTTTTGGATTCAGCAACATTTTAAAAATAGCATGAATCAATATTAATTCAAGACACCAAAAGTGTTTTGTTTTGTCAGGACAAGTGCTGCTCATGTTCTGGGTCAAATTGCATACTAGAAGAGAGAACATTATAATAAAAGCATGTCATTTTTAAAAATGCAGCTCTTATTTTGTGGCTTTACCTTCATTAGTGTTAATTAATACTATTCCTTTCGATTTTTTCCTAAGAAACTGTAAAATACCAGCTAAGATTCTTCTCAGATCATCATAATTCCATGGGGGGAGTAACTGGTAGAGGGGGAAAAAAAGATAAATAAATTGAAAGATTGACTCTAAAGAAAGGAATTGCTGGTTTTGCTGCTAAAACCTCTTTCCTGCTTCTTGCAATATCTTGTTTTTCTGCCTCTCTAAACATACAGTAGCTCTTTTATGGAGGTAAATGCCAAAAAGTTAATGGTGGCACATCTAAAGACTTGGGAGATTCAAGAGCTAATATTAAGCTGTATCGTAAGCTTTGTGATCATGGGCTTGGAGAACTAAGGAGATTTGGAAATGTACATGAACAGGAAATTGTTATAAGTCAGAAATGGATCTACCTTGTTGCCTTCTACCTGTGTGCACTATTCCCTACTTAATCAAATTTTATGCAGCCAGTGTTTTCTGACTCATAGTATTCATTATGAAATACAGCATGCAATTGCTTTATATAAATGAAAACAATTTTAATACTTAATTTTTTATATTGTCCTGATAAATAATTGCATATTAGTGAACTTTGATTTGGATGTATGTATATATGCATATGTATTATTTAAGATTCCAGTGGAAATTTACAGGGCCTTTAATGACCAGTATTTTTAAAGGACTTGGCAGTAGTGTTGTTCTGAGTATTCCAGCAAAATATTTATAATATTGATGAATTTTCAGGTTACACGGGTAGTACTGTTGTGGGTGAACAATCACTTCAATGATTTTGAAGGAGATCCTGCTATGACTCGATTTCTGGAAGAATTTGAGAACAATTTGGAGAGAGAGGTAAGAACGAGGGATTTTCTGACAACTTGGGATAACAGGAGCAGCCAGGCTATTGTATATAACTTACTATGCTTTTCTCTTGTAGAAAATGGGTGGACATTTGAGGCTGTTAAATATTGCTTGTGCTGCTAAAGCTAAACGAAGATTGATAACCCTAACAAAGCCATCTCGAGAAGCCCCTTTGCCTTTTATCTTGCTGGGAGGGTCAGAAAAGGGATTTGGAATCTTTGTTGACAGTGTAGATTTTGGAAGCAAAGCTACAGAAGCAGGCTTGAAACGTGGAGACCAGGTATGTAATTGTAAAATGTGTCCCTCCATTACCTCTCCCCCATTTTTCTGTTTCCTTTCTCTTCACTATATGAACGTTTTTCAAACTTGTTTGAATTTTAGATATTGGAGGTCAATGGTCAAAACTTTGAAAACATTCAGCTGACAAAAGCCATGGAAATCCTTAGAAATAACACTCATCTGTCTATCACTGTGAAAACTAATTTATTTGGTAAGTTTGTCTGCATTGCTCGTTCTAGTTCTGATAGAGACCTAAATTATTTTTTTAATAGTTTAAAACAGTTTTGTTTGAAATTCTTTTGTACTGGAGAGAATAGGAAAAGGAAACATGGAGGTCTTAAAATACCTTGGATCATAATTGCAAAGAAAAATTTATGAGTAGGGGTTTACATGAAGTGACTTCCCTCTCAGAAGTGTATGTTTCTGGGTTAAGAGGAGCTATTGTGACCTTGCAGCTCAAACTTAAAAAACGTGCTTATATATATATAATGTTTGGTTCTGTCTCAAGAAATATGTTTCTTGAGGCATTTCAGCTGATCTTACTCTGTCTGCTGAATTTACTTGTGGTTTTTCAGCCCGCTCTGAGTGTAACAAGCTCAAGGCTTTTACAACCTTTCCTGCCATCTAGGTGAAAATATTCTTGCTACCCTCTGTGTTTGTTTTCTACATATTTCTCTCTAACAAGTACTGCCAGTACACATGGAAGAGTCCTCAAGCAGCTCAGGACCTCAGTTAACATCATAAGTAATTAATAGATTGGGGTTTTGGTTTAATTTTTTTTACCACTGGGTACTTGGATTACTTACACAATTTAGTGATGTGTTCCTTGAGTATCTCTTTCAGGATCAGGTTCTTCATCACAAGTAAGTAGGGCAGAATATTACCACAGCATGTCACTGCACTAAATGAAGATCTGGTTTGCCTAGGTTATCTCCAAAAATCATTGATCTGTTTCCTGGGGATGATTTTTTTTTTTAAATTTTGCTTTTCAGTAAAGATTCTAATATTTTAGTTGTTTCTAATAATTAAGACAGTTCCTAATATATCTGCATATGGTTATGTTAGCTGGATGTTCTTGTTTCTCTGTGTATAAATTCTGTAACCATCCTTCTCACACTGGGTGTTTGAATCTCATGTGTTGCTTTACTGTGTTAAAGATTAAACTGATTTCTTCCATTCTTCAGAAGTTGTGTTTTACTAATTTTTTTCTATCTAGTGGCTCCACTGCCAGTACTGAAATCAGATTACAGTACGGTCCCAGAGCAGTTACTTTTTGTGTATTGCATGCAGAATTCGTCCTCCACAAATCCCAAAAGGAGTGTTTCCTCTTTTCAACAACATCTTGTTATCTGTACCTAATTTCTCTCTCCAGCCTCCAAGTCCTATTCAACAGAACAGTTATTTTTGGGATTACTCTTCTCCACTTGTCTTATTTCAAGCTTTTGAAGTATCTTGGTAATTCGTTGTACCTCTAGATATTAGAGAATATTAAGGACAAAATTAATAAGTAACAGTAAAACATAGCCCCTAATACTCATCTGCAGTTACTCGCCCTTGTTCCTATATTTTTCTACAGTTTCTTAGTTTTAATTATCACTTTTCTTTTATTATTACAAATGAACTCCTCAGAGGATTTTTCCATTTTTGTATGTAGAGTTCCTCTAACACTCAGAATACATGACTTGCTCTCCAGTTCAGTTTTGTTTGATTTATTTAAATAGATCAGCTTTTATTTCGAGGAGCAAAGCTGCAGTAGAACTAACTTACAAATGTATCAGATATTACTGCCTCAGAGATGACTATTTGCTAGGGGACTGAGCAAAAATGAATGTTTGTTTGGTATTTCTGGCAGAGGGATGCAACAGCCCTGTCAAACATCCAAGGTGTCTCAGTAGTCTCCTGCTTTATTTTCTGTATGACTTGGTTGCTGTTTCTCTTCTGATTTTTTTGAATCTGTTGATAATAACTTCTTGTCCATCTGAAAGTTTTCGTTGCTGCCTCTCTTTAATGGAAGGTTTAAAACTTTCTTCTCATTTGCATTTTTCCAGCTCACTTTTGTCTAATGTGCTCTTTTTATACATGCTGCTCTTCTTCAGAAGCCTTTATCCATAGGCTGAAAAGTCAAATTCCTTCTGTGGATACCATCCATGTAACTATGTGGGCACCTGTGTATTTGTCTTCTAGGCTGGGCTATGTTTCTGATTCATACTGATTCATGAATGTCATTTTTAAAAGCAAAAATGTTTTTCAAGTCTTATACCTAAATTAATTTAATGCTGGAATTGACAGAATGTCCTAATATTTTTTTAAATTAATAATATTAAATTGGTCTGGTGCACAGAACATTCTTTTACATTTTTGTCCTTTTTCTTCCTTCCCTTTTCCTGTTTTGTGCAGTTTTTAAAGAACTCTTAACACGGTTGTCAGAGGAAAAGAGAAATGGTGCTCCCCACCTACCTAAAATTGGTGATATTAAAAAGGCAAGTCGTTATTCCATCCCTGACCTTGCTGTTGATGTGGAGCAGGTAATAGGATTAGAAAAAGTAAATAAGAAAAGTAAAGCCAACACAGTTGGAGGAAGAAATAAGTTAAAGAAGATACTTGACAAGACTCGGATCAGTATTCTGCCTCAGAAACCATACAAGTGAGTTTATTTCCTCCTAAATATTTCCTCCACATTAGATTATAATAATTTCTAATGAACTTATAGTTTGTGTATATAAATATTGCTTACATATGAAAAAAATCCTAGGAAAAAATGTTCTGAATATTGAACAAGCATAGACTTACAGTGCAGCTCCTGACATCAATTTAGATGTATTTTGTTTCTTATAGATAAAGTAATGACACAAATACTTTGTCATTTCCTGTTTTCTTTCAAGAGGACTGTTAATTGGAATTATTTCAGAATAATTCTACAAGCAGGTTACTTGCAAAGGGTTGGTATGAGCTATGATTTCAATGTATCCACAGTCTAGTGGTCTATAAGAATTTCTATGTATTGCTGTAAGGGAGACCGAGGTTAAAATTTTAGCTTGAGTTCTTTGATAGAATTGTGGGGTTTGGTGTTTTTTAAATGAAAGCTAAATATACTATCTGATAGCTTTTATTCTATGTACACATTTTAGAAATAGAGTCCTGAGAATTGCTGGCAACAATAGAAGACTGCATTTTATATGATATTATGGGAACCTGGTTCTTGGCAATGCAGATGGTATCAATGGGGGGAAAATTAATTGTGGAGGGTAGTCGTGAGATCAGTGTTTTCTCTTGCATTTTTCTTTCCTGTGTCCCATTAAGGAAGAAACTATTCCATGTAAATAAAAAAAAAAGACGCTTGTGCTGAAAATGCAGGATTTTTTCTCCTGCTATTACTTAAAAAAAGTTTGCTTAACTAATATTGGATATTGCCTACTAAATGAAAACTGTTCTGAAACATATAAAGAATGTTAGTAATAGAATGATTAAATTAGTAATAGAAGGATTAAATGAATATAAATTATTATATCCAAATAATGGATGTTTCTTAAATTGGTGGCAGAACCTTTCAATAGAGGAGAATCTGTAAACCCTCTTTTTATGTTGTTTGTCTTTAGCATGTTTTCCTTTATTTAACTGGTTTTGCATGGTTTTTTTTTAATGAACTGTGCATAGTTAGGTCTGTTTTTCTGCATTGGTCACTGTGGTTCATAGCATTTACATAAAATTTTCTGTTTATTTTCTTTCATTTTTACACTTTTTCTATGCAGGGACCTCTTTGGGTAAGATTCAGGAAAACTTGACCTATTTTATTTTCTTCTTGCTAGCTCTACTTCGTGTGTTATATCTAGCAGTTTGTCTGCAAAGCCTTTCGACATTCAGTTGTTTTTGTCTGCACACTTTCTGCATATAGATCTGTAGCTGTAGACTTTAGTGTTTGTGCTTTTCTTTCCTCTATTGTGTAGAAGCATAAATGTCATTCTTCCTTTTAATTACTGGTGTTGCATATATTAAGGGACTTTACCTAGTCTCATGTTTTTGCATATAAGAAAATCAAGAGGGGTGAAAAAGCTGATTTACTCTTTAGTTAAAGTAGGCATTTAAAGACTTCATGACTCAGCTGGCTGAAGAGGTGAAACTGTCCACTGTTTTTTGTGTGTGAAGACTGCAGAAGGCTCCAGTGCCTTGAGGATGTACCCAGACAAAACCAATCTTTAAACTAGAATTAGGTCACTCTTAGAGGGAGCTTGTTTGCTTCATGAGACATTAAATCAGTATCAAAGATGAATCAGTTTGAGCAGGAGATAATGCCTTCCTTCAGTTTTGCTGTTTAGTCCAATAAGGTTAAATAACTTCCCAAACTGAGCAAACAGCACCATTTCCTTTGCATCTATGAGGAAATCTTCTCTTCACTGTGTGTAAGACATCTCTTGAAGAGTTCTGGGTGCAACCTCCACTGGAGCTCTTTGTTTACTTTTCTGACACAGTGGATTTGTGTTCTGTAGGCTAAATTGGTCCAAGAAAGGATTAGAACACAATCCCCACCTCTCTTTTTAGTGAAATCTTCCTGGTCCATAGTGTAGCATTCCAGACAAAGCAGCAGCCCCTGTCTCTCCTCTCTGCAGCCCTGCAGTGGCATACACAGGACTTTGTGTTCTGGGGGAAGAAGCATTCAGATACTTCTGTCATTTCATTATCCCTTCTACCCTGTTTGTCATTCAGCAGGAAGGTTATTTCTTAGATAATGTGCTATGTCTCTACATGGCACATGCATACAGAAAGCAATAGAAATGCTGTTTCCTTAAAACCACAATCTGCTTTCATTGGCATAATAAAATATTTTACCTAACAATAGTTTTTTATGGGACCTGGATTTTTTTTAGTGTTACTCTTTTTATCTGATATTTCTAGGGTTCATTACTTGTTTGCGTAAGTTAGAACTCCCTCTAATTCTAAGTTTTTAAAAAGAATAGACTGAGTGTAAGGTAAATGATTTCCAATGTCTTATATGAATACTTAAACTCAAGCACAATTTTAGATGACTTTTTGCTTTTAAATCTAACATTTTCAGAGTTGATCCACTTTACTGAAGCTGCTTCGGTCATGACGCGCAGGATAGGTATAAGATTATATAAAACTGGCAAACTGCAAAAGGAATGCATAATGCAAGTGAAACTATTAATAAAAGATTCACACGCCAATTTATTTGATTTTAGAGAAAATACTGTTTCCACACTTATAGAATCTGTTATATAGCAGTTTAGAACCACCAGAAGGTATCTTGAAGTACAAGGGCTGCAGGGGTTTTTGTTTACTTTCTTTTTTTTTTTTTTTTTAATGTGCAGTGATTCCTACTTGAAAGACATGATATTGATTACTGGCAATTCTTTTGGTTGTAGCAAAAGACTTATTTGCTTGTGGCTTAGCATAAAGGTGCCGTGTGCTGAGTAGGTCATCACTGCTTGTGACAGTATATTGTGCTTGACATGGAAGTACAAAAATAAAAATGTTCAGATTCACCTTAATTTCTGATTAAGAGAGAATCCTATAACTTTTTTCAGTGGACTTGAGTATTTCTGTCACTCTCATGGCTTGAGGTTTACACTTCAGAAAAGTATTCAGTAATACAGAGTTACCTTTTTTTTTAAAAAGCAAAACAGTGAGAAAACCCAAACACAACAAAGAGAGATACACTGACTTCTCAAAAGCAGTTGTGTCCATATCATTTAAAATGTGTCTTTGATACCCAGATACCGTTCTAGCTTTCCAGACTACTGTTCAATTCATAGCACTTAAAGAAGTGGTACAAGAGTGTACTGTGTAGAGTTATTCATTGGTAAGCACAAAAGGACATTGGTGCTGTAACAGCTACCAGGGTAATTATCTAGCCTTTTATTACTTCTGTTTAGGTTTTCTGAGGATGCATAGAACACTAAGACAAAGGCTTAAATGTCCAACATTACAGTACAAGTGGTCATTTGTGTTGCATCATTTAGTTTACTAGACTAACTTGTAACATTTGCAATGAAGTCTAAATTCTGGTTTATGCATTACTTAACTGTGTAGATACAGGTTTAGATGTGCTTGACTTTTAGAAAGGGCTTGCTTATACTTGCTGCATTTTTAATGCTTTTCACTTTCTATAATGACTGCTATTCAGCATTTTACACCCTCTGAGTATTTTATTAAGAGTTTTGATCTGTATGTTTAGAGAAAAGTTCAGTGACTGTCTCCAGCTCTACATCTTGTGGCTGGTGTTCTGCCTCATTTTATTATGAACTCAAAAGCAGTAAGCAAATCAGTGCATACTGTAATATGTTATTATAATATATAATAATAATATAATGATGCATATAATAATATACACATAATATATGTACACACACACATATATATATACATGTATACATACATACATATAATAATGTGTCTCTGATCCATCTAGCACTACTGGCCTCCTGTGGGACTCTGCCTTACACAATTTAATGGACAAAACCCTTCACCTTTATCACAGAATACTTTATTTACAGCTGTCAGGTACTTTGGAGAGGACACTTACAGCACCCAAGTGTGGCTGTTTAGCTTAGCCTTACCAGGTATCACTTCAGTCACATTGAGTGAAAAGAAACTCAGAGAAGTGATACAGGGTGGGAAAACCAAATGATCCTCTCTTATCCATCTGTTGAAAGATCTTATATAGTATGGCTACAATGCATCACAAATATAGTTGCAAATCCTGTCTGTGATAGGGTAAAAAATCTCTGAAGTCCAGGCCTGAAAGCAGCACTGAAGGGATAGCAGTATTACTCAAAGTTTGGGTGATGGGATGGTACAAGAATGATGAGGTGTTGTACCACCTTCTCAATGAACATATTGGCCAAAATCATGAAAAAAAAAAGGAGCCTAGCAACTCTTCATAACTTAGTGGTGAGGATCTTCTGGCAGTGTGAGGCAAGCAAACTAGTCACTCTGAGTGGACAGTTGACAAAGCAAGTCCTGTTGTCTAGAGAACTTTGGCTTCTAAGTAGCAATTGCTGTATTAACAATTGAAAGTATGAAAATGTAACGGTAGAGACATTACTGAACCCCTCTAGTGTAGCCAAGCTCTGAATGTCTGTCAGTCCTGATTTTATTTCTTTCTGGATGCAGTGACATTGGAATTGGCCAGTCTCAGGATGACAGCATTGTGGGACTGAGGCAAACAAAGCACATTCCTCCTGCTTTACCTGTCAGTGGAACCCTGTCATCCAGTAATCCTGACCTGCTGCAGTCTCATCACCGCATCTTAGACTTCAGTACTACTCCAGGTAAGGAATCTTTTTTTATTGTTGTTCTTGACCTTTTGATTTCCTTTCATAGTTCAAGTTTTTTTGTGTGGATTTGTGGAGTCTTAAGAGGCATGTGAGTTTTTATTAACTGTTTGCTGTAACACACGAATTAGTCACATATTCATGTGTTAGGATTTATTATGTCTGCTACAATATACTTTACCCACATATAATAGATGTCTGTTTTTCATGTATGCTGTATACAGAGTGCTTTTTACTGACTGAATATTCTTCATCAGTAAAAACCTGTTTTGCTTGGTATTTTATCATTTGCCTTCATGAATCATTGTTAACAAGACTGAAGTGTTTTCAAATAGCATAGTAGATCATTAGCTTATAGTAAAGGGAAAGGACATTGGAGTGGGACACAGGATGTGCATTTCAGTCTCTTTCTGAACAGACTTACTTAATTTGTACTATTTCTAAGGGACAGAATTTCGAAGTTTCTTGTTAGTCACCCTGCCCTACAGCTGTATGCCAAATTCTTTGAATATAAAAATCCCTTTCTGAAATAGATAAAAAATGAACACATTTATAGAGGATCAAAGCACAGGGGTGAGTGAGGGAGAAATAGGGGGAGAGCATGAGAAACTTGAGAGCCTTATCTTATAAGAACAGTTAAGCTGGAAATCCTGGTAGGGTTGGGATTTGGGCTCTTATCTGGCTGCAGGAAGGTTCTTAGTGGGAAAACTTTCCTGAGTTAAGTATCCAAATCTTTACTATTAAAATACAGCTTCTGGAGCAGGATATGATGATGGTAGCTCTACAGACACTTGGTTATTTTAGCCTAATCTTGATAGAATTACACAAAAGTAGAACTGAAAATTCTTAACAGTGAGGGATTTCAAGCATTCCCTAAAGGATTAGCTAAAGGACTGGTGCTTAAATATCAGCCTACACGCTGGCCAAGTTGGTGCAATCATTGTGCTTGAAACTGTGATATTGAGCATTACTTACTTCATCTCAGGTGTTTTAGGGCTAGAGGAGTTTGCAAGGCAGTGGTTTGTAATTTTTGCTCCAGTGTCTAAGATGGATCCTGAGAAACCTGGAAGGTGGATATTTTTTTGCATTTTATCTAATGACTAGTGTCCAACACCTTTAAGCTATTCTTTATCAATAAGAGCCTAGCTTTTCACCAGGACTTTTTCCATAAATGGCATTCTCTAGCTTGCCACTTACCTAGACCAGACAGTTCTAGGTAATTAGAGTGCCCTTAATGCCAAGTGCAGCCAGTGGCCAACTTCCAGAGCTGTGGGCATTGCTGTCTCATGGAACTCGAATAAAATTCCATGAGAAGGAAAGCCATTGCAAGCCTAAAGACGTTTCAATTACAGATGAAGTTCAGAGAAGCTTAATAAATGAATAAGGTTCAACTGTTTGCATTGAGGAAAGAAGATCAATGTGATGTAATACCGTGGCTCCAGTGTTTTAACAGGTTTTTCATGTCTCTGTAGAAAATGTATTTCTTCCTCATTAAAAAAAAAAAAAAAAAAAGTTGGGTTTTTTTCTTTTTATTTTAATTTTTTTTTTTCTTAAAATTTGCCTGAATGAACACAGGGAATATTTTTAAAGTAATTCTCAGGCAAAATTCTTTTCCTGTGTGGAAATGAAGGAAAATGAGGCTTGAAATGAAAAACAAATACTTTAAGGGCTTTACAGATGGATGCATTGTATATAGAAGAGTTGAATTATATCTCTATATATTCCAAGACTTGAAAAAATTAAAGCCGGCAGTTTTAATTCCTTTTAGTACCTTGGTCTAAATTAAAGACAGAAATGAAGTCAACTTGCAAGAAATTGAATGCACTGAAGGAGAAAGAGAAATTGGTAGAGCAGCTGTCCTTTGAGGCTTTGAGAAATATCCCTCAGGATAGAAAATAAAACAACTTGGTCCTTTTAGAAGAGTAGTCTTTGAGGAGAAAGTGTGAACAGCTTGAAATCTGCAAGGAGTCATTTTAGTTTATCTTCTGATTGGCTTGGGCTGTCTCAAATATACTTTTAAAGGTTTATTTTTAAATGTTCAATAGCACTTTGATTTCTCTTTCCTTGTGCTGTCTTTGCTATTTGATTGGAAGTCACAATAATAGAGTAATGATGAACTGCCAGTCACTGGTATTTTTTCTTTCCCCTCACAATCTTTCTAAGGGAATAGATTCCTATCATACAGCATTGCATTCTTCAGCCTGCCACTCCAGTTTCCCTTTTTGAAAACCAGTGAAGGGGGGTGATTACAATTCTCTTCAAGTGTTTTATTTAAAAATTATTGGGCTGAATTACTTGCTACCATTGCTATAGCTGTAATCATTTCAATTGCTGGCAGACGTCTGTGTATTCTGTGTAGAGCTTTTGCTCCCAGCTCTGATAGGTAGGCAGCCTAAGAAACTGGGTGGTAAAATGCAAAGATAGGACTCCTCTGTTTGCTGTCCTCTGCATTTCTGCACATCGACTTCAGTGGCCCAGCAGAGCAGGTTATTTTCTTGTTGCACTAAACACTTAATTTTTAGGGACTGTTAAACAATTTCTCACCTTGGTATTGTTTACAGTAGCTTCTCAACTTCACAGCATTTCTTTGGCAAGTATTTCTATAACAGCAAGAGGCAGCAAGATCTAGAGAAGGATCTGATTTTTAAAAACATCTCCAAAAGGCTGTGTCTTTGGCATGTTCTTTCTTCCAGATGAAAAAAATTTAGAAAGTATTTCAGAAAATATTCTCCTCTGTATTCCTCTTCAACTAACTACTGAAGATGAGTTGGTGTAGAGTTGGTGATAAAAGGCAAAATTGGCTTGCTTGTTATGAAGTATTTGTACATTTGACTCAAATGCTTAGGAAAGGCTAAAAGCTGGCTAATTATATCCTTTACATGTAAGTGATGATGCAATCAAACTGTTCTAGTGTGTTCTGGTATTAGTGCTTCTCAAGCTGCTGTGAGCTTAAAAGTTACAGGCTTAGTGGCATGAAAGTTGTAAAACAATATACTTCAGCGTAAAAAGTCTTTGTGGCATGTAAATGAACTCATATCAGAGAGATTCATCTTATTGTTTTCCAAATTATTATTTTATAAAAATGTGCAAGAGCAGTGGGGAGGTGTTAAGTTCTGTTCATCACAAGATTTCTGCTGCTGAATAGATCTTTCTGTAATAACTTGAATACATGTTATGCACATTCAGGTCTTGTCAAAAAACCTCTAGTTGTACCAAAGTGAATGTTTTCGTTTGGCAGTTGTTTTGTCAGTATTTTTTCATGATAGTCATTTCAAAAGCCTTCATTTAGAAGGCTTTCTAGTATTACTATATATTTTATTGCTTGTATGACCTCTTTGATCTAAAAAATTAATTATTTTTAAGAAGAAATAGATTAAAGAAAAATGAGTAGATGTGATGCCTCACAAAACTAGAAAAGCTCATTTCTAACAAAGGGAAGAAATTAAATTAATTGAAATACTTGTCAGTTAAAAATACCTGAGGTTTAAAAACCCAGTGATAGATACCTGTACCAGAGTATTCCTCTGGCTTCCCTGGAAGGTTTAAGACCCTCCCTGGCGGGGTCCCCAAAGACCCTGGAATGAGACCCAGGTGTCTCAGGGGCTGGATTTAGCTCCTTGTAACAATTTACCAACATTGAGAGAAGAAATGCAAGCCGCAAAAATAAATAGAGTGTAAATTCGACTGTTAGAATGTAGAATTAGCAGATTTATCGAATGTTTGTGATAAGGGACACGTGGCCAAGATGGAGAAATTGGGGTGTGGATACCTCTTCCTCCTTCTTCTCTGTGTCATCCATGCTGGGTGACGTGCTGGCACTTTTAGATTGGATGAGGAGAGAGCTGGACCATGTAACAAGATTGTATTGTATTGGGGGTCATTTGTAAATACCTAGTAGGTAACTTAGACTATAAAAGATCAGTCCTGCCTCTGCCAGGCAGGTTCTGCCTTGGACGTCTAGCGAGCAGACTGCTGCTCGCTGGACAAAGCAATCCTGAGATAAGAGACAATAAACAACCATGAAAACCTCTAAGAACAGCCTCCTGCAGTCTCTCATCGGCGGGCATCGGAAAGAGCTGGGCTGCAAATCACCTGCATGTCCTCCAGACGTGATCTCAGGTCTAAGGAGACACCTCGGGTTGTGACAGTTGAATTTATCTTCTTTTTTTTTTTCCTAATAATACAATGATAACTACAAAAATTCAGTTGATCAGTGGGTCTGGATTTCAATACGTTCATGCTTATTAGTTTGTCTGTCCAAACTTTGAAAATATTAACATATTTTTGTGGCTTGCTCCATTTGTAGCCTAACTAGCTTGTTTTTCTGGATGTTAATAGAACTAGCTTTTTCAACTAGGATATTAATAGAAGATATTCTTTATCAATAAGAGCCTAGCTTCACATCAGGACTTCTGCTGAAATAAAAACTGATGACACTAATAATTAAACTTAATGTGACTTGCTCGTTCTTATACCATTAAGTTTTTATATTTCTTTGCTTACTATATTGCATAACGTGCTTGTAATTTTTTCCAGACTTACCAGACCAAGTTCTGCGTGTTTTCAAGGCAGACCAGCAAAGTCGCTACATAATGATCAGCAAGGACACAACAGCAAAGGAAGTGGTCGTCCAGGCCATCAGGGAATTTGCTCTGACTGCAACCCCAGATGCATATTCACTATGCGAAGTCTCTGTCACACCTGAGGGTGTCATCAAACAAAGGAGGCTTCCTGATCAGCTGTCCAAGCTTGCTGACAGGATACAGCTGAGTGGAAGGTAAGATGGAGACTGAGCTAGAGCTGATGATGCCAGTTTATTAAGTCAAAATCTTGTTAAAGGAGTGTTACTTAATTATTTAATGTTCTGTTTCTTTGCAACACATTGCTGCTTATGCAACTTCTCATTAATGCCTAGGCCCTGGTGAAGTTCATTTTTATTCTCAGATTCCAACTGGATCATTGCTGTAACTCTCAGCACTAATCAGGTTTATTTTATGTAGTGTCCTTTTTTAAATTTTGTTTTTACAGGTACTATCTGAAGAACAACATGGAAACAGAAACTCTTTGTTCAGATGAAGATGCTCAAGAATTATTAAGGGAAAGCCAAATCTCCCTACTACAGCTCAGTACTGTTGAGGTCGCTACCCAACTCTCCATGAGAAACTTTGAGCTGTTCCGTAATATCGAACCCACGGAATACATAGATGACTTGTTTAAACTCAAATCAAAAACGGGTTGCACTAATCTAAAAAGATTTGAAGAGGTGATAAATCAAGAAACATTCTGGGTGGCTTCTGAGATTCTAAGAGAAACCAACCAGCTGAAAAGGATGAAGATCATTAAGCATTTCATTAAGATAGCACTACACTGCAGAGAATGCAAGAACTTCAACTCGATGTTTGCCATCATTAGGTATTGTCCACTAATAATTTTACTTCTAAGTTAAAAGCAAAGTCTTACGTATGTTAGTTTACAAAAAATTTACTTAACAGAGTAAACCAGTTTATACTGCTGATATCAACACTTGGCGATCTGCTAAGGGAGGACATTTTCTGTATTTGAAACTTTCTGTAATCTGAAACGTTTCCTGAAATTATTATTTGGAATGCTATTGTTAGGTAGTTACTGCTCAAGATAGTGTGGCAATGTTAACATGGCACTAGAGAAACAAATACACTTATTTAAAGACAAAGACCAGAAGAAACAACAGGTCTATAGAAGAAAACAACACAATTGTTGCAAATTATTGGATTAATTTCCCCAAGGCAGCTCATTTTTATTCTTATAGCCCAGTATCTTAAATTCATTCAGCCATGATATGTTGCCTTTGGTTTTCTTCGTATCAACAGTTTCTTGCAAGGAACTTGGATAATAATCAATAACAGACTGTGATACCATAGCAGTCTGTAAACAAAGATCTTTTAATAAGAATTTTAAAATGTACTGAAAATCTCAGAAAATTTTGGAATGAGAAAGAAGAGAGAAAACTCTAATGTCTATGTTTATACACATTTTTTAAAACCCAAACAAAATCAAACAATTCTGCTGTATTGTCTCTCATGAAAAAACTCAAGTAAGTTTCAGTAAACTGACAGTGTTATCACTGTCTTTGACACAAGCTCTTGTTATCATTATCTTGACATTCAGTCAACAGAATGTGACACTTTTCCTGAAGATGAGTAGGTTTGAATACTATTTAGCAAACGGAGCAAGTTCCAAAGTCAAGTCAAGGATCCATGCTGATTATCAGTCAGCATCTCTGAGACATCAAAATACTGAGATTTTGTTCAGTCAGTCTCTTGAAGGAAAGATTCTAGGTATGAGACTTTCCCACCAGGTAGAAATTAACAGCAAGACAGTCAATGTCACTACAAGGGAAAACGGGGGTTTGCACCAGCTACAGCTTAAGAATAACCTCAGGTATAGTGTTACAAAATTTCATCCTGAAAGAACAAAGTCAAATGGATTATTGCAGAAGAAGGTGTGCTGTCACCACCTAAACATCATCATGTCGGTGGAAGATGGTTTTTTCTGCCAGTTTGTTAATCTGGAAGTAAGTGGTAATTGTGAGGTACTTAGATTATGATAGTCTCATCAAACTCAGACACTGTTCTAAAGGAACAAATACATACTCTCTGTAAGAGAGTAATTTAAGGTAAGGATTAATTACTCATCCAGGGTGTAACTTTTTTCTGTTCATGGTTGCATCATGTAGATATCTCCAGTTTTTATGGCTTTTATAAGAATGGTCTTTTGTAATACATGTATTCTGTGATAAATGCTGGCAAAAGGAAGCTGTTAAATATTTGTTATGCACTTCTTTTGTTTCAAGTGGCCTGAATTTGGCACCAGTTGCAAGGCTTCGAACTACTTGGGAAAAGCTTCCAAGCAAGTATGAGAAACTGTTTCAAGATCTGCAAGACTTGTTTGATCCATCTAGGAATATGGCAAAATATCGTAATGTCCTTAACAGCCAAAACCTACAGCCCCCTATTATCCCCCTGTTTCCTGTCATCAAAAAAGACCTTACATTTCTTCATGAAGGTAAAGGCAGAAGTATATCATCTTTTACTAGCTAAGGAAAAGTAGCTTTCCTGCCTAATCACTGATGTTGTTGGTTGTAGGAAATGATTCTAAAGTGGAGGGCCTGGTGAATTTTGAGAAGCTGCGGATGATTGCGAAGGAGATACGCCATGTTGGTCGCATGGCGTCCGTGAACATGGATCCTGCTCTCATGTTCAGAACAAGGTAAATGTGTTGTACCAGGCAGAGCTTTCCCCAGCTGGGAGAAGGCTAGGTGGCAGTAAGAGGCACTTTGATGTGCCCCTTCTATTGGTGCAGTATGAATTTTTTGTGTTAGCAATTGACCAGCATGATGTGGTGGTCTAAAACTGGAGAAACCATTACATTTTGTGACTACTGATACATTCTAAAGTGTTTCTTACTATTCTGTAGTTGACGATTATCTCATAAAAATGAGATTCTATCAGTGGGAGGGAGAGAAAGAGAAACTGTTTTGAGAACATATCTATAATTCTGTTTGAAACATTGACCAGTGTCAGCCTTATAATTTTGATTTAGTGTAAGTGGTAATGTATCTGAAGCAGTGTCAGCTACTTGTGTTAGAAAACATGGAGTGAATGCTCTTTGGCTTCATATTTTACAAAGCTTTTTGCATATTTTTTTTTTCTTACTTTGAGCTAGAAGGGTTTGTAATATCTGATTGTATGCCTGAGTAAGGCTCTTTATAATGTTTGTGGGCTTCCAGAACTGCTTGTCCTGAGGTCTGTTCTTTTTCTTTCTGAGCTTGTGATCTTTCTCTGTCTCTTCATAAACCCATGCTTTATTCTTCCTGGCTCTCACTTGCAGGAAGAAGAAATGGAGGAGTTTGGGGTAAGTGATTGGAGACAACACACACACACATTCATTCTTCCTTTATCATTTGCATTTTTTCCTACTTGCTATCTTTAATTTTCTGGTGCTTTAACATTTTTTTTTCTTTTGTTAACCCTTTTTTACTGACAATGCATTTTATTGTAGGAGTGCTTTTGATTTGAGATTAAAACACTGAAGTTGTAAATTATTTTTAAGTGATCATAGATATAAGTGGAGTGTTCTTTCCTACCTCCAGTTTAAATTGCTGAAGGAAGAGACTTTTGATCAAAGAGATTTTACAAAATGACAAGGTTGCAACAGCTGAAAATAGCTGTTAATTTCCTTATACCTATTAAACAATTATCACAATCAAATTCAATTATCACAATCAAAAGTTAAAACTTGCAGTATCTGCTTGACTAACTTACTTTCATATTAGAATTAGCAATCATTTTTACTTTAACAATTCAGGACCAATGCATAGCATTCGTGTAGATATACATACATTGAAATGTGCATGACATTTATTTCATCATGAGCTAGCTGATCATTTTACTTAACAAAATTCTCTTCAGTCTTGCAAGTTATGAAGAAGTTCTATTCTGTAAAATTGAAATGTGTATTCTGTATACAGTCTGATTTGAAACACAGAAGGCTTTCAAAATGCCTCCTTTATATGTATTTGAACCTCAACTATAGTCTTCTGTCAGCACTGCCTTACTGCATGAGCTTTTCCTAATGCTCCAGTCCTCTCAGTAGACGGCTTATGTGAGAGAGCTACCTTGAATGCTTTTCTAGACATGTGAAGTGTTATTGCCTAGCTGGAGCAAAATAGGTTAAAATATCTGTGCCATTAAAATAGTGCTTGTAACCAAGAAAAAATATTTCCTGGCCCTCATCCTTCTATCTGTTATAGCTGTTTGACTTACTGGAATGAGGCATGTAAGCTTTGACTGTAGACTGACCTTCATGCAATCTCTTGCATGTTTCATGTTTATTGAATGACACCATGTTGGACTAAGTCATACCTTTGCACTCTTTCTTCCCTCTCCTGCTCTCCTTCACTCCAGGTCTCTCAGCCAGGGCAGTGCCAATGCAGCTGTGCTGGATGTTGCACAAGCAGGGGGACATAAAAAGCGGGTCCGTCGCAGCTCCTTTCTTAATGCTAAAAAGCTCTATGAAGATGCTCAGATGGCACGGAAAGTAAAGCAGTATCTCTCAAACTTGGATCTGGAAATGGATGAAGAGAGCCTCCAGATACTCTCACTGCAGTGTGAGCCAGCCACAAACACATGTGAGCATTGTCATTTGTTGTGGATTTCAAGAAAACTGTTCAATATAACTCTGTTTCTAGTCCAGTGAATCAATGGGGTACAGTAACTAGACAATTAAGTAGAAAAATATTTGTATAGTCATTTTCAAGTACTAAATGTCTATGAATCCTAAGGAAATAATCTTGTGGATTAACAGGATAGAGATATAGTATTTATACAGTTGATAAGGCTTTAGGATGATGTCACAATGAAGTGTATAGTGGCTTTTTAGATTTGTCTGTACAAAGGGTATGGGGAAGTCAAAAGTTCTGTTTTTCTGACATATGGAGATTAATAGTGTAAATAGTAATATGATTATTCTGAGGGACTAGGGGATTTTCTTATGTCCAGATGTTTCAGAGATACCTGGAGGGCTGGACCTGGGGCAGCAGAGGGGGACCCATTTTGTTTTGATTTTAGGAAATGTTGTATATTGTGTCCTTCCCTTCCTGTAGGGTAGCAAAAACTAGTCATTATATGTCTGTTCTGTAGTCCTTATGATAGCCCAGTATAACTTCTAGTCATGTTTTTTCAACAGTGGTCACTTATCAGGGATTTATTTTGAGAAAGAAAACATTCATTGATAATGTACATCTTCTAAATGAAGTTATTACATCTCCCCCTCTTTTCCTCTTCATCTTTTCTATCTAAAGATACCATGCTGCATTAATTGTATAAGTGT
Organism: Luscinia megarhynchos; assembly: GCA_034336665.1. Taxonomy (NCBI): domain Eukaryota; kingdom Metazoa; phylum Chordata; class Aves; order Passeriformes; family Muscicapidae; genus Luscinia; species Luscinia megarhynchos. Next base: position 40,155,658 of record CM067566.1, on the reverse strand, counting down.
TTGAGCACTTTTTAATTCAGTGGGCTTTGCACAGCTCAGACTAAAACACCATGTTCTTAGCTAGTAGTCATTCAGTGTTTTGTCCCCTTTCTTGCAAAGTGCCGAAGAACACAGGAGACAAGCGATCCGGGAAATCTGAAACGTCACCAGTGGCTCCCCGGGCAGGCATCCAGCAGAAAGTGCAGCAGCAGCAGCACAAAGTAAACCAAGCATTGCAGGTCCCAGCCGTGTCTCTTTATCCCTCTCGCAAGAAAGTGCCAGTCAAAGACCTCCCACCATTCGGTAGGTGGAACAAGGAAGAATTTGGTTTAGTTTTCTGAAGTTTGTTTGCCTGTGTTGGGAAGACTTTTTTAATCAAATAAGGTTCCATTTGTGATAGTATGATATGCAGTTATATCTGTTCATGCAGTATCTAGGCATAGTTCTCTTCTCTAGAAATGGAAAGAAAGAAATCTAGGGAAGGCATCCTGTCAATTTAATCAATATAAGTATTTACCTGTTACTAGCAGCTGGAAAGAATAAATGTTTCTTGCTGTTTGCCCTGGGATCTTGCCTTACCTTTCTTAAATCAATTAGGGACATGGAGTTCTTGAGATGCCTCAGAAGTTCTGGTGTTTCTTCACAAGTTAAATTTTTAAGGTGATATTCAGGCCTGCTTGAAGTGGCAGTCCTGTTAGAAATGTGGGTCTGAACTTTTGTTGACAGTTGTCCCTTTGGCTTCTACTCCCTTCTGCTTTTTTATTGTTGTTATGCACTTGTTGCTGCCTCCATATTCTACAGAAAGGTACCAGACTATAGAAGCAACTTCTACCCTGATTTCCAAATCTGTGTCCCAACATGTGTACAAAACATGTATGCACTATTGATGAACTCCTTAAATCACAAGTTTGGTAATATCCCTAGGAAGTATATGTAGCATAACTGGCCCTTCCTTTATGATGATTATTGCACAAGAGCTTAATTCTGATTTCACTCTTTATTGGTTTTCCTCATGCACTGCTTAGGCTGCAACAAAGCATTAGAAGCAACAAAATGAGCAAGAAACAACTCAATATTCATCTAAATCTTGCTGATTTTGCCATTAAATTTTAATCTTAAAAGGACTTTGAACCATCATGGACTGCAATTTTTTGCTCATATGGCAAGGCTTCTGAAAACTCACTAGGTTATGCTGATCAGGCAGCTGTGAATTATTGATAGCAGGATTGTGATCCAACAGATCAAAGATAAAAGTCCACAAATGCTTGGAAATAACCTGTACCACAAACAATGGCAAAACTGTCAGACAAACTCTGTCTTAGTTTATAAGGCTGTCCCAGGGTGGATTTTGAGGGGAGCAGAAGAGAAAGATGGATAAATGTGGTCTGAGAAAAATCTATTCCTGATGTCCTAGATCTTTACGTCACATATCATCTTCAGGATGTTTTTACTCTGTAGTTTTCCAAAATAAACTGGTGCAGAGATAGATCTCAAAAATGAAAGAGAAAAAGCCAGCTGCAGGATGGCCTTGTTTCATAAATCTAATCCTTAATTTTCTTTCCAGCAACCTTCTAGGCTACTCTGAATAGAAAAAAAAACAGGAGAGCAACTTGAATTATTACTATATAAATCTTCACTAACCAGTGAGATGGTGTGTGTCTGTATTTAAGCTAATTTTAGTTCAAGTTTCTCAGTAACCATTCCTATGCATGTCCTTGTCTTGGTTTGAAAGACAGGTGTCTACTAAGAAAGGCAGGATCCTCTCTTGAAATGGAAAATATAAACCACCTCCCCCCAAATTATTACAGTTTTGAAATTAAGGGACTCTAAGGCAAAGATTTGGGAATAGGAATAACAGTTCTTTACTAGGAAAAATTAAAATAAAAGTACAGTAATAGAAAAAGAGCCAAAACACTGACAGAGCCAGAAGAAAACGTGACACTTTGTCAGTCAAGGTGGTGGTAGCAGTCCCATTAAATGGTGACTGCAGTCATCCTGCAGTGGCAGGTGTGGTTCAGTTGAAGCAGTGATCCTGTAGAAGGGTGCAGTTTTCCTCCAAAGGTCCGGTGATGATGTGGCAGAGTCTGGTTTTTCTCTGGAAACCAGTGGAAAAAGGCTGCCTTGGTGTTCCAAATATCAGATTTTATCTAGGTAGGAAATGCTTGGCTCCTCCCACTGGGTTGAGCATCTCACAATGGGAGGATGTAATTTTATCAGTCATGGAGTGAGACTTAATGGCCCATTAATAGAAGATAACTCCCTGGAGGAAGGACGGGTTGTGGAAAAGATAAAGAGCACTGCCCCACCTGGTTTTAACAAATGACCCATTAACAGAAGATACCCCCTCTGCCTCACCTGATTTCAACAGATAGTGACAGAATACATAGTTTTGGTCACATCTGCTTTGCAACCCAAGACAGTCCTCAACTATACATTGTATAGGAAGTATTCTGCAACATCAAATCTTCGTGTTTTCTGTGGCAAAGTATTTATCTTAAGTGGCCAGAATGAAAGATCATCTGCACTAATATGCAGAAATAAAGCATTATATTTTAAACAGGAATAAGTTTTAACATTTTGCTTCATTTAAGCTGATGTCAGGAGCTCAGAAATATACAGGAAAAAAATGTAGCTTTTTCTTCCTGTGAGGTGTCTGCCCTGTAACTGCATTATGAAACATAAGGATGTATTTATACTGGACTTTACATCTGCCAACTTTAATTTTTACCTAAAGGCATTAACTCCCCACAAGCTTTAAAGAAAATCCTTTCGTTATCGGAAGAAGGAAGTTTGGATCGCCACAAGAAACAGTCTGAAGACACTGTCTCAAGTGCATCTTCACAGCTGTCTTCTCCTCCTACTTCACCACAAAGTTCTCCAAGGAAAGGTAGTAGTAGATGCTCAATATTTCTTATCCTGTTTCTTGAAGCTCATGGACTTTGGAAGCTTCTGAGAGAGAATTTGGACACTCAGTATTGCTGCTCCTATTTTCGTCGCATATGGTCAGCAAGAGGGCAGAAAATGTAGTGCAGAGTGGGATACATGAAAGGTAGCTGTGAACTTGATTTCAAGGGTACTTGAAAGCCCTCTGCTGATCAAAAGCCAGAATAGAGCCTGGTATGATACAGGATTTCATGCAGTAGGTCACTCTGACTGCAGCTGCTTCTGACAAAAAAATATTCCCTGTTTCCTGCCTTCAGTGGAAGGTTGTGCCGATTGAAACTTAAAGTCTTTGTACAGCATTGACCACACTGGTCTATTAGAGAAATTATTTGCTGTGTCATGCATCTGAGTGGGATGTGACCTACATATGACAGAAAGGCTTAAGGTATTTGGAATTCAAATCAGAATATTTAATACTGTAATTTATATTTTAATAGCAGCCTGAATATTTAAACCATGTAAATTAATTTTTGAGGAATGGTATTATACAGTGGAGCTTTCTTGACCAAGATCTTTTAAAGTAGTTTCACAGAGTTATTTTTTAAAGCAAATTTAGGACTTCAAAGGAATTTTTTAAAAAAACTGTTTGTTTAATTTCATGGTGGTTCTGGCTATGAATTGGCAAAACGGTATGGAGGCATTGTCCTGTAGTTTAAACAAAAAAAAAAAAAAAAAAAAAAACAAACCACAGGCATTTTTGGAAGTATGATAGCCTAGATGGATTGCATGTGACTTCTAAGTTATTCTCTTTTCAGAATAGCATAAAAGTTCAGTTTAACTGTTACATAATAGAGCATTATGGTAACATAGACGTTGGGCCTGGGGTGACTTCCATTGAAGTGTTATTTACTAAGGTCAGATGGGGGAGGACAATACGTAGAGGATATATCATCTTGAGTTCTTCTAAGCTGTCATCATTATTTCTCCCAAATACTACACTAGCAAAGAGTGAACTTATATAATTATGGTCAGGCCTGTGCATTTTTAGAAAAAGGAATTGTAATTCTGTACTTGACTCACAGTGTGAACAGCACTTAATTTTTGCAGAAAGCGAATCATAAACATGATTTTTAAAATCCTTGGTTACATGAAGGTAATGATATGTTCTTTCAGATAAAAATGATGGCATTAATTCCTAGCATTAGTTCTCAGCAAGTGAATTGAGATAGATCAGTTGAAGTGATTTTGAGACTTATGAGCAGAGTGAAAGCAAAAAGTGAAAATTGTGGTAACTTGTAGATGTGTTTAATGATCTTCAACTTACTTGGCAAGAACATTCAGCGCAATTTGTTTAATACTGAAAGAAAAGCTGAATTTGCTTCTATGACGTCGTTTGCAGATTTTATCTCAGTTGGGCTGTGTCAGCCTACCTACCTCCAAATTTCACCATAGTTCTGGTAATGTGGAATTTGGAATTAATTAGTGAGCCAAGTATCACAAAGAAAACTTGAAAATCGGCCCATGTCTCAGCTAAGAGATGTAATAAACAATCAGCCCAGACATCTGGGCTTCATGTATCTGTTCATCTGAAGTGTAGCTTTGCAGAATAAAAAGACTCTATGAGAGTCTCTGGGAATACTTTAAGCAGTAATCTCAACCAGGGCATCTCTTTCCTTCCAGTGTTGGAGACAGTGTTTATGCACAAGCAGATTTTGAGAGGTAATATTTCATAATATGAGGATATAAGTATGATGATGAATTTTAAAAGAATTTAGGAGAGGAGGGCAGAGAAGAGGAAAGGAGAGCAGTTGGTTTGTAAATGAGTAGTACACAATCCTCAGTCTCTGATCAAGATGCCAAAGATGGTGTCACACAGTTCTGCTGTGTATCTTTGTCTTTTGCAGTGCTGTGCAAATGTAATGGCAGCTTTGTTTTATTGCCAATTTTATTGCAGTATTGCTAGTGGCCTGTCAACTGAGCAGGCATCTTGGAGAGTCTGATTAACATGATGTTCCCTTTGCAGGCTACACTTTGGCTCCAAGCAGCACCGTGGATAACTTCTCTGATTCTGGTCACAGTGAAATTTCTTCTAGATCTAGTATTGTCAGCAATTCCTCTTTTGACTCTATGCCAGTTACCCTGCATGATGAGAGGAGACAGAGGCATTCTGTCAGCATCGTGGAGACCAAATCTTGGTGTGGGAAGGATAGATAGAAGAATCATGATTGAACCAGATCAATACAGCTTAGGGTAAGAATTTTATTTGTGCTTACTTATATTATACTTCCATATTGTATGTATGTGGCATGTGTATTTGTCCATTTAACTTTCCCTGTATCTCTCAAATATTTTTTCTCCTCTGCTCTTAAAAAACTATTAGTTCAGTGCTGCATTTTGTTGTAATGCTCCATTCCTGCCAGGAAAAGATTTTGCACTCCTTGAGTGAGTGGTGAACTCTACAGCAGCAAGACTTTACCTCAGTAGATGCTACCATCTGAGCATTTCAGTGGTGGCATAGATTATCCACTTTGTGGCAGTCTAGTACCCTAGCCTGCTTTCTCCATGGGAAATTAACTGAATTAGATGAGATTTTCATACAATTATTCAGTGATCAAACTGAGAACAGAAATAGCTAGCAATTTTCCAGTCTGCTTCATGGAAAAGTGCATATTTGTCAAACTCCAAAATATTTTACTCCAAGTATCTCTTCTAGTCAACAATAATTGGAAACTAAAATTCACATTACGCTGCTGGTTTTCTAGTAATTTTCTAGGTAATTAACTTCTGTAATGGTGGGGAAGCTAGTGCTGTGAGGAGTTCTCTAAATCTCTAGCAGTGAGCCTTGGTGTGAAAATAATTGGAGCTCTGGCTCCTGTTTAGACTCCACTTACTTTTTTTGTTGTTGTTTTTGTTTATTTGGATGCTTCAATCATCTGAATGGTTTTTGGGGTTTTAATCCTGTGGGGTCTGTGAATGGCAGACCTGTTCCAAAACTACTGTACTTCAACTTTGGGAATCTCAGGCTATGCAAACTCTTCTATCAGATATCTTAAATATTTGGAAGAAAAGTGTGCCAGTCTTCATAGGAGTGTACCCTGGAAGAACAAGTCCCAGGAGCCTGGATATCTGCTAAGCAGGAGCGACACTTTGTTGGTTTTCTCTGCTGCTGTGTAAGGGATCATGTCAGGCTCACTTAATCGTTGAAAGGCTATGGAAAACATACTTGCTCTACCAAGTATCATGTGTTTCCAAAAAAAAAAGGTTAAAATATATTTCCTTTTGCGGGAAATGTTGAAAAGTTAGCTTTCAGTTTCCTAAGCAGAAAAAAACAAAACTGAAATCTAAACCTGAATATCAGCTAGCTCCTGCTAAATTCTGTTTCTAACTTTTGAAACATTTGCTCAGCATGGCTGGAAAAGCAGTAGAATAACCCTGTCTGTTTCCCTCTCTGTGTATCTGTGTGGTTTGCCTGTCTTAAAGGGCTGTTGTAAAGTTAAGATTGTACCTTTTGAAATTACATGCTGAAGAGTAAGGCTTCAGCAAGTTATCAATCCAGTTTTGTTTGTGTTTGTTTTTGTTTTATTGAGGATATACTTGAAAGAAAAGTGTTATATTCTCAAAATTGAATTAGCCATTCATGAAAACAATAAATTTATAAAGTACATCAAAATCTTCAACCATAGAATCATAGAATGGTTTGGGTAGAAGGAGACCTTTAAAATGTCATGCAGGTTACCTAGTCCAACCCACAGCATGTTTTGTTTTTCCTCAGTTGTTTCTTTGTGCGTCTTGTTCATGATTTCCAATTCCAACACTGGATTTTTTGTCCCCCTCATCAATATGTATCCAGCTCATATGCACCGCTGTCAGAGACCAGAGGCCTGTATGCTGGAGCAACTGTACTTTCTTCTCCTAGTACAGAAGAGCTGTCACAGGACCAGGGGGACAGAGCTTCGCTCGACGCAGCTGACAGTGGCCGTGGTAGCTGGACTTCTTGTTCGAGTGGCTCTCATGATAACATCCAGACAATACAGCACCAGAGGAGCTGGGAGACTCTGCCTTTTGGACATGCTCATTTCGACAGTTCAGGCGATGGGGCAGGACTGTGGGCCTCGGGCGGCCATATGGACCAGCTGATGTTCCCTGACCATGGTACAAAGTATGGCAGGCAAAGTCAAGGTAGGGAGGGCCTTGATCAAGCACAGTCCAGAGCAAGCTGGGCATCTTCCACAGGATACTGGGGAGAGGACTCGGAGGGTGATACAGGCACCATAAAGCGGAGGGGTGGGAAGGATGTTTCGATTGAAGCTGAAACCAGTGGCATGACATCTGCACCAGCAGAGGAGACAAAGCCAGCTCCCGTCCCCACTCACACAGCAGCAGCATCAAGCAGTACAAAGGGGCTTGTTGGTAAGTTAAGTTTAGTTTACCATGAAGTATTTTAATTAATTTGCTTAAGTTTTTCCATATTGTTCTGAATTTCTTTTGTCTGGTTTGCTTTTATTTTCTTTCCTTTTTTTTAATTTTTGAAGCAAAACTGAACATTTTATAGTCTTTCTTAACTTTTTTCCTTTAACTGTGTGTTTATTACTAGGGAAAGTATAATTTATTGTTGATTCTCAGTTCTGGCAGTGCCTTTGTGTTTCAAGAGAGCCTGCCATACATTGAAAAACTAGCTCAACTGCTGGACAGTATTTTGAGAGATTGATGTATTTAGAGGTCTGTTCTGAAATTTGAATTTCTCATCACAGTAAGGCTCCATAGGCTATATTTGGATATCTTAGTAAATGTGGCCTGATTTTTGTAGAAGTGTTTTACTTTTTACCTTTGTCTGACTTGTCTGATAATTGTGAATATTCCTGACTTCTGAAAATGGCATCCCTTTGTGCTGAAACTGAAATGTTTCTTTGGACTGCTGAAAGTGAAGAGGTTTCAAAGGAGTTAGAGGTGAAATAAATTTCTATGCATTCAATAATGGAAAGATCAGATAATATATAAATTAGTATGCAGGTGTCTTTGGCAGAGCTTAACATTTTTAGCATATTGTTCCTTCTATGCATCCCAATCCGTGGGTCATCCAATATGTCTGCATTTTGTGTCTGTTTTCTTCCTTTCATTCCCCCTCACTTTGCCTTTTGTCAGGTTAACACAAAGAACTATCTAAAAGCCATTTTTTGCTGACACACTTGAATGTCTGCCAGATTGAGGTCATGCTGAGACCACTGTGATAAACTGCTTTTCCATTTTCTGCCCATGTTGCTATGGGCCTTCAGCCTCAAAGCTTGGGTGCAGGTCTAAATGCCTGGACTCTTAAGAGGAAGAAGGTGTACAGATTCATGCCAATCTCGAATTTATTCTTTGGTATCCTTGGTTTCCTCCAGAATGTGTAATGTGTATTTCTAAACTCGCCTCTCAAGGCAGTTCTTAGTCACTCCATTTTTAGAGACTTGAAAGAAAATGAAAGAGACCTGAAAATTCAAACCAACACAATTCCATGCCCTTCACTACTATTAACTAACTGCCCTGCAAACGTAACTCTGTGTACCACTATCCAACAGAACCTGCTGGTTTACATATTCTTTTTGCACTTAATAGATATTGATTTCTCACAATATTTTGGTAGAATTTTTATACAACAGAATTTTTCCTATAGAAAAACTTCTGATTTCCAGAAATTTTTTAATAAAGTTTCTCAGAAACTTTTTCATGCTGCTATGCTCGGTTAAAACTGTTTGTCCAAGAAAAATACTTCGACTCTGTTGGAAAATGTTTGGTTTTGTTGTAATACCAAGGATTTATTTTTAGACTATAAAAACTTGCATCCAAGTAGCACCAGTCCATTTTAAGCTTGTACTGCCCTTTCAGTCAAATCATGCTGTCTAATGCAGGGTGGTGTTGTCATCACCATTTATGCAAGAATATACAGTGTCTGACAAGTTATGGAAAGTAAATTGTCTGTGTCAGTGGTTTTTCCTGCTGTATTTGTAAGGTTTTTGATTAAAGTGGTCATGTGTTAAAGGGCTGGGTCCACATTAAGTGTTCAGTATCAAAGTCCCAGCTGACTTCTTCACTTAGTTGTGAAACAGAGGCTATTGCTTATCTGTTGTGTGTCCTTGCAGATGCTTAACTGTTTTTTTCCCTTAAAGTTCTCTCTGATAGAGCTTTTCAGTATACCCTGAGTTAATATTTGTTCAGGTAAACAGTTACATCTCAGTGAGATCCATCCAGAAGCTAGGTGCTCATTTTTCCATCTGCTAGATAAAATCATATTCGGTCTTTGTTCTTACACGAAAACAAAAGAGATGAGCTCTTGGATGCAAAGCCCATCTTCAGAATTAAGATGCATTTGGGGAGATACCAGAATTCCTGACATTTACTACTTCTGTGGACTCTTGAGTCTTCCATGTTACTTTGATCACTGTACATTTTATTCTGTACAATTCATGGAACAGCTTCAGTTGCAAAGTTGGACCAAATTCCCCATTAAATTTGGTGAATTTTGTTAGACTAATGCTTCGCTGCTGGAAGAATAGCTACATCCTGTGTATGCTGTATATTCTGTACTTTCTTGCTTGATTTATTTTTCACAAGCTCTTTGTCTAGCATATAATAGTTAATCTTTGTCATTCAGATTTTCTGTTCCTGAGCTGTTGAGTTGGTTGACAATTATTTAGCTTTTAGCTGTCTGTTTTCCTTTGAGCATCCTGTCTCTAACAATCATCTGTTGTTTTTCCTGCAGCAAGAAAAGAGGGTCGGTATCGGGAACCACCTCCAACTCCTCCTGGTTATGTAGGAATACCTATTGCTGAGTTTGCAGAAGGTGGCTCCCATCCAACCAGGAAGCCTCCAGACTACAACATAGCACTGCAGAGGTCCAGAATGGTGGCACGGACATGTGAGACTCATGGGACAGCAACTCCACAGCAGCAGTCTCACGGCCATTCAACTGGCAGGCCCTTGAACAAACCTCAGTGGCATAAACCAAATGAGTCAGATCCACGTCTTGCTCACTATCCATCTCAAGGGTTTTCCACAGAGGAAGACGGTAAATTTCTGGTTGTTAGATTTTGAGTGTGCTAATGCAAAACAGGTCAGCGCTTCCGCAGACACAAAGCAAATTGCACACATCTTGCCATAATTTGAACTCTCTTTCATTTCCAAACTTGCTATTTGTTAGCTTTTTGGAAGGGAAAGAATTCAGTTCCTTAAAATTTGGAATGTAGGTCCACCTGAATCTTGAACAGCCGAGCAGTTGGCTTAGGCAGCTTCTCTGAAGTTGCTTATGTTCACCTTGTACAGCCCTGCCTGCCATGATCTTCCACATGAGCCATGTATTTAATGATGAAAAAAGTATCCTGGTCTATAGAATACATGACCATCCAACCCTGCACAGCACCATTGCTCAGGTTAATTTGGATAGTCGCTCACATTCTGCCTGAAACTCTTTACACTGTGGACACTGAGTCTTCCACTCCAGCTGTTTCACATGAGCCCACTGCTGTCTTGTTACATTGCTGGTCCATATGCATCTACATGTTTTATGCTTTAACTCAACTGTGATGCTTTTCCATGGAAGAGCAAGTGTAGCTGGATTGCAGCTTTAGGTCCTTAAAATTTAGGCAGGGTGGTGCCAAAATCACTGACTTGGATGCCTCATTTTGCTTAATTATAGACTAACATTTTCCTTCTTGCTCTAACTGCTTAGTTACTAAGGTTTTAGGTGCAGGATGAACTTTGCAGTTGAACATGATGGAAAAAAAATGAAGTCTACCTTAACTGATTTGCCTCAAACTTCGAGAGTTACCACGACAGAGAATTTTAATTGTTTCTACTAATGATGACTAAATTGAAGATACATTTAGGGGAAAATGTCAGATGCCTTTCTGAAGCTATTAGGTATCTAGGAGTATCTGTTGTGCTCTTCAGGGTGAATAATTGCATCTAGCTCAGTTAAAGCAATTGTCTTATTTTCTTCAAGATCAAAATTCCAAAGGAATATATTTCATGAGACCGAAAATGTACTGAAACTTAGATTGTTTTAAAAGTATGTGTACTTATACAATATACAATGAAATGGAGAACACATGAGCACAATACACACAGTTGTTGTATGCACAGCTTGTTTCATTCAGCAGTCACATTCTTTATGAACTAAATTCTATTTTCCCTTATCCTGTTATGTTTGCAGAAGATGAACAAGTCTCTGCTGTCTAAGACTTGGGCTTTTCTGGATCCAGAGTGAGCCACCTTAAAGGAGAGCACAAGAAGACGTCCCTAGAATAGGAGCCTTGGAACTATGATTAAAGGATGGTGGACCTATTTGCCTCCTTCCCTGCCTTAAAGCAGCATGGGGCTTCTTCCTCTGCCCCTCCCCCTTCTGTCCCCTCTCCCCTTGCATGTGAAATACTGTGAAGAAATCGCCCTGGCACTTTTCAAACTGTGTTGCTTGAAATGCACAGTGCAGCAATCTCCAAGCTACCACTGTCGCTGTCTGCCACATCACACAGTATCATTCCAAATTCCAAGATCATCACATCAGGATGATTAACTCTGGCTGCGCTTCCCAATGCCTGGAAGGGTTTTTTTAAAATCTTCCTTTTAGATTTTAATCACAATCCTAGCACTTAGTCTCATTGGGATAATGAGATAAGTTAGTTGTCAAATTACATTTGGCCTCTAACCTACAAAGAGAAAATTGCTTTGAGATCCTTCAAGGAGGCAGTGCTTATTTGCTTGTTTACAATGCCTTTGTTACAATTTTGTATGTTTGCGTTTGAGAGATCAAATAGTGCATCTGAATAGTAATTACAGTATTATTTCACACCTGTAAGTAGGGTTGCCAGCCTGAGCTCCTGGAAGAATATTGCTATCACATGGCTGAGTAGGGCAGAAGGGAAGGCAGAGGTTGCAGGATGCAGCCTTTCCTTGACCACCTGGCTTTGCTCTTAATGTGCCCCACCCTGGAATCTTCACAAGTTTGTAAATGTTAGTGTTAATGGCATCCTCATCCGGGTCTGGTGTAAATGCAGAAACAGTGCTCACAACTGGTCAGTGATGGAAGAGGACACAGTGTGTCTCATACCTGTGCCTTGTGGAATACAGGATGGCATGCTAAAAAATGTCCCATTGTAATAAGACAGATGGCAACCCCACAGTTAAGTTATATATATATTTTTTAAACTATATAGTAGTTATATTAAAATAAAAATTAACTGGATAACATTGCAGTGAAGGCAAATTGGGATGTCACAGCTCGTGTCAGCTATTAACACTGATCTAATAACGTCCATCTATTGACTTCAACATTAGGGGATAATCGAGCCTTTAAGTGAAAAAAATAAAATAACAGAGTTAGATTTGCCAGCCTTTGCAATGCAGAAATAGTCACAACTGTTAATGGCTTCATGGAACACTGCATGTGTAGAGAAGGCCAATGTGTAGCAACCACCTGCTCACAGCTGCTATTAACCCTATAATGACTGAAATGACCCTCCCCTCTATTTTTGTGTTGTTTTTGCACAGACTCCGGAGAAGTGAAGGCTGCCAATCCGAGTAGTACTCAAATGTGAGGAACTGCTGGTCTTGGATTTTTTTTTCCATTGAACTCAGCTGATCATATTGATCAGTAGATAAACGTAAATAGCTTCAACTTTTAAAGATCAAATTGCAGTGTTTTTTCACTGTATCAAATAAATGTCAGTGCTTTATTTAATTCTCTCCAGTAATCATAGCTTTTGTCTATTTGCTTATATACCACATTGTCAATTATGCATTTGTAATTTTATATGTAATATGCATTATCTGCCAGTTTTATTCTCAAGGCTATGGACCTCATGTGCATATAGAAATACAAAATCCTAGCTCTATCACAAGTTGCACAAATGTTATATAAGCATTAAGTAATTGTAGACCATAGGACTGCTAATCTCAGTTCGCTCTGTGATGTCAAGTGCAGAATGTACAATTAACTGGTGATTTCCTCATACTTTTGATACTACTTGTACCTGTATGTCTTTTAGAAAGACATTGGTGGAGTCTGTATCCTTTTGTATTTTTAATACAATAATTGTACATATTGGTTATATTTTTGTTGAAAATGGTAGAAATGTACTATGTTTATGCTTCTACATCCAGTTTGTATGAAGCTGGAAAATAAATAAATATAACATTAATGAAGTCCATATTGATTCTTATGCATTTTCCATGTTCCACATACTTGAACAAATTTATGAAAAAATTTTACTTCTCTGTGTATTAATATTAAAGGGACATTGCCAAGTGATGTGGGCAAACCACTGGTGTGGAGTTTTTCTTAATATACAGTTGTGCTGCTGATATTTTTTTAAAACTTTGGTGTGTGTACTGATGAATGAGAATGACTGATACTGTGAGCATATGCAGCAGAAACATTTCAGATGCCGAAAAAGGTATGGGCTCAGGTGTATGTAGAATGTACACAGTTTTAAAGGTAAGATTGTGTTGATTATATATTCCTGAATAGTGTAAAAGTAAGGAATATATGTTTTAACATTTGGGTAGGGAGAAGTATGGAAGGTGATCCATTTGAGTTTTTACCAAACAAGGTATTTCAAATAATAAATATCACCCAATAGCATTCCCAGTAATAAAAGCTGATGTTAATTCAAATAAAATCTGTAGATTTTATTTTTTCCCCAGAGGCTAGATTCTTTATTTCCCATGGTATGCAGAAGACTGGTTTAAAATGGTACTGCTAAAGCCATAAACAGCCGTATCCTATTTAGCATTGAAATGCCTGGCAGGTGGTGCTTCCAAGTCTAAAATTGGTTCAATGTGAAGAGAAGCAACAAAATGCTGTCTCGATTTAAGTCTTCCTAACATAGGTCTAGAAATAATCAACACTTAGAATTATAAGAAGACTAAAACCACTGACAATATAGGACTTGTAAACATTTTGTTTTTATTGCTGTAATCTTTAGCACTGTAAGGAAAGAAATTGTGGAGGCTTAGATTTGTGTGGTGTGAGTAGAACTACTGCCTGTGAATCTGTGGCTAATACTTGGGTACATTTCAACAAGCTAAAGATTAATTTATTTTTTTTTTACATTAGTAGAATGAACACACATTTTTACATATTTTACCTCCAAGACTGATTGATAGTGCTAAAGGCACAGTGATAGGGAAATAATTCCTCTTACCAACTTGTGAGGTGTTTGCACACTTGTGAATTTTTTCTCTGTGCTTGATATATTATTGAGTTAGGCAGCATCTCCTATCCTCATGTTTATGCCTCCTTACTGTAATTAGTATTTTTAGAACACATTATGTAGAGACATCCTCAACATAGCATCCAGTAAGGATAGCTGAATTCATTATGGACTGGTGATAAATAACACATCACACAGCAACTTGATTCAATAGAAGTAAAGGCCTTGGTGTGGCATCTGAATCAGGTTTGGTAGATGTAGTATGCATAATATGAATTTTATACTTACTGAGTGGATGCAGCAAGATGCAGGGACATAAATACCAATTGTTGGGATTTAGTGTTGCATTCGACAAAATAGAAAGGAATACTGAAATCTAAGAATTTTTTTGTGTGTGTTTGAAGAAATGCCATTCAATTACCTGTTTCCTTTTTGGCCTTTTTTTTTTTTTACTCAAACTTACTGAGGCAGAGGTTACTCCATTATGCAGCATATTGTACTTCGGAGTCAGCATGAATCTGTAAAAGCTTTTTTTTTATTGAGGGTACTGCTTTAATGGATTCATCTTGGAGGAACATGCATATTTTACATCTGTATATCTGAGACTCAAATATTTGGTCAACCTAAGGTGAGGAACAGGTTTTGTTTTAAAAAAGAAACAAAACCAAAAGGCCCTGTCTTTTTCAACACTAGTAGGAAATGCAATAAATTTCCAGGTTACTTCATATGAATTGTTTCATAGTTGAAAGAAAATCAACTCTAGACAGTTCAAGTGATTTAATTGCAAGTATTAATCTTTATGTATTCCCTGATACAAAATGAAACATTAAATACTTCTGTGAATAAAGCCTATGTAGCAGCAACAGACTCTCTAACATAAATTAAATAGCACAGATCCATTGAAGAAAATAGGAACATTGCTAAAATTACTCTGAAAATTGACTCCCTCAGGAGACAGCAGCCATGTGAGATGATTAATATAATTTTGGTCCCCTATCTCTAGATTGTCCTTTAAGTAAGCTTTACAGTCTTGTCTCTAAAAATGGCACCCTTTGAGAGAAGTCTGGGAGTGAAAGTAGGTTTATTGCTGATGTGCAATCCATTATTTCTGTTTTCCAGTGAAAATGTGATAAATTAAAATAGAGTTTTTACAAGAATATGAAAACCTTTAAAGTTCTCTCTTGATTATATGTGGTGAGTATGTAGGAATCAGGTGAGGATATTCAACTGCTAGCAACATAATCTTAAACTATTCTCATTTGATTTTCCTGGGATTAAATTTATACAGTGACAATCTACACACCTACTCACAGTCTGCATTCTTTACAGGGAAATGAGTCTTGGCTCTCTGTGTTAAAACTCAAGTTTGTGTTAAGTAGAAGTGCTGGCTTCTTAAGTATAGACTCATAGCTCCCTCAGCTTTTTACTTGGTGGCTTGACATGCTCAATCTTCTCTTTCAGTTTGGAGAATTAATTTGGGTTTTCTTTATTCGTTGATCCTTAAAAGCATAGTGTTTGCCTAGATAGTCTAATGTCTGAAAGGAGGGTTATTTTCTTGGCAACGTTGCACTTGCTGGCAATGAAATCCTTTGTGTATGCATATAAAAACATATATATAAACCTCATTTTATATGTGTGTATGTATAGGAGAAAACCCCATGTATACTATTGCAGCATCCACGTTCTTAGCTAGGATGTCTGCACTGGAAAATAAGCCAGTGCAGCATTATTTAAAGTAATTTTTTTCAGTGAAACTTACACTGGAGTAGTGATGTTTAAAATGCTTTCTCAATAACTACCAAACTGTTTTGACATGCCGTTGTTAATCTTCTGATACAGTTCCAGGAAGAATTTGCCATTTGTGCCAGCGTCAGTAGGTGTGGCAGAGATCAATTACCTAGATGCTGTGTTCAATATGTTTTGAGGCTTTTCTCATAACTAGAGAAATATGAGTAATTTTAAACTAGTTTTATTGAGTTTTGTGTAATAAGTAAGATGTTCTGATCTGTGCCTTTCTAAGAGAAGGTGGGCTGTGAGGCCCAGGATGTCTTTTCTGCCTTGGTGTCTTTGGTCAGAATCCAGGTAAAATGCAGGAAATTGCACTGATAAAAAGCAACCTTCCACATTGAGGCCGTACATCCAACATCAGTACAGAACTGGATTTGTTCTGGTTTGACAGTCCCAGGAACCCTCAGATGGCCTTGATGCACATTTTGCTCTTAAGAAGAGGTAGTGCTGTTGCTGCATTTCTTACTTGGGAGATGGATCCATTCCTCTGGTTGTCTATAGATAATGAGCCTCCATATGCTGGTTTATCTGTGTATGTGATTTTTACATTGAAGGTTCTTTGGGCTGAGCAGCTCTCTTCCCTTCTCCTTTCTTGTACCTTTACCTTACAGTTGCCATGTGTTCTTCCTATCTGTCCTGTCAGAATAACTCAAACTTAAGTGGGACAGGTAGAATGGAAACTTCTGCATACACTCTGCATCTTGTGGAGTTTGTTTGGGGTTTTTTGTTGTGTTTATTTGGTTGTTTCTGTTTTTTTTTCCTTTTAATGTAGATGTTTAAAAATGCTGCTTAAAATGAAGCATGATCTGCATCTTGATCTGAATTTTATTCTAGTTTTGTCACTGTGATTATCTTGTCATCACATTCTCCTCTTAAAATATTCTGATCTGTTGTCAGTCTCTTCCAACACTGTAGTCTCAACCATTTGTGCTATGATGATTATTCTTCGTTATTAACGTAATAATCTAATAATCAAAAGCTCCAGCAGTAGTCCCTCTCTGAACTGATTCTTCTGTGTCTTACAGCACATAGTTTATTCCCTCCTGTGCAGGTAGATGGTTGATTTTACTCAATATTGCCTCTACCTTGCATTTTTTTGTTTCTGTATTTTCTCCAGGATCTGTAAACAATTTTCTATTTTGAGATGTGTTCTCACGGTTTTATTAGGTCAGACTGATGACTTGTTTGTCCCCACCACATTTCTCACATGTTTGTAATGCTTCAGTCTGCTGGTGTAGCTCATGTGACAGCTTCACTAGGTCTTGTTATCAGTCAGTGGTATCAAATACTACCTCTTTCATGACTAGTAGCTATAGTTCATAGCTATAGATGGATTATTCCTGAACTCTGTTCTTTCTTGGCCATATAGTGGCACTGCAGACTCATTTTTGTTTCAAGATATTTATTCGGTTGAAGGATCTTTGGCTTTTTGTGTCAATGAGAAGTCTAATTCAGATTGACTTCTGTCCATTTTAATTTTTCTTCTCCATCCTCCAATATAGTAACTTGTCAATCTTTGTTTCCTTTGCTTATTTTGGTTTGGGTTAGAGGACAGAGTCTAGGTTTTCCTGGTTACTAAAAAAATTTGTTTTGGTTTTATTTCTTACCCTTGCTGATGACACACTCTGAATAATATGTGTCTTGGGTAACATTTGAAATAAGTGAGTATTTCACTCTAGGTAATGTGAGGGGAGAACCCGGTTGAAGAATTTTATTCAGGTTCTGGCGCTGTACTTTGAGAAAGTCTATGCCTTCTTAGAGGAGAAAAAGAAAACCTGTGAAATGCAACTTCCAAGGAAACCTGGGGTTCTGTTTCCTGTAGCTCCCTGAGAGGAGATAGTAGCACAGTGCAATGTTTAGGCTGAACAGCCCTGAAACTGACAGAAGTCTTTCTGTCATTAAGGCTGAGCATAAAATTTTCTAAAGAATGTTGAATTTTGGTTTATGTTCAATTAATGTTGGCAGAATCTCCAAGCTTCCTGAAATTTTGCATGCTATGCCTTGGTCCATGTGAAGTTCATCTGGCAAGTCAGTCATAGTATTTATGAGAAGCTCATAACAGAGACTTTACCGAAATTTGTGTTCATATGGCTTATTTATTGCTCTTGAATATGATTCAACAATTCATTCATGTTTTAAGTGCTTTGTTGACTGCGAAAGGGTGCACTTTACTGCTTCTCTTCCCAGCACATACGTGCTTTTCCTCTTTCTCATCCCTCCCTTGTTCTTTAGATGCATAATTCTCCCTCCCTGTTAACCTCTTCCTGTTGCTTATATTAGCAGCTTTCTCACACAGCTTCTCTTTGTTCCTTTGTAGAACACAGCACCACCCATTTCCTTCCTCCCGAAGTGTTTTGTGTGCAGTCCTCAGAAACAATGGAAGGAGGCAGCACTTTAGTGCTCAGAAAGCTTGAAAGGAGTGTACCCAGACAGGACAAATTCAGACTCCAGTTCTTTGTCTGCATGTATATAGCCCTTTTCTCAATTGCTGCATGAAAGCTGGATTGTTCGTTTCTGTATAATGCCCATAATATATTCATAGCGTAATTCTTACTTTGTTATGATCTGATGAATACGAAGTTTTTGGCTTTTTATGTGCTGAAGTCTTTGTCAGACAGAAATGGAGTGTGGCTGAGGACCAATGAAGGGAGGTGGGGAGGAGGAAAAGTAAGAGAGCAGCATGGTTCTGGCCAGATTCCTCAAATGCAAACAGTAATCTTACAAGGCAGAGGGGTCTATTGTGTAATTGAAAGGACCTATTTAGTCTAACTATTCTTTTTTTGTCAACCACATTTTTGCTGCTTTTCATGTTTAACCAGTATGCATACTCTATAAAAACATGCTTCTTTACAAAATGCGGTTGAAGACCTGTACAGGACTGAAGTTGTCTCCACGTTGTGTATTACGAGCTCCCCAGGGAAGTGGGCACAGCACCAAGGTGCCAGAGTTCAAGAAGTGTTTGGGCAATGCTCTCCAGCACATGGTGTGACTCTGAGGGCTGTCTTGTGCAGAGTCAGGAGCTGAACTTTGATAATCATAGTTGTTCCATTCCAGCTCAGAATATTCCATGATTACATTTGGTTGGGATGTTTCCATTCTGGCACTTGCTTTTAAAGCAGCATGCTTTCCAGA
The DNA here is from genome assembly GCA_034336665.1 of Luscinia megarhynchos. NCBI lineage: Eukaryota > Metazoa > Chordata > Aves > Passeriformes > Muscicapidae > Luscinia > Luscinia megarhynchos. The sequence continues at coordinate 40,136,690 of CM067566.1, read as the reverse complement.
GTGATGTGCATAGGCATTCTTTTTTGGTGTAGCTTTGTGGTTTTTTGCTCTTTTTATAATTCTTATGAAAACTGGCATGTCGCATGTTTAATGTCTTTGAAATCTCATGGGTCTTCTGTAATTCACTGAAGATTGTGTCCAGTTCTTGGTTGCTTATACTGCAGAGCTACCTCAGTTAAGGAGTCAGTTGGGTACATCCTGTTTCTTTTGATGTGGCATGTTAAGTGGGATGTAACATTGCCGTTTCAGCTAAAGTACAGCAGTTTGCAGGCTCTGATAGTTCCTGAGTAGCTGGAGTACTCTCTTTAGGCAATTAGTATAATACATTTCCAGTAGGGATTGGACTAAAGCTTGCAGAGGTCAGTAAGTGTCCTGTAGGTACTATTGCCAATTTTGTTTAAATCACCTGGATCTGATGCAGACATTATTTTGGTGTCTTTGCAACCACTAGTCTTTGATTTAAGTTTCTAATTACAGCCTTTGTTTTGCAAGGTTTGTTTTTCATTTGAGTGCAGTGAGTTCTCCCTGAAGTAAGCGTGGCATGCTCTGCATCTTTTTAAATCACTGCTGACCTCTAAGCTGCTGGGATGTCACACTGCATCATTTGCTCTTAGTACTTTTTTTACTTTGTTTTTTATTCACCTAGGTACTGTTTGAATTTTTCATTTCAAGTTTAGGGTCATTGAGGTTTCTGAGTTTGCATTTTAACTGAAATCAGAAATTTAGTGATGTTTATGTAGCATCAGCAGAATCAGCTTGTATTCCTTTCATACTTGTAAGCTTGCCCTTGGTTTCAGTGTTGTCCTGATGATTGTGTCCTCATAATTTTAATAGCTTTGGCTGAAATTTCACTTTCACCTTCTGTATACTGCTAAAACAATCTTTGCAGCTGAATGTATTTGCTGCCTCCTGATGTGCTGATGCTATTCCTCTTTGCATCTCCTGCTAGTCTGAGTGTCACAAGCAATTTCTTTTCCTTGTGTTGAAGTGCACTAATGTTGTATGCACAAGCTGCCCTTGATACTTAAGATGGACTTTTCTTGGGCATAGTTTCATTTGCAGCAGTTGGTGTCTTTGGACAACAAGGAGATTATTTTCTCTTGAGGATGCAACTCAGTATCAGACAGATTGAAAGAAAATGTTGATCCTGTCCTAACTTGTACTGTTAGAATTCTTAATTGTTCGTGCAAGTCACAGGTGCCTGAGGAGCTTTCTCATGGCAGCCTGTACTGCAATGTTAACTTGCTGATTATTTCCTTAAAACAATCTTTCATACTGTGTACTGGTTGTCCTGATAAGATGTTCCTAAAGGAATAATTTTTGTGTTTGGTATGTGGAGTAGCCCAATTTGCAACTGTTTCTGCTGCAGATACATCATAGGCCTTCCTTAGTCCAAAGACAAAGTAAGAAGTGCATAATTATCTAGGTAGGTAGTTGGCATTCTCAACACTTTATATTGTGAAGTGAATAAACCTGCTTATTTCTAAACAGTGAAAAACCTGTTTTTTAAGCAAGAGTTCTAAAAGCAAAAGTTATACTCCTTTTTATTAGGATAATCAACCTTTAATTCTCTGCTCCTGCTCCCTGATATTGCAACTATATTATCCAATGTTTTAGTTCTAACAATGTTTGATTATGATGTATCATATTTTCCTCTAGTGAGCCATTCCAATGGCTTCATGATTTACTGCATAATTTCATCACAGCAGAAGTCCCAATTCAGTTGATTCTGGAGTGCTGGAGCTCTGAGCTGAGAGGGTCCTGCCCTCAGACCTGATGGGCATTTATGAAAGTTGCCATTTGGTGTAGGTCACTCCAAAAAGGCATAGTCAATGAAGCAGGAGCTCCTTCATATTTCTCGTGCTCTGAAAGTGTGCACACATAAATAAATGGGAAGAATGCAAATTGCTGACCTGGTGAAAACGGTCATGTCCCCCCCCTTCATCCAAATGAGCTGCTTGACAGTAGTTCAAGCTCCTGTGGCATGATGGGCTGAAGGCTCTCTTGTGGGCTGTCCCCCTTCCAGCTGGATCCCTGCCTGCCTTGTGTCCTTGTGGAGACAAGGGCATAGAGCTGACTTAGCTAGTCCTCAGTGGTGTTCTTTTGATTATTCACCTAGGATAGTCAAGCAAATTGCTGTTGCTGCTGTTTGGAGTTTTGGGGTTGTAGGTTAATGTTTTATACATTATTTTACTGCTTTTCCTCTGTCTTCAGCTATATATCTTACAATCTTTGTCAATTTAGCCTATACCAATATTTGTTTCACATATAACATTTCACTGCACTGTACCAGCACAATCTGTCCTTCCTTTCAGTCCCTCCTCACTGTTTACCTTCATTTACTACATCCAATTTGTATGCTTAATTTACACTGGACACCCTGTGAAAAAAAGCAGTATGCATTTATAAAATTGTATTAGTGGATAACTCTTGGCTTTTTTCTTTCTCAAAGCATGCTCTGCATTGCCAAGGTTACAAAAAACCAAAAAACAAACAAACGACAAAAAACCCACAAAAAAAAACCGGGTTCTCTGCAGATTTCTTAAATTATAGATGCACGCTTAAATAGTTTAAAAAACATTGCTTGCTCTGTGAAGGTCACCTTTTTTCTGAAATATTATTTTATAAATGAAATGTGCTGGGATTTTAGAAACATGGAATTGGCCAGATGTACCCAATCAATACCTTTCACAAAACTGGTAAAAATATGTACTTACAGAATACTGCATGTTGATGACATAGCATTTATTCTTATTAGAATAAATTGGATTTTTCAAAGATGAGAGTTCAGTTAAAGTTACTGACCTCTTCATACATACTTAAGAAAGAAAAATAGTGATAAATTGACTAAGACTGATATTGGTATAATGGTCTGGAGGATTTGAACAAATTGAATGCTTACCTCAATCTTCAACTTTTGCCCTGCACAAAAAAATGACCTTAGCACTTCCAGCTTTTTGTTACAAAATGGTGTATTTAATTCCAAGGAGAAAAATGTACAAGGAAGCGCATTGGTCCAAACCACAGAACAGACATCATACTAATCTGACCTTCACTCAGTAATCTTTAGGTATACTCACATTCTGGCCAAACAACAAGCATGCAAAACGTGTGTAATACACACAAATAAAGTCTTGAAAGCAGTTGGTTTTGCAAGACAGGGTGAGAGCAATTCTTTCCTAGCCATTAGTGCTAGAAACATCAGTCAGATGAGATTAGATATTTTTATTTTACATGTCTCATTTCTTGTCATAAATGAGTGATAAATTTAGCTCAAACTAATACAAAGAACAAAATACAATTCAAAAAATAAGGCATAAAAATAATATGAGAAAATTACTACTTAAAATTATGTCATAAGAGTTAATATCTGAAGAAAACAGTTCCCGAATCTTGTTCTTTAAAATCAAATGACCTGTATTCATAATGAGACATATTTTTAAGTTGACAGGCTGATTCTGCCTACTGATCATTATTTTGAGCTGGTTTTGGGTCTCCCTTTCATCTCAGATGCAGTAAGTAATAAGCCATCTACACATATTTACAGATGAGTAGGGGGCTGGAGCAAACAAGGCTTGAGGCAAGCACAGTATATTTGGATATTTATGATCTCCTCTGACTGTAGTGTACAGTACAGGTGTTGCCAAGGCCTATTCCCCTGGGATCCAAGTTAAGGACATCACCAGGAAACTTCCCAACCTTGAACTGTTACCTATTATTGCTGTTCAGTGTGGGTGCTGATGGAGCTGCAATGTGTAGTCCAAGGGCAACCAAAAGAGACTTCAGGGCCTTGGCATGGTTGGTAAGGAATTGGAGCACAAGTGGTTCTTTATCTTTCCAGTTTCAGCCAGCTACATGGGATGAAACAGACAGGACCCTACCATTAAAACATGGCTCCATGACTGGTGCTACTAACAGTTTTGGATTTTTTGATAATGGGGTGGCCTACACAGCGTCAGACATCCTGGTGTCAGATGAGATTCACATTTCTCAAAGCGGGAAGAGAGGTCTTTCCTCCTGTGCTAGTGGGACTCAGTGACAGAGCTTTAAGCTAGTCTTGAAGGAGGAGGGGAATAATACCAGGACTACATGTGACAAGATGTGGGATATTACACCGAGGTTAGAGGGACAAGGTGCTGGTGAGAGCTCTCAGCCTGTTGCTCTGAGATCTGCTGGCTACACTGGAGCACTTGAAGCTTTACAGAGATGAGCCACATACAGCCAGAAAAGGAAGATCAAAGAAAGTGTCCTCCCCATGATGAGCAAAGCTGGCAAATGGGTAACAAGGGACAAGGAGAAGGCTGATTTACTCAAGATCATGGAACAGATGCTCCTACAAGCTATGTTAAAGCACATAGAGGACAGGGAGCTGATTTGGGACAGACACCGTGGCTTCAGCAAGGGCAAGTCCTGCCTGACCACCTAGTGGCCAGATCAAATTATTCAGTTCCTCTACTCCACTCTAGTGCAGACCTGGCTCCAGTTTTGGAGCCCTCAGAACAGGAAATACATGGACATATTGGAGCAGGTCCAGAGGAGGGCCACAAAAATAATAACAAGGAAGGAACACCTCTGCTATGACAGAAGACTGAAGGAGTTGGGATTGTTCAGCCTGGAGAAGAGAAGGCTTCAGAAGGACCTTACAGTGGACTTTCAGCGCTGAAACTTTTTAACGGGATATGTAGTGATAAGAGTGGAGGAGTAATGATTTTAAACTAAAAAAATATAGATTCAGGCTAGATATAAGGAAGAAATGTCTCACAATGAGGGTGGTGAAACACTGGAACATCTAAGACCTGCCCAGAGAGGTGGTAGATGCCCCATCTGTGAAAACATTCAAGGTCAGGTTGACTAGAGTTCTGAGCAGCCTGATCTGGTTGAAGATGTCCCTGCTCACTGCAGAGGGGTTGCACTAGAAGACCTTTAAAGGTCCTTTTGAATCCAAACTGACCTATGATAATCTATGTGTTTACAAAATATCAGGACCTTACCTGTACCCAAAAGATCTGCTACCTTTTTAAGACACCTAAAAACATGTGGAGAATAATATGGATGGATAATAAGGCATTGGGATATTGTGTTTGAAAAAGTGGCAGATAGAAATGGGGAAATCAAGGCAGTATTTCTAATATCCCTGATATCAGTTTGTGCCTGAGTATTGCAATGTGCTCTAAGAGGAGCATGTGAATGTTACAGACACATGGTATAATTGCATACAGTCAGAGTAGAAATTAGAGAAGGGAAAGCCAGGATGAAGAGGAAGGCAGCTGAAGTACTGTAACTGCTGGAACTTCAGCAATGAGATCTGGACTGCTCTGAGGATGTGCCTGTGTGCCTGCTGCTGATGCTTCCCACATCTTTTTTGTCTTTTCTGCAAGATTTGCAACTTAAGTGCTTGGCACCTTCCATATGTGGGCAGAGCTGTTTCAGGGACAGGTAAGCTCACCTGGAAATGCTTTATGAACATCCTGTATACATGCATTACGGATTATTCCTGTTTATGTATGAGGCAAGGCTGAGGGATGAGTGTCAGTGTGTGCTAGAGACCTCCTGTGCTGGCTCTGCAGAACTGCACTTCTTCTGGAAAGCCTGTTTGGGTTTCTCCATTAGCTACAATGTTACACATCTCTGCCTAAAAAATTCTGAGATGATTACTTAGTTGTGGAGAAGGTATTATGCCTGAAGATACTGCTCCAAAGTCCTTCAATTTTGAAGTAATAGTTTTGTAAAGAAAATTAAAAAGAAAACCTTCTCCTAAGGTAGGAAAAAGACTAAAAAAAGCAGGCAAATTTTAGAAAATGGTATGGTATCCACACATCGTAACTACTTGTGTATTGAAGAGCTATGTTCACTATAGAGTAAATTTCAGATATGCTGAAATTGCAGGAGAGATTTCTTTCTCTCTCCTCTTTTTTCAGCCTGTTTGATCGTGAGGCAGCCCTGAGTTCCTGGCAATGGTTAGCATGTTCCAAGGAGAATGGAAGAGTTGAGAAGGTGATGCTCTGTCCTGTCTAATCCTACTTAAACTATTATAAATAATCCAATTTCAGTGTCTTTATTATTCCATTTTGAGTAGTCTGCCTTCAAGTCCAACTTCTGGGAGCGCATGTATTCCTGTTTACATTTGGAGGTTGTTACTCTGAAGACAAAACCTGTGATGTGAGGTGAGTGAATGAATTTTTTTCTTTTCAGGACTTACAGGAACCTCTGTGTATGTGACCAAACCTTATTGCATCAAAAAATGTACTTTTATCGCAGGAAAACATCATCACTAGCTAGTAAGTAATCTCTAGAACTGAGGTCTCTTTTCTGGAATGAAATATTTGTCTCTGTAAACTTATTTCAATTATATAACTTTCCATTATAATGATATATGGATGTATTTGGTTACAGTAAGCATCAATGTCAGGTGCTGTTACTGTACCAGTATCAAAAGACAAATTAAAAATGAGACACCAACTGCAGAGTGAGAAAGAAATTCTTGTTTCCTGCATGGATTTTCTGATATTTCAAGCCAAATAAGCTTTTCCATGCAATTTTCTATACATCAACAGAATACTGACTATACATCCCAGGCGTGATGTCACATTTCAAAGAGACGAGAGTTGTATAGGAGTACAATATCATGAAGAAAAATTTTTTATTCAGGAGTGAACATTAATATCTTAAACACATCATTAAAATAATGAAAATTTATGGGTTTTCTTCAGAAGTTACTAAATCCTTGGGGGAGCAATTACCTTCTGCAAAACATGCTATTAAAAAGCCTGTTGTCATCTGGATTTTATAATATCAGTACTGGGAAGTAAAAATGCTCCTGGAGTTTTTTGGAAAAAACATGCACCAAATGCTGTGAGCCTTGTTTAGAAAAACAAAATCATGCAAGCTGACAGCAGGTGGCTCTTTCCAACTTGCACTATCAGCAACAAGTGTGTGACTGAACCTTCTTGGCAGCCAGCAGGCCATCTTGGATGGGGACTGGTATGCAGACACTTGGCAAACTGGCCAATTATTCCCACTAGCTATGCTTCCAAGCTGATGTTCCATTTGACTACTTGGTCATCACCTTTAGATGAAAAAACCAAAATTGCAAATATATTTTAGTAGTGGAAGATGCACAGAAACAGTGATGTATTAGGAGTTGCTAATAGCAAGACAAAAAATCTTTGCTCTGGAAGGTAACAAGAGCTGTAGCTAAACACACAACTTCAAAATCTGTCAAAAAACTAGAACAGCTCTAAAGATCTCAAAACCAAGGGTTAATGCTGCTCAGCAGAATAGCTTTTGGAAAGCCTAAAGAAGAAACAAATTCAGTTCACAAGAGATTTAAAGAAAAATTTTTCTTGTCAAGTAATTTAAACTGCATTTTTCTCATTGCTGAACACAGCTACTTGACAGTTGGAATGGTTTTTTGTGTCTCTTCTTTCCAACTCCTCATGTATTATGTTTAGCTTTGCCTGTGCACATGTTCTTGCCTGCTAAATGTAACATTTGCAAGGCATAGCATATGTAAGTTTTCACAGAATCACAGAATGGCTGAGGCTGGAAGGGATTTCTGGAGGTCATCTGGTTTAACTCACCTGCTCAAGCATGATCACCTACAGCCAGTTGCCCAGGGCCATGTCCAGATGGCTTTTGAACATCTCCAATGAGGGAGACTATACTGCTCCAGGCAACCTCAGCTAGTGCTCAGTCCCCTCACAGCATTAAAAAAAAACCATTTCCTTGTGTTCAGAGAGTTCTTCACTTCCAGTTTTTGTCCATTATCTCTGGTTCTGTCACTGGGCATCACTGAAAAGAGCCTGGCTCTGTCACCTTTACACCCTCCCTCCAGATATATGTACACATATATGTGATCCACCTTGAAACTTCTCCAGGCCAAACATAGAATCATAGAGAAAACAGCCACTCTGAACCCTTCCTAAGGAAAGGAAAAATAGGAGAAATGTCCCATTCCCATAATTATCTTAGTGATCCATCACTGGGGTTTCTCTAACATGTCCATGTGTCTCTTGCACTGGGGCTGCCAGAACTCCAGGTAGTACCTCACACGTGCTGAGAAGAGGGGAAGAACCAACTCCCTCCACCTGTTGTCAACACTCCTGATGCAGTCCAGGAATCAACTACCCTTCTTTACTGCCAATGCACATTGCTGGCTCATGATCTTGATGTCCATGGGGACCCCCCAGGTCCTTTTCCTCAAAGCTGCTTCCCACCTGAGTAGCCATCAACATACATTGGTGCATAGAGTTGTTCCTCTCCAGATGCAGGACTTAGCTTTATTGATCTTTGTGAGGTTCCTGGCAGCCAGTTTCTCCAGAATGTCCAAGTCCCTCTGGACGGCAGCACAACCCTCCATCATATCATCCACTCCTCCCAGTCCAGTGTCACCAGCAAACCTGCTGAGGGTACACTCTGCCCCATCATCCAAACCATTACTGAAAATGTTGTACAGGAGTGCTGACCCTAAGGATACACTGCTTGTTATTGCTCTTCAGCTAGATTTCCATCAGTTTCCATCCCCTGGGCCAGGATGTTCAGCCAGTTTTCAGTCCACCTCATTGCTTGTTCAGCTTCTCTGTGAGATTCTTATGTGAGACAATGTCAAAAACCTTATTGTTGTCCAGGTAAATAATATCCACTGCTCTCCTTCCATCTATCAGACTGGTCATTTTACTGTAGAAGTTTATCTCGTTGGTGTCAAGCATTACTTCCACTGAGTGATGTGAAGTTGACAACACCTTGAACATTCCAGGCCTTTGATATGCCTGGAAATGATTTCTGGGAATTGCTACTCCAAGACACTGCCAGGGACCGAGGTGATGCTGACTTGAGTGTAGTTCCTGGAATCCTTGCTCTTGGAGACAGGAGGGATATTCTTCCATTTCTGAGTACTTCTCCCAGTTGCCATGATCAGATTATCAGAAGTGGCCTTGTGATGACATCTACCTGCTCTCAGCACTTGCAGGTCAAAATGGACATAGGACATCAGAGCCCATAGACTTCTCTAAACTGAGGTTGCCCAAGTATTTCTTGACTTCATAATCTCCTACCAAGGATACAGCTTCCTTGCTACGGATTTTCCCCGTGATCTCTGGCAAACAGAGGTCTTGAAGGCCAGACTTGCTGGAATAGGCTGAGGTGAAGGCAGCATTTGGTACATCAGCCTTTTCCAAAATCCCCTGTCACCAGGGACTCTGTTTCATTCAGCAGTGGGCCCACATTTGCATATATGTGCATGTGTAATAAAGCTCATAAAATGTTCATGGGTAATATTTTTGGAGAATTCAGCTTTGAAATAATTTACTCAATTACCATAAAGGCCCTGCTAGAAGCATTGTGTACTAGCAGAACTCTCTTCTTTTACTGTATTAACTAACATAAGGGCCTTTTAATAAGTGAAAGCATCACTTCTGTTTCACAATCTGTTACATTATAATCCTGCTCTACATACTGTTATTGCTGTTGGGGATAGATCCAGCTGGTACTTAGTATCTCAACAGATTCATTGTATAATAGGAAACTCCATGTACTTGTACCAGTTGACTATAGCCTATTTTAGGTATAGAAAAAAAAATAGTCTATTTTAGTGGGAAGATAAAAAAATAAAAGATGTTTTGAGAAAATGAGGTGAGCTTTTTAGGTTCATTTTTTCCCCCTCATTAGTATTTCCAGGATTTATTCAGGATTTTTTTTCCCACAGTGGAATAATATCAGCCAAATTTCAAGTCCTTCAGTACATTGTATGCCTCTGTGTACACAGCTTGCAATGTATACATGAAAGCTGAGAATGTTTGCAGCTGCAAAACTGTCATGTAGTTTTTAAAATTCTGTAGTTAAGTTTCAAAATAATACTTATTAGCAGATTCATTCATGAGCCTGACAAAAAGCTTCTGCCTTCAAACAATACACTTCTTACAATCATCATCCTAATGTTGGATAGTCTAATAAGTGTTCAACCCTAAAATATGAAGATATAAATGAATAGAAATTGGTCGATTTTAAGCAGAAATGACTTCTCAGATGACAAGTTTCACACATCCAAAATAGGATGTAAAGCAGTCCATCCTTTCTGCAGAATTATTAGACATTTTAATGAAAAATATTTGAATTTGAATTTCTTTTTCTTAGCAAAATTATCTTTTTCTGCTTTTGCTTTCTGTGTATTCCTTTCTACCCCTCAATGTGCAGCTTCCCAGTGTTACTTAAACCAATTCAAGCCCTATCTTGGGCAAGCTGTTCTCACTTTGTGTTAGCACAGACATTTGATATGCCAGATACAGAAACTGATATGACTAGAAGCAATTTCAGGGGGAAAGAAGTGTAGCTAGATCAGTTTCCCAAAGCAAGGGGTAACACAGCAGAAGAAAAAGCAATATGAGGCTAGTGAGGGTGCGGTGCAGAGCAAAATGATCCCATTTGACAACTCCAGCCTTCACTCATCCTATAATTCCTTCTCTCTCCAAGTTCTTTTATCTTTGCATGGTGCCTGGTGACTGATCCATGGAAATACACAGCACAGCACTTGACTGGTCCTGCCACCCTGTGGAGCTTTCTGCCCTGTCTCCAGGCCCAGGCAGGCAGTGCAGCCAGGTGTGCAGAGCAATGTAGGGGTCTGGCTGTGTGCAGTCTGCTTGCTTCCCATCTTGTAAAATGCTGGGTTAGATGATGCCATACTTGCACTGCAGCCAAGCTGCTTGTTACAATAGCTTTTCCTGGAAATGATGTGACACTGCAAGTGGATCTTCAAAAGAGAGGATACACTGGTGCTAGATTAAACATGATATTTACTTTCTCCATTTAGACATTAGAAGTAAATGTGAGCGATACATACTATTATTAGTCTAGCTACTTTCTTTGTATTTCACCTGTGCTCTTTCTTGCATTTTACTTAAGCTGCCTACGTGTACTTATTTGTACTCTCTGTATGTATTTAGCAAGTGAGCCTCCATGAATTTTTGATTCCATCTATGGTGTTTTTTCTAGGTATAAATTGAAGTTACACTGTTTATGCAAAGGAAAAAGGCTGATTACCCTTACATAAGAATCCGAAGGGGGTGAGCAAATGGTTCATAAAAGTGACTCTCAACTCATTGAAATAATATATAATCCTGACATAAATTTCGTAATGAAAATGATGCTAAATTTAATAAACTCCCTTAACCCACTCCCAAAGAACCCCAAACCCACCACCACAAAAAACCAAAAACAAACAAACAAAAAAAAACAATGAAAAGCCCCAAACAAACAAACAAACAAAGCTAAAAAAAAAATTCAGTTCTCAGTTTCAGGTAGCTGGTTTCAAATTGGTTAACTTCAGTTTAATTTCTCAGAAGAGCTGAACTCTGGTATCCAAGAAGGTAGTGGAATGCAGTCAATCATAACATTTAAATCACACCAAAACCCCAGGGCTTTGTCAGTAAAGTGTTAGGAGGAAATGCAAGGATACATATTCTAAGGAAATGTGTGCCTGTGAAGAACACGAAAACTATCTTTAGTGAAAACCCTCAAGCGTGAAAGGGAATACTGCCCTTCAAACTCATTCACCACTCTATGACAGACTTTGTTAACTTCTTGATACTGCAAGAAGTTATCTCAGGTGAAATTACATTTATTGCCAAACTGGGCACAAGAACCTAATATGTCAGTGCGATTAGTCTTACAGAATAGTTTACAGAGAGGGGCCCAGCTGGGGTCTGCAGCTGTGGCTCTTGATTTTGACCATAACTTAGAAAGACTGCTCTGGGGTGGAGTTAAGAAGTGATGTTGTGCTGGTACCTGGTAACTGGGTTGTCAGGGTCCTTGTGGTGCCTGGCTGAAAGGGAATATTTCCTAGGATAATTTTAAAAGCAGTATGCTCCTCCTGAGGTCATACTTTTTTGTGTGTTTGTGTGTGTGTTGTAGAAGGTATTATTGACACCTGTGTCAGCAGGTTGAATACCACTGAAATAGTTCTTGGTGCCCATCTAACTCCCCTACAGAGAATTCCAGCAACAACAGCCACCTGTGCACCTGCAAGTCCCAGGATCTGTGATTTCTTTTGTTGGACCTAAAAAGATTCAGCTGAAGGATGTTGTTGCAATCATGCTAGATGATGACTAGACTTAACATAGCAGCTGTTTGAACTAGAAGAGATGAAGAAGCATTTTTGAGCTGAGTTTGTGTACTGTTGAAATTTATTGTCCTTCTCTATGGCCTTTGAGCTTTCAGAAGGTAAAATAACAATTGCTTTTTTTGGTCTTTGTGTATGTACATGTATATGTATGTACATATGGGTGTATGAGTTCTGAGTTAAACCTTAATTAACACATCTCTTCTAATGCTGCAGGTAATTCCATCCAGCCCTAAGACTCTTGGACTCTTGGGATTTCTCTCTTTACATATGCATATATATTCTAGGCAGAATGAATCTTTCTGAACTTTTTACTGCAACACAGATGAACCACAACACACAAGGTAACTTTTAAGACCAGTTAATATAGCGTTAACATTTCTTCTTTTAAAGTGAAGCTTACTAGTATTTGTAGAATAAACATTCAAGTCTGAAATTAATTTTATTTGGAACCAGTTCTGGCTCATTGTTTTCGTTTTGATTATCGCAAGGTCGGGGAGAAGGGGAGAGGATGATTTCAAACTTGAAGCACACGTGGTAGGAACGTGACGCGGATTTAGAGAGCCGGTTTATTTTAGTTTCGGTTTCTCCAAGGCTTTCGGAATTTCCCTCCCGCGGCCGCCCCTGCCGTTCCGCCGCGGTGAGCGGGCGCCTCCCAGCGGCGCCGCGCGGGAACTGCAGGGCAGCTCTGCCCCGAGGGCTGGGGCACGTGGGAAATTCGCGTGCGGAGGACGCTGCAGTCCAGGGAGAGTTTAAGGATATTTATTTAGCCAGTGCACTGTTCCGTAGATTACCATTTCTACAATCTAAACACCGCCTCTTTCTGTAAGCCTTCAAATGCACAGTCTGCAGGTAAGTTACATGTGAAAAGGCCTACAGCTCTCAATTGCTCCACATAACATGGTGTGTATGGTACACTGGTTAGTATCTTCCCTAATTATTTTTGCACTTAATTTAAAAAAAAACAAGCCAAACCAAAACCTCGTATCAATTTGAACCATTTGCAGTCTATATTATCTAATTTGGCAATATAATATCGCAGGCTCACAGGCTTGCATGCTACACAGAGGAGCTTTCTATGTGTTGTGCAGTTTTAGTGCAAAATACAGATATAGCTAAACTCCAAATAGTGAACCAGGGAGATTAGGTGAATAAGTGTTAACATTATTGTTTATCAAGTAATTGTCTGTGTCGATTCTCCATCCAGTCTGCTCTCCATTTAGACTGTTTTCTTTGATGTAAGGTTAGGTGACTTTTAGATACCTACCTTCAGGATCTCTGTCTGGAAGGACTCTCACTCTTGGAGATAAGTTCAGTTGTGCCTGCACCAGTAGTTATTAGAGGTGCCATAGGGAACCTGAGCTGTATAACTGTTTGAACAGCCTAGGCCTTGCTGTGTTGGAAGGAGTGACTGCAAGGATCCTGTGTTTCTGCAGAAAAGACCGAGACTATCAGTATAGGAATGTTATAGATAAAAACAAGATCAATCCAAATTAAATATGATAAAAATAAGTGATATTTATTTTGCAACCGAAACATGGTCCTTGATAGCCACAATCAAAAAGGACAATGCCGAGCCCGGGGTCGGCATCGGGTGAACACACAATGACTCGAACTCTATCGCTCCGAATCCCCAAATGTTCACCAACCCGCTTTGGTTAGTCCAGTTTTTATACAGTTTTTCCTTGCCCGAGCGGAGGTCTTTGTCTTCTCTTGTCGTTCAGCATATTCATGTAGTTTTCTTTCACCGCATTGGGCTGGACAAAACCATATCCTGGGAGATGATGAATTCTGATGAGGATATGTCCTGGCTTTCGGGAAGGCGACATGGAGATGTGTCCTGTTGATCTCCGTTCAAGGGAAACCAGGCATTCAGATGTATTTTTTCCATGGCGTTGATTATCTTTAATTAAGGGTGCTTATCGGGTCCTCGTAGCTTGGGTGCCTCTCTAGACAGGGCCATCTCCGCTGCGGCTAGGTCTATTGTCTTGCTAAACCAGCTCTTTAGCTTTTGTTGGAAGTTGCAGTGTTGCGATTAAGCAATCCTTGCTCTTCCCTTTGCAGATTTTGGTTTTTAAGTTTTTTATTACTTTACTCATACAGACATTGCTTATTCTACATTAATTTTCAACTTTACACGAATTACATTTTATTATATATTACAGGAATATATTACCCTGAGTTAAGCAAACATAATGTTCTGTTGGAAAACATTTTAAAAAGAAAATTGTGTAAGTATCCTTACACTGCCATGAATCAGCATTGAGTGCAAGTGATTTAACTTAAAATTCCCTTTTGAAAAAGGGTCTCTGGTGTGAAACAGCTACGTTTGTTACGTAGTATTTATTTTGTGGCAGCAATCAGAAGATTCAATGCAGAATGTATTCATTTGTAGCTTGAATGGTTATAAAATAATACACATAAAAAGACAAAGCCTGGCTGTGGGAGTTCAGCTAGTTGGGGTGGATGGTAGGCCAGACTTTGTCAACAGCAAAGACATCAACTTAAGGCCTTGGGAAGTGGGATGCTAAGAAGGGGCACACTGGGTTCAGTTGGGGTGAGAAGCATGGAGTTATGGGTACAGTTATGTTAATGAGGTAGTTCCATATAAGGTTCTTAGTTATGAGTTCTGATTAGTTAGCAGCCTATCCCATATATGATAATGTTTTTGATTCTCATTGTTCATTGGTTCCCTACCCCTCAGGTAAGATTATAAGGTTCTGTTCACCCCATTGTCGGAGTCTTTTGAGGTTGCCCCATACTGTGTTTGGTTTATGTATCTTTGTTGGCACTGCCACTGTTATAAAAGTTCTCTGGGTTACTCCATCGCACTTGTCCTGATTATTTCATTTGCCACTTCCAGCTGGCCTGGTCCTGAGTCACGGAGCTGAATTACAACACCTGGCTGAAAAGAAATCTAATATTAAGGTTTGGATTTAAACAAAAGTCAGGAGCATGAATTCATCTGAGTAGGAGGAAGTTTGGTGTTCAAGGACTGAGCTGATGCCAGTGTGCTAGTGCATATTAGCGTATTCTTTTTAGACCAATCTGCTGACTATTCCCACCTACTGCACTTTGCTTTGCATCCTGGAGCAGTCTCAAAGTGAGTGAATTGATTCCTCTTGGGTGAAACACTGGCAGAAGTGCTCCAGGAACCATTTAAAGTTCTTCAGACACAGATGGGTCTTCTGTTCTTGAGGAAAAGTCCAAAATGAATAAATGGACAAACCCTAACCATGTCTGGTATGGATGGCAGGTCCACAGGACCTAGTAGTTTCCATTATAAATTTCCTCCTATTTTTCCACAGTGCCTCCTGGTAGTCTACAGCGTCATCCTACCACATGCTGTCATGCTGCATTGGTAAGTTGTGACTTCAAAAAAGGTTATCCTGGCTGATAGAGAATTACAGCAGTGGTTGGCAAGATATGAACTTACCTGAAGCCAGTTTTGGATAAGCAGCCTGAAACTTGAAGTTAGAGTGAAGAAGCAGGGAGGTATAGTGAATAGGAGAGGGCACCCCTTTCAAATACTCTTGTCTAATTCACCTAAGCCTCCCTGTCCCAAAGAAAAGCATTATCATGGATCCAAAGTAGTGTATAAAAGTGGACAAAACCTTTTCTTCAGGAACTCATGTCAGATAAAAGAAACTTACAACGTAACTAAAATAGAGACATCTATTAAAAGAAAGACATCTTTGTCCTAAGCTAGAGCAATCTATTTTCAAGAATATGTCTGCAGTTAATCACCCTCTGCTCTTTCCACAAACAAATTACACATTGATTTTTTGGGAAAAGATCTTGTATATGTGTTCCTCAGTAAATTAGTGATGGTTTCAATCCTAACTATTTTTTAACTGGGTTCAAGCAAATTGATTTGCACATGAATGATGATCTGTGAGACAATAATAATGTATTAATAGTATCTTCTGTGTTACTAGCAATGATGTCATTAGTGTAATAGGATATTGTAGTTAGGATTGAAGGCATATATCTACTGTGAGCATAGTTATCATATGAAAATTGAACATCTGAGAGATGTTCTGTTATTGTAGTTAGGACTGAAGGCATATATCTACTGTGAGCATAGCTATCATATGAAAATTGAACATCTGAGAGATGTTCTGTTATTAAAGTTTAATCTTGTATCAAAAATAGCTAATATTACAGGAGCCTTTGTTGTCTTGAATTGTAAATTTTCTGCTCATGACATAATTAGTGAAAGGAAGATGACTATTCTGTCTCTTCTTGGTTAATAGCCTTTAATGACATAAAATAACAATGTTAAAGGCACTTGTCTCTACAGTGTGGTGAATTTTTCTGCACTCTTTCAGTGCAATGTATCATCCTTACTTCCACAGATGCCTAAAATTGAGGATCAACATACTGCAATTCTAGAAAAACAAGAATTAAAGTTTACAAGAGTGGTTGCTATTGAATTCTGTTATAATAGTGAAAATGAGATCAGGTATTAGATATATGTATTTGCCATGAAATCTAGCTTTCAGACATTATAGATGATGGAGTAGCAGTACTTTGTTGGTATGTGGGTAGGCAAGTGAACGATTCTTCACTGTAACCAAATGTTGCTGCTATCTGTGGTTTCTGGACCTACCTGGAACACACAAAATCATTCTCAAACTTTCAGTGCTTGCTAAATCAGGGGAGAGCAGCCATGTGCATTTGGGTTTTCCCACTGAATATGAAAATAGAGTACTGGTAGGGACTGTATCACCAATGAGGCTGGAGTGTGGAGCAGTCTGTACTTTACAGACATGTCCATAAGGAATTCTTTTCAGTATCCAGTAGCATCACCTCAAGCCTCCTTTATCTGTGATTCTTGTTCCGCCATTAAGTTTCATAATTCCCCTCCTCTTCAGTATCCTTAGAGTTGAAGTGAAGGGTGTCTCACCACCACTTGTTGCTGAGAGCTAAATTCACCAGCTAGCAACATTGATCTCTGCCTTCACTGAGCAGAAAAAGGCTGATTTGGTGTGTGATTTATGGTGTCTCCCAAACTGCACAAGGAAAGACCTTCTTTGACTCCAGAAAGTCCATAGATCAGCTAAATTGTTTCATTTAGGTAACATAAACAATTTTCTGTGCTGACAATGCTGAATTCAAGTTATTTATTTCAGATGTCTACTAATTCATTTTGTATTTTAATATAGATATTTTTTCTCTTTATTTCCAGTAGCTCCCTCCCCTGCACGGAAAGGTTGTTTCTCTAGCCTCACCAGAAAAAGCTGATCTCCACTGACTTAACACTGAGTGATGCTGGAACATGAAAGGAATAAACAAGCAAACTCCAAAGATGGGAAAATGTAGCAACAAGAACTTCTGATGTTGTTGAGATTCACTAAAATCTGGTGGGGGACCAGAAGGATGAGCTGTAAACAGTGGCACACAATTATTTTCCTGTTACAGGACATGACTTTTAAGGGGAACATGAGCCCTAAGAAAATAGGTTGTTGCAAGGAGTTAACGAAAGGCCACTGGAAAGTTCAGAGCTACATTAGGTACCTATGAATCTGACAAGTAAACTTGGCATTGGAAAATCTAATTGAGAAAACAGAATTATATTAGGGTCTATGTAATTATGACATTGCAAAAATTCTTAAGACTTTCACACAAGCCAAAAATAGAGGTTAAATTGAACAATATACCTTATGTTTGCTGCTAAAGGAAAAAAAATGTTACCAGTAATAAGGTATACAGAGAATTTTTTTTTTTTGCACTGAAAAGAAAAAAACCCCACAAATACTTCTTGTGATGTGTTTATTTTCTTACTATAAACTCACCAGATATGCTTACAACTAAATAAGTCATCATGCTTAATAAATTTTTTTTGCCATATATTACCTATTTTCCAGATGCTGCAATCTTTGACAATAGGACAGAGTTTGCTGAAAATGAATGCAGTAAATTGGTGGAAAAGTGAAGGCTTAGACGTGAAGTTGCTAGAATAAATCATCTCCAGTATAACAGGGTGCCCTGGTTCCAGCTAGAGTAGACTTAATTTCTTCTCAGTAGCTGTTACAGTGCTGCGTATTTGATTTGGAATGAGAACGGTGTTGATAACACACTGGTGTTTTGGTTTTTTGCTAAGTCAAGTTTATTCTAAATCAAGGACTTTTTTCCCTGTCTCATGCTCTGATGCAAAAAAACCAACCAATCAACAAAAGAAAACCAAAAAACAACCCCGAACAACTGGAAGGGAGCATATCTGGAACTCAAACTGACCAAAGGGATATTCCACATGATACAATGCCATGCCTGGTATATAAACAGGAAAGAGTTACCTGAAAGGGGGACCAGCGTTTGGGTTCAGGAAGGGAGGTTTGCCATCAGTCAGCAGGTGCTGAACGATTGCATTGTACATCAGTTGGTGACTTTTTTCCCCTTTTAATTAACGTTGTTATTACTACTTAGCATTATAAATGTATTTTTCTTTATTTTCAATTCTTAATCTGCTCTTCTCTCAACATACAAGTTTGTCCCGGGTTGGTGTTATGTCCGCTCCTCTCCCTGCCCCCCTCGCTGTCTGCACGGAGCTGCCTGCCACCGTTGCCGCTCCTCCCCCGCCCCAGCTCGCCCCGGCTCGCTGCTGCCCCGCTGCTGTTTTCCCCCTCCCCGCTGCTGCTGCCCCTGCTGCTGCTGCCTTTTTTTCTCCCCCTCCCTTTTCCCCCTCATCTCGAAGATCTGTACCGGCTCCGGACGGGGACCTGAACATCAGACACTGCCTCTGGAGTCTGCCAAAGAAGCTTTTTGCCCTTCCCAGCAGCGTCTGTCTGAGCTCGACCATCCTCGCTCACTTTGGTGAAAACGTTTTTTGTCATCTGGGATCGTTCTTTCCTGGTGCTGGGAAGTGTTTTTCTTGTGTTCGTTAATAAATACGTTTTTTCCACTTTTCCCCCTGAAGAAAATTCTTTCCGAGCCCGGTGGGGGGGAGGAATCGTGGGGGTTTATTCTCTGGGGGGCTCCTTTGGAGGTTTTCCCCCAATTTTCTCCTAAACTTGGACAAAGTTTTACTTCTATTTTCCTCCTGATTCCACTGGGATGTGGGGGGAAGAGAGGAGGGGTTGAGTATAGGCGATGGAGAGGTGGGGACATTGAGTTTGGATCAGAAGTCCGTTTTATTGAGAATGCAGGGCATTTATGTAAGGTTTCACTTGTATTGCACTTATATAAGGTTCTATTTTTGGTAATAATTTCCCACTGGTTACAAATTCTTCATCACATCAGGTCACCTGGTAATATTATCTTACCACAAAGTTTCACAACATGTTGCTTGGTCACTTCTTGCCCAGGGAGCACTTACCTTGTGTTTGTCTCTCCCACAGTTTTTGCTGAATTAGGCCTAAGATATCAGGCCCCTTTATTAGTTCTGTTGTACTCTCTGTTTTATTCACCATAGTTGAGTGAGTGGCTGTGGGGTGTTTCATCTCCAGCTGGGCTTAAAACCATGACACAGGCTAATGGGAAATGATATCAGAATAATTCAGGTCATGCTAGCTAGAAAAAACAAGAAAATCACTCTGATCCACATTTAATATTGGTAAATTGCAGAGTAATGTTAATGAAGCATAAGTTATGTGCTAATAATTTGGTTGTACTTAGAAAGATGTCTGTTGGGAAATGGAGGCATATGATGGCCCAGATAAAGAAATCATCCCCAAACACCCCTACCTAACAAAGCTTGTCTTGATTTAGAGTGCAGGGAGTTCTCCCTATTTCATGAAAATAGTGATGGGAATGAATCTACACTGTGCAATGAAGCACTGTGCAATTATCAGGACAGTTGTAGAGAAGCAACTTCCTCCAATTATGAAAGTTTTCATCCCCTAGAAATATGCAGTGCATTTACTGACCGTTACAGAAAGAGGTTAAGAATAAAAGGTTATGAGCCTTCTGTTTATCTGAGAAAGGAGTGGAATGACTTATACCTACTCTAAGGAAATTGCTGTCTACCTGACACTGCTAAGATACTTGCTTGATTTCTGGAAGCATTGTTCCCACATTTCCTGCATTACTTAGCCTGGCAGAGTGCTGTAAGAATATTACTGCATTGATTTTGGTACTGGGGCTGGTTCAAGGATGCATGAACCACTAGCCTTTGTGCAGCATAGACACGTCCCATATACAACTGCTGGGAAAGAAAGGCCAGGGGCTGCCACAAGAAATAACCTTCTAAGTCCTATGACTTTGACATCCAAAATAGCTACATGTTTTGTAGAAATAAGCAATGCTTATCGAACTTGAGATAGCAGAGAGCAAAGTGGGTCAGACTTGGGCATTTTGCCCAAAAAGGCACCACCTTTGTCTGGGCAGTATTGACAGAGACAGATGAGAGCCAGTTCCATTACTGAACTGCAGAATGCTGCAGTGACAGCCAAACCTGCTGTACATTTGTGTTTTAAAGTGATATGCAAAAAGCACTCATCTCTTTTGGATAATGCAAGAACTCACGTTTAAGGATAGGAATAAAGGAATGAAAGATCACATTCTGCAACCTCAACAATGCTATAGCTATGATGTAGTTTTGGATCAGTGATGTCAATATCAGCACTGCTACCTTGTAGATCTCCAGATGTATTTAGCCTCACAATCATTTATTGTTCTTCTAATGCTGTCTTGGAATAGCTGCATATATCCATTCATTTGTATACTCTTCTGTATATGGACATGCAATTATCTCAACCTTATTCGTATACTTGACCTTTCTGGGGCATATTTTTAAAGGAATGTGTAATGGTACTGAAATGTGAGAAAGCATGATAAAGAGAAACCCCCAAATGTTGCCTGCAATAGACCTCTGTCTGGTATGAAATAACTTTCTCTACAGTTGGAAGAGATGACTTTCTGTATGTATCGTTTTGGGGCAGAGCCACAGTTGTAATTTGAAGGTATTTTATTCTCAGCTGAGTGTCACAATTTCTAGAACTGTATTGGAGAAAGGTCTATAAAGCTACTGTGCAATTTCAAAGAGAGGTTCTTTTGGCAATGCATTTTGGAGGAGACACTGAAGTAAATATTTGCAAATGCAGCTTGGTAATTCCAAGCACCACTGTGTCACTCTATGGAATGTTCAGTTGTGTAAGGGTTCTGTAACAGAGAACTTGCTTACGTGCTATTGAAGGTGGTTTATAGAGCAAACAATAGCTAGTGTCAATGTACAGTACTGCACACTAAATCAGTGAGGGGTGCCTTTGACTTCAGGTTGCTGAGGTACATAAAAGAATTTGTTCACTTCAGTCTCAGCAGCTGGCTGTGAGACATGTTAGCATCCTGGTGAATGCATTCCCTTTTCTTTATTCTAGGACCTGTATGTGACTTGGGGATAGAAGATGTTATTGATTAAAATAATGGCATGTATTTTTTATTTTTTTATTCTTTTTTTTTCTAGTCAAGCGTTGTAGGGGTAAATGACTGAGCTGGTGTCCTCACTGAAAACCTTCAAATAATTTCAGTCGGTTTATGAGGAAATACAGTTGGTTACACATAGTATGTCCTGTTCCTTTACCTTTATTTTGTTATAATGGTAAAACAAACTATTACTGATGAAAATAGATGTTTGGCATGGAAAACTTGTAGCACTTTTTAACAATATAAAGTTAAATTCAAGTTACCTTGGGCAGTATCAAACTTGGAACTGATGTCCCCAAAAGTCTCCACTTCTTAAAAAACGGTAGTGTGAAATGTGGGGAAAAACCCTAAATCTTGCAAGACAAAGATCAGCAATTTGGACAGCAAAGCTCCATACTTTTTGCCTAGGAAATGCATGAAGAAAATATTCCTAATCCCACCTCCAAGACGTTTTTAAAATATCCTTGAATGTATCTCTATTTTGCTTGTGTGCTCATATGCAAAGATGACCACAAAGGATGGTTAAAAGAGTTTAATAATTATTTCATCTTTACATAATATTTGAAATTATTCTCTTCTCTACCTGCTGAGTTCCTACTCATTCCTTCAGCCCTCCTTCTCAACAAGTGTGTGGTATCACACCACCCCAGCTATCTATCTATCTATTGGAGACACTCAGGATGCAAACACCAGAACTCCTTCCCTTCCACCCTGCAGATGGCAGTGAGATGGACGCTGCTCCACAGCCACATCCTGTCACCGTCTTGCTGTAGGGAGTGGCTGGCTGGCGTTGGGAGAGGCGCTGACAACCAGACCGATGCAGGGTATAACACTCCGAGCCGCACGATGAGGAAACCAAGACAATAATTCAAGGAACTTTGAATCACTGAGATTTTTTTCCCAGGAGATTAGCTGCCCAAACAGCGGGGGCTGTTCACCGGGTGAAAAAGGGATGCAGGGCTACTGTAGAAGCAAATCCACGCGGGGACACCTCAGTCCCCGAGAAGGGCGGAGGGGCAGCGAGGAGCTGGGTGCTGCCGAGCGCTGCGCGAACACCGAGTTTCACGGGCCCTGCCCGCTGCGGGGCTCCCGCGGGCCCCGGCGGGCACGGGGCTCTGCGGCGGGGCAGGCGCCGGGCCGCTGCCGCCCTGCCCTTCCTCCCGCCTCTGCCCGCAGCTGCCGGCCGCAGCGGGGCAGGGTCGGCGTGCCTAAGGGCTTGTTTGACCCGTTCCGGCGGCTCGGCTGGGCGCTGCGGGCTGCCCGCTGCTAGGTGGCGGTGCGCCCTCAGGAACGGCGCCTCAGCGCGGCCTCGCCCGCCACCGCCGTCTGACAGCCCTGCTGGCCGTGAGGGGCTGCTGGGCGGCTTCTGCATCAAACCACACACGCAGATAGAGAAAAATATATACCGTTATGTATTTTTAATTTTTAAACTGCTCGCATTAAATGGCAAGAGGTTTATAACAGATTATTAGCAGGAAGTTCTCTGCTGTGAGGGTGGTGAGGCAGTGGAGCAGGGTGCCCAGATAAACCCTGGAGGTGTCCAGGGCCAGTTTGGATGGAGCTCTGAGCAACCTCGTCTAGCAAAGGGATGTCCCTGCCACGGCAGGGGGATTGGAAGTAGGTAATCTCTAAGGTCCCTTCCAACTCAAACCTTCCTATGATTCTGTGAAACCCTGTTTTGTTATATACCTAATTGATGAGTGGAACAGAACCCAAATCCCTGCTCTGCCTTAAGTTAACACACAGGTCATATTATGGGGTGTAGGTGCCTCTGGAGCCAGGGTGCTGCTAAGCCACTCCTTCCAGCCCCAGCCTCTCTGTGCCACACATCAGAGTGGTTGGGAGCCAGCAGGCGGAGGCTTGTGGACAGACTTTAATACAAAACTTAAAGAAACTACTGGCAGGAACAGGCTACTAATTTAGAGGCTGGTGAGTATTCCTGGGTTTTATGTGGAGTTTGTTGGTTGGTTTTTTTAAATTTAATGAAATAATTTCATTTAATCATGAAAATGCTGCAAGATGTAAACCAAAGATGTTTCTATATCTGCCTGCAACTTTTGCATGTTAACAAGTGTGTTACCTTCTAATAGCCTTTCAGTCTGGCTCTCCTTCTCTTTGTAAGAAAACCTTATGTTAACTTGGCTGAACTGGAATTACCCTGTGCTAACTGATGTGCTGGAAGCTTTTCTTCAAGAAAGAGACAGAGTTCTGGGTTGAGAAAGCTTTACTCCGTATAAACAAGTGGCATTTGTTACAAACAGTAACATGTGTTCCAACTTTTTGTTCTGAGCAAGATATGCCAAGGATACATCCAGTATTTTTTTATGCTCGTAATTGGAGGTGGAAGGGAAAATTATTTTCATCTATCTTATCATGATTGTTATTTACTCAGAAATGACAATTAATTAGGAGCCAGTCACAGAACTCTAGTTCAGTGCAGCTGGCTAGCATTGACTGATTCAAAAGCAGTAATTATTACAGGTTTGAGAAGTGAGCTGAAATTACCCATATGGTTACTTTGATTAAATTGATCCAAAAGCCACCAGAAATAGCACTAATTCTTTGCTTTTACCGGGTGCAACAGTGCATTAATACCTGTGATGTCAGTGGACAGGTGTTCATGAATCAGTTTGAGGTAAGAGAGTTCCATCACAGCCATCCTGCTGTAAGCCAACTCAATACACTTTGGAAGCACAGAGGCCCTGATGGTGAAAAGCTGAGGTTAAAACATGAATAAAATGGACTCCCTCTGCCAGTCTCTGGCTAAGTGGTTATTGGTCCATGCACCATAAAGGGATAAAACAAACTAAAAACACAATCTGAGAAGAAGAATGAGAGCAAGAAGAGACCCATTCAGAGCTTAAGCTCTCTGGAAAATATTCAGGACACAGTTTAAGTAGTGTTTTGTTTTCTATCATGCCTGCAAGCATTGTATTACAACAAACACCAAGATTGTTAGGTATTAGTCTTATATGTGACTAGTTTTGGAGCACTTCATGTACTCTGGCAGTGTTACCTGTACAAATGTGTTAGTGGAAGCTACTTCTCTATGATAAAAAGAAGCACATGACAGAAATGTTTAAATGAAGTGAGGAAAAAAAGCAAAAAAGAATGTGTTTATTTGAAAATGGATTAGTGACTGCGAAATCTGATAATGCTGAGGTTAAAAAGAATGCAGGAAGGACCCTTAAGACAGAAAACAATATTCCTGAATTGTCACAGACAGTGTATCCTTTCTACAACTATGGAATTATGGGAGCTTTTAAAATTTGCCAAGTTATTTCCAAAAAATTGGGCCATTCACGGGAAAGAGTAGTATCAGAAAATGTACCAGTCAGGAGTCTATGAGGTTGCAGTGAAGCAGTGGTGTAGCATGTAAAGTCTATGAGTTTATACATAATAATTTATAAATAATACTTGATTGCCTACTAAAGGACTATGTAGGTTCAACCTGTGATCCCTTCTTAACTCTTGCTACATTACAGGACAGGGACAGTGAAGTGTGATTTATCATCTGTGGCTTTTGTTCAAGTAGAAATTGAAAACAAAATACGGCTCCATAATCAAAAAAAAAAAAAAACAAACAACAAATCTCTGGGTGAGTAGGGAATTGGAGCTATAGATGGAGGCAACAAAGGCAAATCAAACCAAACCTTGGTATTTTTTGGGATCTTGGTTGCTACCCTTAATCCACAAAAATGAGGCTAGAAGTGCCTGCAATAGAAAAGAAAGGCTATGAACAACAGTAGTGTCTCAAGATGTGGCCATTGGATTGAGTGAAGTTGTCATTCCAGACAGTCCCTTGTTCAAAAGTAACAGTTTCTGGTGGTTCCAGAAGGAAAAAAAGACAGGGGATATGACTTAGTTGGCCTGACCAAGGAATAAGCAACAGACAGAGCAGTGTTAACTTGTGGAATTAATTACCTTGGTATCAGCTGATAACTGTGATTCCCTTGTGACAGAGATATCACAAGAATGAAACTCTCCACAAAAACACCTTAACATTCCTTTTAAGCTAATATACATATATATATCTTTCTGGCATTCAAATAAATATTTGGCATATACTGGTAGTTATTTCTTGTTACATTTGCATGGGAAGGTAAGACAAAGCCAACTGTGCCCCAGGAGTTTCTGGAACAAGCTGCTGATTGTTGTGTATTTTTGTTGAACAGAGCTGTGTGAGAAGTTTGACACCAAATGGAGCAGATCTTTCCTTGAATTAGATTTCTAAATTCTACAGTGTGCACAAGACAGACACATATGTGAATGATATAGGTATCATACCAGTCTATCCTTTATCAGAAGCAATAAATTCCAAAATAGTAATGACTATTTATAAAAGCTTAATGTGAATTAGATGAAACTGTCCAGTAAATGGCAATATAGTTATACTTCTGCCACGGTGTGACTTGGATTTTGCCAATTTTAATATGTTTAATCTCTTTTAGAGATAGGATTTAGGAGTAAAGACAACGCAGGCTTAAAACTTAAAAAGGTACAATAAGAAATGTATTAATAACACAAAAAGAATTCGAATAAGATTCCTAGATTATTCCCTCCTCCCTTTTCCTTCATTCCACATTCCTTAACAACAACCTACAGAGAACACTTCAGTCAGTTATCCACCCAAATAATCATTTCAGTTCACTTAAGAGAGAAAAGTCCCTTTTTTTGGTTATGGCTTAGGGGGTGTCTTCACCTTCACAATCTACACCCACCCGGGAAAATATTGCAGATTATGACTCTCCTCTCATTCTTTTACAGTCCTTCCAGAGCTGTGCTATGGGTTATGTTACACACTTGGGGTATCACTTTTAAAGGCAGGCTGCCAAAAACCAAAATTCTCTTCATCTCCTTCTCTATCAAATGTCTCTGTTCATATTCCAGTCCCAGAATAGAGAGAGCTCAATTTCCCCGAGGCAAAAAGTCTTCTACTCAAGCATCCAAACCTCACCAAGTATATTTCACAGTTTAAAGGAATTTTAGTGAAGTCACAATCCCCTCAGCCCACAAAAAAGGTTTCCAGCTACCTATCAGTTGAATCTTTTCAATCTCTTCCCACCAGGAACTTTATCTTCATTCTGCTGACTTCTGTGGACTCCATGCTTTATTCCTTCTCATTCAGGGGAGCTCAGGAGATCGAAAAATCTTATCCAGGCATTAAGAGGTAAAAATTGTATCCAGATCGTGAAGAAACAACACGGACAGCTGGAGGCCGCTTCTGGCACGTGGAAAGGCGAGCCCAGCCGAGCCAGCAGGGCCGGAGCCATGCGGCCGGTGCTGGAGCCGTGCGGAGCCGGGGGGCCCCAAGCCAGGGGCTCCCCGCAGAGCCCGTGCCGGGCCGGGCCCCCTGCTGAGCCCGGAGCCGGCTCAGGGGGCTGGTGCCCCAGCCGGAGGCCACCGCACCTCCAAAGAGAGAACAGTCAACTTGATCCACTGTGATTTGTAAAAGTGAAACAACCTCTAATTGGTTTCCCAAGCTGTCCATCACCAAATCAGCTCTCTGATTGGTGCCAGCCGCTCACAGAGGAAGCTCCCAGAGACGGGAGAGCCCCTCCCACTCCCCAGCACGTAAAAACAACTTCAAACACTTATATAGTATAGTGTTTCTTCAAAAAAATCTCATTCTTGTCCTCTATACTCATTGCTTTAGAGCTTAGAAAATCAGCAATTGCTCTATGCTGTTAATCCCATTTGTTTCTCTCTAAATGTTACATTATAAATGCTAAAAAAGTATAATTATCTGAAAATTCACAGTGAACAGAACTTGACTGACAGGCTGTAATGACTTAAATTATCTTCTTGTCCATAGCACTATCCTTGAAATAAAAGCAGTTAAAAAAAGCATAATTTTGCCTAACTAATGTACAAATATTTTAGAAAATAAGGTCTTTACACCAAGAAAGATCTGTTAAACATAGACCGAGCTGGCAGAGGCACCAAATCAAATGGAAGAGATAGGGAGGGCTGTTAAGAGGAAGAAATAAGTTATTCATCTCTGAATGGCGTTTCCAGTACTGTGAAACTACTTGGAATGAAATGGGCAGATAGCTTTGTCTGAAGAAAAAATAGCTGCAGTGTGGTGGTAGCATTTGCTGAGGTTATTATGAGATGACTTTGATTCAAAAGAAGGGTGAAGAAGAGTTGGAAAGGAATTTTAATCAGTGCTATAGCAGCAAAAAAGGACAGAATGTAAGTGATTCATGTAGAGGAGCATACCCTGGGCAACAGGCACTTATATAGCTGGGAAGACAGAGCTAATTTCCTTGAGCATTGCTTTCCTCTTCCTCTTTCCAGCCAGGCTGTGCATATACCAATTAATGTTTGCCCGGTGCCATATACTGCCTTTCCAAACTTTGTTCTGTACTGTCAGTGAGACTGGCAGGGCACTGTGCTTCCTGAACTGAGCATGGGCAAAAGAGGAAAGAGTTCAGAGAAGAGCAAAGGAGGGCTGTCTGAGGCTGGATTGCTTTGGATCAGATTGCATTATCACTGGTGACCTAAGTATGGAGCCTGGATTGGCATGGCATGGTTCAAAGATTGTATCGTGAGTGTTGTGGGTTGTGGAAGAATGGAACACCAGTGAAGGAAACACAACTGGAGTTACATCGGGGTAATAGAGTCGGTGCTAATTGATTTATTTTCCTTAAGGCACTGTGAAATAGTCTAGTTTGGGTTCAATTACCACAACTTCTACATAGAAATGAAGCAGGCTGTGGTTCTGGAAAAATCTGGAAGCTTCTCAGCCCAAAAAAGGCATGTCCTTCTATACTCTGCTGTTGCAAGGAAGACCAATGTCTTGTGGACTACAAGGGAGGGATTACTTTGAAATGCCAGATTGCTTCCCAGAAACCCCACTGTTGATCTCATCGCTTTCATCACTGTTCAGAAAAACTGGGAGGGCCTATTTTTGGTTTACTTGGTCTTTCCCTTTCCTTTTCCCCCCTTTCTCTTTCCCTTTTCCTTTCCCTCCTTTCTCTTTCCCTTTTCCTTTCCTTTCTTCTCCTTCCCGTGGTACAGATCCAGTTAAACAGAGGATGAAAATGTATTTGATTTCTATTGCCTGGCTTTTGAATCCCTCCTGTACTTTCACCCTATTCAAATGCATTTACTTGTCAAACAGGCTGGGATAGAAATATATCAGTTTTTCACTGGGAAGCACATACCCTAGGAAAGAAATAGATACAGTGGTTTCAGGATGTCATTGAATTAGATTTGAGATGGAGGAGCAGTTTCTGTCTTCCCCTTTCCCCCTCTGCCACTCCCTGCCCCCGACATTAACAGTGTCAAAGAAAGCTTAGAAAATTGTTCTGTTTAGTAGTGTTGCCAAAAAGTGCACCTCTGTAGTAGTTCCAGTTTGGTCTATTATTTCTTTGTACCATATAAGAACCCTTCAAGGCCATGATATTCTGATACATTCAGAGACACTGCTGTCTTGAATCAAATATATTTATATTTTTAAAGAATATATAGTGTAAATTGAGTCTGTCAAGTAAGGAAGTTGGCAAATCTTGCTGTCTCTGTGAGCAGAGTGGGAGAGCCAGGCTCCAACATATGACAGAGGTAGAGTAGAAAGGTCGTGGATAGTTGGTTGCTTGCTGCATGAATCGGAGAGGACAGAGAGGGAGGGATGGTGAATATCAGAGAAAATATATGGTATATTCAGCCTAGAAAAAAACAGGGAAAAATTAGTAAACCCAGGTCATAGTCCAGATATGCATGCTTACAATCATAGAGCATCCACATGACTCCATTCTACAATTTAGGGACAGCTTGTGGTAAGCACTTATTGCTGCCTTGGAACTTGGAGCCAGGATACTCTGGTGGCTTACCATTATGCCTGCTATTATAAGTTGTGTAACTTTTAAAATTTCTTACCTTAAAAAAAATTAACTGCTACCTTTCCATGATAATTTATATTATCATCTGAAGAGCCTATTTTACTAAATGCAAAATAGTTTCCTAACACCTTGTGATTTTGTACATCTTTAGTAAACAGAAAGAAAATTTAAAGCAGCATGCTTTAAATAAACTGGTAAAATGAATGTAGTAATGGATATCCTTATTAGTAGATTCTATGCTAACATGAACCACTGCTGTTGAACAGTATATTTTATCTATAAATATAAACATACAGTTGTTCAACTTGTCCAAAACTAGCCAAGCAGGAATACAAATGGACTTTCATTCTCATGGCTCTGCTATACAGATAGTTCCTTGGAGTTTTTTTTCAGTAAAATTCAGAATAATTTCTTGCATATTCTGATTCAAAGTACTCTTTTTGTGCAGCAAATGTTCTGCCAACTGTAATACTATCTTTACTAATGCTTATTTAAATTTTAATCCAAACACTGTAGTAGGACAGACTCTTACACTGCAGACAGATGACCATGTGTTTCAGTATTGTCTTTTGCATTCACTTTAAGTATTATAAAGGTACTTTAACCAGGGAACCACTGGATCACATTTTGACCCTATTGAGAATAAATGTAAAATATATACGATGGACAGAAACAGCATATGAATAATCATACTGTTGGGAAGCAACAGAATACATCTCTATTTACTTATTATTGAGCTAACTTTATGATAAGCCTTCAATATAGGCATCTCTGTGTAGTGTAAGGAGATGTAATTGTAAACATAAAATTGTAGTTTATATAGCCTTGTTCACCTTCTGATGGGACAGATAACAGGTTTTTTTATATTTGTGGACTTGGTTTATGAGACCTGGTGGATATAACTATTTTTAGTGAAATATTAAATGTTAAAAATTATTTTAATCTATTAAATGTATTCATATTATTTTTTATTATTTATTAAATTATTAATGGTTGTAAGTTAAATTATTTCAAAGTTGCCAACTTCACCATTTCCAGAAGCAGCAAACTTCTGTCATCACAGTGCTAAAGGATAAGTTGTCAAGAATAAAAGCATCTATCTGCATTGCAGGCAAAACTGTAACTGGAAGCAGAGAATGTCAAGCTCATGCCCAGTTTCTCCAGGACCTGTTTTCTTCTTTCTTTTAATAGACCTTCTGTTCCCCATCTTTGTTGCTCTCCAGTGGTTCTACCAGGGTGTGCACAAGCTTCATCAAGAAAGGTGTTTAGTCTCCTAGTATCATAGCACTGACTTTTATTTGTTACTGTTAAAAAAAGGAATCACTTCAAATTTCCCCTTAAAAGTATTTATGTTGTGTTCCATCTTGTTGCTCTGCAAGTCCACCTTAACTAGTTCTTACTAGAGATGCCGTGACAATAAAGCTTGAAAATCTCTCCTTTCCCTTCCTATTCTTGTCTGATTTGGAGGTTCTTTACACATTGAACTGATAGATCTATAAAACATTTGCTCTCATTTTCAAGCAAATTCAGGACTCCAGTATTTTCCAGTTTTCAATATATATTATGTATGCATATATGCTGTAAAGCTTTTTCAGCTTCTGTGTTCCTGCTGATCTGTAATCAGTTTGCTCTCTTTTCTTGTTTTGTGACACCATAACAGAATATTAGATTATAGTGGTGTAAAGTTATACATAATAACATGAAAACAGGTAAAACCTAGAGCTTTGCATGTCCAATATGCTTATATCTTTGAACCCAGACTTGATTTCTTTTCAGAAGGCTGCTTCAATGATTAAAACATTTTGAGTCCTTCCATAAAAAAATCCAAATAACTTTTTTTAAAAGCAGACTTTTCAAAAGATTCACACCTTTATGAATGAGACATTGTGCACTCTGGAGCACCATATGAATATATTAGATTCTTGCTAGAAATTACTTAGTAAGTTGGACTGGCAAGCACTGAATCAGCATTTAAAAATCTGAAGTCCCTATATCAGGCCTTGAGTTTGCTCTCTTTTTCTGTCTTTTATCTATTCCAAGTAAAAATCTCCAGAACCACTAAAGCTCAAACATACAGAATAACTTTAGTGAGATAGGGGATCTCAAGACTGGAACTAGACCACAACCTGAATGAATCCTGCATTTGTTCTTTTGCCTTTCTCACAGGTTTTCCTCTGGTAATAAATCAGTCTTTGAAGTGAGGAAAAAGCAAAGGCATGAAAATACATGTATATGTGAAAAAGAAGACCATGACAATTTTGTAGTTAGGGGTTTGTTTGAATGCTGTCATTTCCAGGTCTAGATACCCAAAAGATTTACCATACTGTCTACCATGTATTCAAAGTATCTATTCTTAGTCTTCGGAAGTTTTCTCTGACTGGATTTATGTTGTATGGAGTCCCCTTGAGGACCCTACGAATATTATCACTGTATCTTTTTTCCAATGGCTTTTACCCATTTACAGCCAATCTGTGACAACTGTTATAGGTTCCCAGAAGTTAATTCTTGGATTTCTTTCTATTTTTGCTTTGCTATCACTAATCATTTATACTACTTGCCTTTGACTTTTTTGCAAAGAGTGAAATCTGTTGATTACCTTCATATGGTCAGAAAAACCTGACAGATCACTGTAAAGACTATCCAATGTAATACTCCCTTAAATACATATATATAATATATAATATATACATATATATTTTATATATATATATGTATAATATGCATATTTAAATGTATGGCTAGATTTTAAACCTAGGCAATCTTAGTCCAAGTAATACATATTTATGATAAGCAAGCCTGACAAAAAGACTAGTGAGAAGGTATGGGGAAAAGGCATACCCCAACCAAAAACTGAACTAACTTAACATTATTGGCTAAGAGAAGAAATATTGTATTAGCCTCTGTGTAACATGAGCCTTCTGAAAAGAAAGAAGGATTTAAAAACTGCAGCAGAGGGCAGAAATTCCAACTGGCAGCAAGAGGCAAAGCAGAGCACGGATGGATGTTAGAAAGCAGGTCTCTCTTACATTTGACGTCATTCAGGACCTCAACAGGTTGGAGAGATAGGCAAAAGGAACCAATTGAAATTCAGCAAAGGCAAGTGTAGGGTCCTGCCCCTGGGGAGGAATAACCCCTTGCACCAGGACAGGCTGGGGGCTGAGCTGCTGGAAAGCAGCTCTGCAGAGAATGGAGATCCTGGTGGACAAGAAGCTGTCCATGAGCCAGCAGCATCCTTGTGGCCAAGAGGCCAATGGTGACCTGGGGTGCCTAAGGAAGAGCATTCCAGCAGGGCAAGGGAGGTGAACCTGCTCAGCTGTGGTGAGGCCACATCTGGAGTGCTGTGTCCAATTCTGGGCTCCTCAGGACAGAAGAGACACGGAGTGGATCCAGCGAAGGGTGACAAAAATGATTAAGGGACTGGAACATCTCTCTTAAGAGGAAAGTCTGAGGCAGCTGGACCTGTTCAGCCATGAAAAGAGACAACTGAGAGAGTACCTCCTCAGAGGTCAGAGGATGGACCAGGCTCTTCACAGTGGTGCTGAGCAATAGGACAAAAGGCAACAGGCAGTAAGTGATACCCAGGAAATTCTGCCTGAATATGAAGAAGAACTTTTTTACTGTGTGGGTGACTAAGCACAGGTTGCCCAGAGATGTTGTGAAGTCTCACTTACTGGAGATACTCAAGAACCATCTGGACACAATTCTGTGCCAAGTGCTCCAGGATGACTCTGCTTGAGCAGGGAGGTTAGACCAGATGACCCACTGTGGTCCCTTCCAACCCTAGCCATTCTGGGATTCAGGCTTTTACATGTTCCTTGTGTAGGAATTACATCAGTCTTGGAAAAGAGATCCTGTAATGGTTAAATGATTCAGATAATAAAGCTAGCCATCTGGGATTGAGACAGCTGGGTTTTTTTGGTTCAGTGAGTGAAATGAGGGGGAAAAAAAAGCAGGAAAGGTACTGTGTCCCACCAGCTTAACAGCAAAATCTTTTCCCCTTGGTGAAAAAAGGCAAAACCCCCCAGAACAACCCACTTTCTCTTAGAAAATTATTCTGATTGTTCTGATTAAATGTAACCAACTTTGAAAGGAAAGACATATCCATTTTTCTCCCAAGAGAACCCAAAATTTTAAAAGATATTAAATATTTCTTGACTATAAAGATATAGCAAGCTTGATTTGAATTCACAAGGGCTAGAAGCTGAAACTTCTCAGTTTTGTTATAGGAATGCAGAATTGTCAAGTCTCAATGGCTGCTTTTCAAGGCATTAAGAACATACCAGATGTCAGTTGAAGAAGCTGGAAGAAATTAAAGTGTCTGAAAAGACTATTTAAAAACTACCTGTCTGGCCTGTGTACTGCTGTCATGGAAAATCCCCTGTTGCTTCAGTGACCTCCACTTGGATGGCTGTGTGCACTCATGTTGAAATACCCATTAAAATCAAAGGAGAGTCTGCAGAGGCCTGTAAGTTTGCAAGTGTAGAATTTACTGCTGCATTATTGACTAAAATACCCCTGTAAAGTATGTGTGGCTAAAAAATAGATTGGTCTCTGAAAGCACCAGATAGGTCTAAATTCATAAAGTCTTTCACCTTATTAAGTAAGGAATGTAATCAGAATGAGAGACAGCAGAAAAAATAGTCAGGATGGAAAATTAAAAGGTTGCTTTCTCATAAGTGTAAGTTGCCCTTTTTAGGACTTCAGACTTACTCCCAATTTGTGATACAGTTTTTTTCTGCATGAAATAAAAGAGATGCCACATCATTAATTGATATGGGGATAAAAATGATTGATGTCCCTCAATATGTACAAGATGACTGAAAGGATGAATTTTAATGCTGAAAAGTAACACATAAGTGTTTATTCTTCTGATGGGTGGGATGATGTTTTCACTCGCCAGCAAAAAAGAGTGTGACTTAATGCTTAACCCTGATGGGGTGGGAAGGCTATGCATCTAAGTGGAGGTCTGTACAAAATGGCTGTCTGCAGCCTTAACTGTTAATTAGTTCCAATAATGGCTCAGCAATCACAGCTATGTTTTGTGTGACCTCACTGGTGTGGCATCTGGGCAATTATCTTAGGGATAATGAGCCCCTTCATCCATAGCAGAACAACATCATCTCCATTTGGCTTGCAAAAGATCAGAGCCAGTCTGCTTCTCATCAGGGTTCCTGCCATCCCCTTTGTATCACACCTTATCTCAAGTTTAACCTTTCACATTCTACATTAATTGTTTTTAGATTAAAAATTAATGAATCAATTTTAACAGCACTGAGGGAGGTGCAGGAGGGTATGGGGTGGTGTTAATAAGCCCCAAGTATCATCCAAGAGGTAATTTAGATCTTAAATATTCCTGTCTGAGTTCTGAAATGAAAGATAAACAACATTCCAGAACACTGGTTACAAATTATTATATTTTTCATCTATGAAGAACAGTAATTAGAAAAGTATGGTTTTTCATCCTCAACAGTACAGTTTTAATGAATATAATATCTACTAACTATTCATATAATGTACAAAAATTATAGAAACAGCCACAAAAGGACTACTATTTTAAAATATTTTTTTATTCCACATCATGGTGTAGAGCAAAGCCTTTAAAACATTTGACCCTTTGAGAGGTTCTTCTCTTATTACAGTTCATTCCTAAAGGGTAATGTGTAGATTTGCTTGATTCCCTTGAAATTATTGATCATGTTATGTCTACATTTCCGTAAAGCTACTCTTTCATGTTCATTGATGACCTATGAAGCTTTTCCCTTGCTTATAAGAGCTTTGGAATTTCAGAAGGTGTGGCATTCAGTGCAAGAACATGATATGAATTGCTAATGTTTTGGATTGCTTTGTTTCAACAAAGCAGAAATAGTAAGTACTTACTGAAGCGTCAATTCTGTCTCCATCCCCTAGGTTTTGCAGACTTTATGTGCTTATATCCTTTTCTCTCCCACTTGCACATTGCAGTTAGGTTTCTGCAGACTTTGCTTAAACTAAGGGAGAACTGTGGTTTAATTTTCCTCATGGTCCAAGGTAAGGGTGCTAGCTTCCAGCTAGCTATTGAGTTTCCTTTAAATGGCCACTAGAAAGTTAACCAATGCCTAATAAAAAGAGGGAATATAAAAATTTGTTCTGTTGTTCTCTTTTTTTTAATATAAGTTAATGCTAATAACTCATCATCATGTTGTTTGGCCTGCAGAACTTATCTTTGATGGCTCTGAAAATATCTTCCTTGTTTTTATTGACAGTTATCTTAAATTTGCTTTTGTGTTCATTCAATTGTAACTCTCTACTTATAGTTTACCATGTCTTTGAACCGTATCATAGCTCTTTTTTTCCTTCCCTTTGTATCAAACTAATCAAATACTATTAATTAATTTACATTGTAATCTAAAGACTTTTTATTATGACACTGAGAAGGTGAGAAACTAAGAGACTCACTCATATGGGGTATTTACTTAAGAAAGTCAGGAGATTTCGTTTTTATATGTAAAATTCTAAGTTGCCCTGATCATCCTTCTTCATGGCTAAAAATTACCGTGAATTTCATCTAGTCAACTTTTATGAGTACAGTAAGTTGGAAAATCTGATCTGGAGTTTAAATTACAAAAGTATCTTAAAGACAAGGTATTTAACCTCAAAAGTTACCTCTGTTGGTAACAACTCAATTTTCTTACTTGCTTGCATGGTGAATTATGAGGGATGACAACAACGTTTTGAGAAAGGCATATATCATGCTGGACTCTCTGTACGTCATGAGCCAATACCGATGCCATCTGATGGCTTTCTCTCAGAACATGTTGCCTTTTATTTTGGATAGCTGGTGAATGCAGCTTCTGTTACTGTGCCTAAATAGCCATTTCCCCACATTAATTATCATCTGCCGTTCCTCTATTGATCCATTCCTATATTCAGTTTACTGTTTCAAGTGCTGCCACTGCTTTGATGAGAGAAAAATAAAAGAAATCTACTGTTTCTTGCAGCCGCTCTTCCTTTTCGGTGGATAAGCAATTTAGTATACAGGCTCTTTTGCCATTAAAATTCCTACTATGAATCTTTATGAGACATCACAAATGTGCAGAGTGCAAGTACAAGAGCACAGTTCAATCAGCAAAGGTTAATGAAGACAGCCTATTAGTATCCTGCTGGGTTTGTTGCTGAATGCATTGTAGCAATGCTTGGAGGCTTTGCTCTCAAGGGAGCCCCATGGAATGCGCCATATGTGGACAGAGAAATGGAGAATGCTTCTAAGTTCACAGATACGGCTGAAAAAAGGGTTGTAATTAGATGACTGAATAATAAAAAAAAAATGTAAACAGCTTGCAAGGACCATACAAAAGGGTTCTTTCTCTTTGCTGAGGTGGATGTGGGAATGGGAAAGTTATTAAGCACATGGTACAGACTGTAGTACTTCTCTCCTCCTTTTGTGTTTATCAAGGACAAGTGCTCCTCTTTGCAGCCAGGCCAAATTCAAGAGTCTGGGTGTTGGCAAAGTCATTTGAAGGTGATTAAGGCCCAGGATCTATTTGCTTTGTGTATCAGTCTGCTGGGAGTTGCTAGAGAACACAGCATATAAGCTGAAGTTGCTCAAAGCATTCTAGTTATTGCAGATGGGCAAAACCTGCTTTTGATTCTAGAGGCTCTTTTGGTACTGAAGGTATTTCTGAGGAGTGAGCTAAAGAGAACTTCCTTCCTTTATAGTTAATGACATCTGTGTGCCAGGTCTATCAAGTCTGTTTTTGGAGCTGACTGGCAACCAGTGCTATTTTAAATAAATCTTTTCCTTCTCTGAGTGTTGACATATTCAGGGCTAAGTATTAGCATTTTATAACACTGCCAGCTCAGGAGCTCCAACCTCACAATTCAAACACTAAAATTATGAAATGAAATTATTAAGTTTGCTAAATTTGCATTGTTATTGAAATTTGAAGAGTTCTATTTTCCAGATTTCTCTGTGTTTTGACAACAAGGGCTGGAAACACATGGTTGAAAACCGCAAAGGAAAATCAGGTTCTTCTGCAGCTGATCCACTTCAGCTGGATAGGAATAAAAACACCAAATGGAGCATGACCTGTTGACTCTGAAGATATCATAGTTTTCTGAAGGACAGAGGATTTTGAAGAAAATATTTTTTATTACGGTGCCAATATTGTGGAGTAAGGAGATATCCATCTCATGTTAAGAGCTGTCTCCTGCCAAAACGTGTAAAAGCGGACAGTTTATGCCACATGGATTAAACATGGGGCATTACCAAATGCTGTTGCAAGATGATGGATAAAAAAGAGACAGCAGATCTAAAAAGAGTAGTTTGAGAAAAGTGTTAAACGTAGCAAGAAGTCCTGTGGTTTGTAATATCTCTTCCTATGATATAGCATGACAATAATTTTAAATGCCTGTGGCTATGCATGCTTTAATATGACATTAGTGTTACACTCCGTTCTGTTTCCTAGTTATATCAGGATATGCTTAAAGTATGGCAGAAACTGTGGCTAGCCAGGGAAGCCATCCGGAAGATCTCATGTTGTACGGAAAGTCAAGGCCCCATCCTCTCCAACGATGTTACCCAATGATATTGCAATCTGCGGTTTGCAGCGGTGACGTAAGCGCCCCGTGGTTATTTAAGGGGGCGCGCGCGCCAAAATAAACATATTTCACCATTGACCATACCGGTGCAGTGAGTGATTGCCCGGCAGGCCTGTAAGTTTAGCCATCGTGTTCTCTTCCGAACTGGGTTGCCAGCCTCACAGAGGCAGCATAATGGTGCCGAAACCGGGAACCGCTCCCCGACACATGGGTACGAGCGGCCAGGGACGCCGGGAGTCTCGCCGGACGGAGAGAGGACGGCCGAAGCGGCAGGACTGACTTCAGCGGGGAGGACGCTCCTGTATCGCCGAGACGGACGCACTTGGCAAGGTAGTTATTGAATTGCATAAACAGTGGGGTATCAATTGTAAAATCAAAGATTTTGAATGCGCGGTAATGCGGTTGTTAAAATTACGTGTCATTGATCGCCCTGTTGATATTCTGCACTCCGAGTACTGGGATAAAATGCACAAGAGCGCTCGCAGACGATGCTATGTTTTCCGGGTCCGGCAGGTGTCTAAAGAGCTGGGGAAAAGTTACGAGGGCATTGCGGAAGGCTCTATCAGAGCAGGAAACGTGGAAGGCTGCTCAAAGCTGTTGAAGAGTCATTCCTAAAGTGGGGGTGGGAGCTACTACCCAAACCGTGTTTGATGATTGCCCTGCGGATTTTGGTTTGTCGCCCAAGGATGGAGATCGCTCACAGCTGCTGCCTCGGTCCCCTACCCCTACCCCCACCCCCAACCCGGACGTCAGACAGAGTGTACTGCCGGAGAGTGATGATGCATGCGGACTTGACAGTGACTTTAACAGCGTTTGGGAGAGGCCGCCACCTTATGCGCCACAACATGGCGCCGGACAAGAGAGAGAAGGGCGGGGCGAGGAGTTGCTTCCCGCCACTTGGGTGAGCGAACGGGACCTCGTGGAAAGGGGAGAGGAAAGCGTGGGAACCAAGGGGTTGGAGAGTCCATGGCCCAATCAGGGAGCGCGCCCCAAAACATTCCCAAATAGGGAAAGGCACTCCCCAGAAAGGGAGACGGAGAGGGGGCGCGGGGAAAACCGCCCGTGGGAAAGAGAGAGGGTGGAGTCCGACGAAAGGACACTGCAGGTCAGAAACCTTTTATCACTCGACCTCCTCCTCTGAGTCAGAGGCTAGCTCCGATTCTGCCTTGGAGAGGGAAGGAATACCCGCAGCTTTTGCTAGGCTTACCGGTCTGCCTGCATCGTGCGCTGGCTAAGAAAGGTTCGCAAAAGCCCATGCCACTCACAGACTGGAAGGAAATCCAGATGGCATGCGCCGATTTAGCCCCATTTGCGGTCCAAGTGTTCCCGGTCAGACGAGTAAACAATGGTTTGCCGGCTTACTCCCCAGTGAATCCTAAGGACGTGCAGGCAGTTGTAAAGGCCATTGCCGAGAAAGGGATAAATTCTGCAATGGTTTCTACCATGATTGACGGTCTGTTTGGCAATGACGACATGCTGCCTTTTGATATAAAGCAAACATGCCGGATGATTTTTGATGGAGCTGGCATGATAGTATTTAAGCAGGAATGGGAGGACAACTGTTTAAATATGCTAGCCAAGGTTACCGGGGACAACCACCCACTACGTAATTCTAGCCTGCAGCGATTAATGGGCAAAGACCCACAGATGTCAGCCCCCAAGCACAAGCCCAAGGTTTACAGGCCTCGGAGGTCGCAGCCACCACTTGTGCCGCCCGAGAAGCTATCCGCACTGCCTGCAGAGTAGTTGCCAAGCCAGCCCCATGGTCTACCATCAAGCAGAGTGAAAGCTAAAGCTTCACTCAATTAGTGGACCGCCTTCAGGAAGCTGTAGATGCTTCGGATTTGCCAGCAGAAGCCAAAGGTCCGGTCGTAGCAGGTTGTCTATGGCAACAGTGTAATCAAGCCACCAAGGAAATCCTGCGCTCTGTTCCTCCCAGCGCCAGCATCGCGGTGATGATCAAGCACGTCGCGAGAGAGGAAAATCTGGCCCCAGTCCAAGCCGCAGTGGGCGCTGCCTTAGCACCCATCCCAGCTGCGGTTGGCGCTGCCGTCGCGGAAGTAATGGCCGTCCAAAACTATCGAGACCACAACCAACCGGGACTGCCGGGTCCACCACCTCAAAGCAGACTGAGAGGGACCATGCTGGGCTTGTGGGAGAAAAGGACACGTCACCGGAGAATGCAGAGGCAAGAAGCAAGGAAACGGGCAGGGGAGGGGGCAGACGGGCCGCATGCAGCCTCCTCCCAGTTGGGATATCCGGCGGCCCAGTTACGCGAAGCCTGCATGGGGAGAACAGCTTCCTCATCCATTACCCCCTCGAGAAGCCACCAATTTTATGGCTCAGCCTTTGCCTCCACAGCAAGCACCCCCCAACCACATGCCTCAACCTATGCCTCCACAGCAAGTGCCTCCTCCACCGATGCCCCACGCCGAGCCAACCATGCCTACGTTGCCAAAAGGCAACCTGGAGTCTGAAACCCTCAAGTGGCCCTGGCACTATGATGCGACAGCCCACCAATAATATGGGGGATTTGCCGCCAGTATTTTTACGACTCCAACATAGGTCCCTGGAGAAACCGCTCCTGGCTCAGCAAATCCCATCAGTGTTCCCTTTCTAGTTGACACCGGTGCAGACGTGACTGTTATTCCACAGACGCGTTGGAGGTTGGAAGATGGTCGCACTGTGGGAGGAGTAGGAGGCGTCTCCATTGCCAAGAAAAGCGTGGAGTTAGTATCCATAATTTTACACGATGAAAGAGGACCCGAGAAAGAAGTCCAAGTCTATGTTTATGTCTTGTCAAATGTCCCACCTTTACTTGGTCAAGACACTCTATCCTCCCTAGACGTCACGGTGACAAATTTGCCATGAGGGCCACTGCAGCATACCCACCACCACCAATCAAGCTAACATGGAAGTCATCAGACCCGGTATGGGTTGAAAGCAGAAGGGTTCTCCAACGGTATCCCTCCACTAGAACAACCACGACTGTTGGCCACCGCTTTGCTACCGCTGAACCAGTTTCCCAGGGGAGATCACACAATAGCTCCTTCCCAAAAACATTGGGCTACAGAAGCAGTTAAAACAGGCATACCAGTCAGCATTAAAAATGAACTGGGAGAATGGGAAGCGGGGTGGAAATTGGTTGTAATGGGGCGAGGGTATGCAGCAGTTGAAAGAGACAGTGTGATTAAATGGTGCCCTTTAAACATCTATAAAGCCTGTGTTACACAACCCAACTAATGAAACCTCGGAGTTTCTTTTGACAGGTTTGCTGTAATGATTCTCCTCACCGACCTCACTCTTCACCACAGATGGGACCATTGACAGTGTTTCCGTCAGCGTTTGTACCTTCTGGTTCTGCTGACTCTAAGCCTGCCACTCGCCGGACAAGGGGAACCGGATGCGCACCCCTACCAGCCGTGCGTTTGGATGCTCCGTAACCCTGTGGATGGTAGAGTAATTGCACAAACCGTGGTGTCCAATGCTCCTAGTTTTATTGTTCACCTCGGTGACCTGTTTGACCTCGAAGGAATAGGACTTGACCCCCAAGGGAAACCTTCAGATCACGTTAACTGGGGAACGTATTGGTGTCCCAGTTTCAATCCCGGCAAAGGCTGCTGCACTTACCCAGGGTATGGGTTTTGTGGATACTGGGGGTGTGAGACCATCGTGACCAGTAACCAGTGGGCACCTCCAAAAAGAGATGAGTTCCTGAGCATAGGATTTTGGCCAGGGAATTGCAAATGGCCCAGGTATGGCAAGGGTGGAATGGTTACCATTAAAGGAAGCTGTTCCCACCTAAACCTGACAGTTCTGCGGCCCCAAGATGCAGACTGGTCACAGGTTGGGCAGAAGTGGTCAGTGTTTATCCACAGCTGGGATACAGACCCATATACTTTTGTCCAAGTCGTGAGGGCTCCACCACAACATCACACTGCTCTCGGACCAAACCAAGTCATGGTTCGACAACACGACCATATCAATAACGTTCCCACGCCAAGCTTTATCAGCATTGCACCGGTGTTCCATAGTGCACTTGAATTAACCTCTCACGCACTTTTTTACTGCATGCTGAACGCCGCCTTTTCATCCCTAAATGCCACAAAGTCTAACCTCACCAACTGCTGTTGGCTATGTTATGACACCAATCTGCCTTTTTATGAAGGAGTAGCTACTCCAAGGAAAGCGACCCCAAGCAATACCCATGGAACACCCCCTGAAAAGGAATTACTTTAGAGCAAGTCTCTGGCAAGGGTATCTGTGTTGGCAGCAAACAAGCAATACGCCACCACCGAGAGATTTGCAACACCTCTGTTATTTTAGATAAAACCGAATCTTGGGCAGTTCCATCAGCCTCAGGAATATGGGCTTGCAACTCTACAGGCATTACCCCGTGCATTTCTATCAAGCACTTTAATGAAGCTAACGACTTCTGTGTTCAAGTTGCAGTTACCCCCAGGACCTTGTACTGTTCCGACGAGGAAATGCTGCACGCTCTTGAAAAAGGCTTTCCACGCCAAAAGCGGGAACTAGTCACAGCAGTCAGCCTCGCAGTACTTTTGGGCCTAGGAGCAACGGGTACAGCAACTGGTGTTTCAGCACTGGTGTCACAGAACCAAAGACTAAACCAGCTACAAATGACTGTAGATGAGGACTTACGTAGGATTCAAAAATCCGTCTCGGACCTTGAACTATCCCTTAACTGCCTTGCTGAGGTGGTACTACAAAATAGACATGGGTTGGACCTCCTGCTCATGCACCAAGGAGGTCTATGTGCTGCCCTTAATGAAAAGTGCTGCTTTTATGCTAATTACTCAGGACCAATTAAACACTCTATGGCAGAGCTCCAACAAAGGCTTGAGCAACGCAGCAAACAATATTCCCAGTCCAATTAGTTTAATTCCCTGTTTACCCAGTCCCCATGGATTGCCACCCTCGTTTCCACTTTAGCAGGACCTGTTGTCGTTATTTTGCTTGTGCTTGTGTTCGGTCCCTGTTTCCTTAATAAGTTGGCCCAGTTCGTCAAAACCCATTTAAGCAAGGTAGATATGCTTTTGGAAGACAGACAGTTAGCCCAAGTGATGTTATGAAAAGCTAACACGCCCCAGTTGTCTTTAAAGTTTCGTTACTAACAAGTTCGCGAGTTTGTTGTTGTTGTTGCTGCAAGTTTAACACAGTTATAAAAGTTTTGTTCATGGACAGGGGGGAAATGTGGTTAGCCAGGGAAGCCGTCCGGAAGATCTCGTGCTGTACAGAAAGTCAAGGCCTCATCCTCTCCAACGATGTTACCCAATGATATTGCAACCCGCAGTTTGCAGCGGTGACATAAACGCCCCGCGGTTATTTAAGGGGGCACGCGAGCCAAAATAAATGCGTTTCAGCATCGACCGTACTGGTGCAGTGAGTGATTGCCCGCCAGGCCTGTAAGTTTAGCCATCGTGTTCTCTTCCGAACCGGGTCACCAGCCTCACAGAGGCAGCAAGAAACTACGTAAGTCTTTCCTGTGATTGACTTTAAGCTTAGAGAGTTTTGATGCTTAATAGGCAGCTGTGAGAATTCAACTAGTTGGGATGGATGG
This sequence comes from Luscinia megarhynchos, assembly GCA_034336665.1. Taxonomy (NCBI): domain Eukaryota; kingdom Metazoa; phylum Chordata; class Aves; order Passeriformes; family Muscicapidae; genus Luscinia; species Luscinia megarhynchos. The sequence continues at coordinate 40,093,213 of CM067566.1, read as the reverse complement.
TAGGCCAGCCTTTGTCAGCACCAAAGGCATTGACTTAAGGCCTTGGGAAGTGGGATGCTAAGAAGAGAGACATCTGGCAGTTTAGGGAGAGAAAAATGGGATTATGGGTACAGTTATGTTAATGAAGACGTTCCTTATATGGTAATGTTATGAGTTATGATTGGTTGGGAACTTGTTCCGTATATGGTGATGTTTTAAGTTCCTTTTGTCCATTGGTTCCCTACCCCTCAGATAAGATTATATAAGTTTCTGTTCACCCCATTTTCAGGGTCTTTCAAGGTTGCCCCATACTGTAATCAGCTTATATACATTTGTTGTTTTGCTGCTTTATTAAAGTTCTTTTCTGGGTTACTCGATCGCATCCCTCCTGATTATTTCATTTGCCACTCCCGGTTGGCATGGTCCTGAGTTGTGAAGCGAAACTGCAAAAGGTGGCAAACACATTTATAAAGAAACGGCTCAAGTCAATGGCTTTTGAAGAATATTAACGCAAGTTAATGTCATCTGGAAAACAGCAGTTAGATGAAGATGGAGAAGATAAACAATGGTGTTGCATAATTTTATTAGATATTATTTGTCCATGACTGAGAGTTTAAGCAGTACCTTGAGTTTCCTGAAAAGTTACCTTTATTTAAATTTCAAGAAAGTGAACATTTACTGAATATTGTAAAATACAGTAAATTATTTGCTGCATAAAAAGTCACATTCAACTTCATGAGCTTAACAGGCCGGAAAGTTGCTCTCCCTTGAGGCACATTTGCAGGTACGTGTGGAACAAATGTAATGATTTATTTTATTCAGATAAGTTCCTTCTCTATCCCCTTCTTTGATTCTCAGTGTCAAAGAAGGTTGAATAGTTTTTCACCACTTCTTTTCCCTCAAGTGGATATCTGCAATTATTCCTTAGTTATGATGACATACCAACATGTAGAAATTTAAGAGCTCAACCATCCCTACCTTGGCTACTAACTCCTGTTCAGCTGATGCACTTCAGACTAGGAGGTTTTGATTACGTGGAGTGCTGATCCTTGCTGAACATTCTGCTAGTCAGGTCTGATGCCATTTGTAGTATAGTAAAAGCTCCAGCAAAACCCATCAAGTTTTACATATAATTTGCTTGTTTGCAGAGACGAGACAGGCTTGTAGCTATGTAACACACTGCTGAATGTTTCTTTTATACCCTCATGTTCTCCAGTCAAGAATTTAAAATTAATACTTCAAAAACAACTATAACTTACCCACATAGTTCCCAGAAATTTAACAGGGTGTAATATAAAATAAAGCATGTATGCAAGAGCATGAGTTAAGACACAGGAACCATAATTTTGTATTTTCTGACTTTTGAGTGTTAAAATGGAGATTAAAATCCTAATTGTACTAGCATTAATATAGTTCAATGCACCAAATACCTTTCCTGGCCTTCACACATTTTTCTTCCTGACGCAACCACCAATTTCACCAGGGGTTTTTGGGGGGGAAATAAAAAATCTCGTAGTATATGCTTAGAATCAGTTGATTCTTGCTCTACCTGAGTTAACAAATCCAGGTGATACTTTAGAAAAAATAATCCTCAGTTTTCTGCTTAGTCCACATAGCAGGAATAAAAGAGAAGATAAGAGGGCTTATTAAACAGTAGGGAATGCAGAGACTTCTAAATAAAAAAAAATTGTGCTTGTTGGCATAAAAATTGGGGGAAAAAAGAGTTTAAATAAACACTACTGCTTCTATTTAACATGGAGCTGAGTTCACAGTGCCATAGTAACAATTTAGAAGTTAATGGAAACCTGAAAACAAGAGATTGTTTCAAATTTAACATGGTTTACTCTCTGTGAATAGATTTGTGTTGGCTTCACGTGGTAAGGGGGAGGGGTGGGTTCATCTCAGAGCAGGCTCCATGAGGCTGGGGAGTGGGAGGGACTCTCCAGTCTTTGGGAGCTTCCCCTGTGCACCGCTGGCACCAATCAGAGAGCTGATTTGGTGATGGACAGCTCAGGAAACCAATGAAAAAGTTATTTTGCTTTCACAAATCACAGTTGGATCGAGTTAACTGTCTCTTTCGGTTTCCGTTCTCCGAAGGTGTGGGGGTCCCTGGCTGGGGGCTCCGGCCCGGTTCTGGGCTCGGTCTGGGGTCTGGCCCGGCACCCTGGCTCTGCGAGGGGGCCCGGCTCGGAACCCCGGCCCCGGGCTCAGCAGGGGGGGCCCGGCCCGGCAGCGGCTCTGCGGGGAGCCCCTGGCTTGGGGGCCTCTGGGCTCCGCACATCCCAGCACTGGCTCCAGCACCGGCCGCATGGCCCCGGCCCTGCTGGCTGGGCTCGGCTCACCTTTCCGCGTGGCAGAGAAGGACTCCAGCTGCCCACGTTTGTTTCTTCGCAATCTGGATACAATTGTAACTTCTTCATGCCTGGATGGAATCCTGGATCTCTAAGTTCCCCTGAATGAGAAGAAATGAAGCATGGAGACTACAGAAGTCAGCGGGATGAAGATAAAGTTCCTGGTGGGAAGAGATTGAAAAGATGCAAGTAGCTAAAAACCTTTTTTGTGGGCTGTGGGGATTGTGACTTCACTAAAGTTCCTTTAAACTGTGGAAAATACATGGGGGGTTGTAATATTTGAGAAAAGAATCCTTTGCCCCGAGGGAATGGGGATCTTTGTTCTGGAACTGGAATCTGAACAGAGACATTTGATAGAGAAGCCAATGAAAATAATTCTGTTTTTTAGCAGCCTGCCTTTAGAGGTGGTATCCCATGTGTGCATCGTAACCCATAACACGGCTCTAGAAGGACTGTGTAAATGGGAGGAAAATTCATAGTTCTGTGGGTCTCAGGCAGACGCAGACTGTGAAGGTGAAGACACCCCCTAAGCCATAACCAGAAAAGGGACTTTTCTCTCTGAAGAAAACGGAACTGATTATTTGAGTGTATAACTGACTGAAGTACTCTCTCTCTCTCTGTATGTTGTTGGTAAGAAATGTGGAATGAAGGGGAGGATGGAACAATCTAGGAATTTTATTCTGAATTCTAATTCTTCTTTTTGTATTATTAATAAATTTCTTCTTGTACCTTTTTAAGTTTTGAGCCTGCCTTGTCTCTACTCCTGGGTCCTGTCTCTAAAAAGAAATTAAATATATTAAGGTTGGCAAACCCGAAGTCACACCGTGACAAGATTATTGGCAATTCTGAACAGTAAATGTCAGCAGAAAAGAAAGCTGTGTCATTCTGAAAAGCTTTATCTGAAATATATTAAAAATTAAGATACCTGATGAGATCATGGTTGGCCTGGAATAGAATACTGCTACTGGGAGAGTCTGAAGTTTTGACCTTGATACTAATGAACATTATCCTGTTTACTTCCTTGAGTTAAAATGGGGAAAAAAAAAAGTTTGAACCCATGGTGGTGGAGAACAATATCTTGGGCCTTCACAAAGTCTTTAACTGTCTCTAAACCATTGGTGTAGGAGTATAAAAAGGGACAATTAAAAAATAAGCCTGGCCAGTTTCTTTTCTGAAATACTGGCAAAGATGATTATAGAGTTCCCCATTCAAGTTATCATCCTGGAAATATACCAAAAGATTGTAAAAGTATTCTTTTAATAATCCTACAGGCATTCAAAATGTTGTTTTTTCTTTCCTGTTTTTTTAATTTTTTTTTTAATGCTGTATTACAAGGTAGAAAGACTATATTTTCTTTTGTCATGTTAATATTTATACTTGACCATCTTGATTACAGGTAGTCACAGTAGTTAGAGGCAAAAATTCTAGGCTGAAGTGAGAAATTATATCCCTAGTTCAGAATATTTTTACTATGGAGAAAGAATTGTAGCTAAAGAAAGATAATACCCTACAGAGTACTCTGTAGTAGTATTTTGTATGTTGAGTACTAGGTTCAGTAATTCTGGTAACCATTTATCCTGCTAAGTCCATTTCATTTTATTGCATCTTCTCAATTTTGCTGCTTCTAGCACTTGTGCTTAGTGGATTGATGCGGAAATGACAAAATGCTTATCATTCTGGCAGCTGATAATCACATATGTTAGGAACCATGATTATACAGCTCAGACACACAATTACACAGGAGATAATATCTTTATTCTATGGACTTTCATTTTATTATGGATAATTATCATTATTAGAATAATTCTATTATTACTCATTTTTATTATTTGTTACTGTCGCTACTTCAGTTGTTAACATTAAGCTACATTTTTCACTTTAAAGTTTTGTTCAACTAAATCAGCATGTTTTACCTAGGTTCATCAAATTCCTTGTGTATAGATTCAGTGTGTATAACAGAATCATAGAATGGTTTGGTTTGGAGGGGATCTTGAAAAGGCAGCAGACTGAGGGAATGAAGAGGATGTGGAATAGGAATGGTTAGAGGGCAGCAGTGCATACAGATCCACACAGAACTGGGTGCCTGTGAACAGCCTGTTATGGAGATTATATGGTGTAGGTAAAAGATGAAGGGATTGCTATACATATATACGTAGTTGCTTTGCTTTTATTAGGTCATTAACTGTAGGTATTTTTTAATAAACCTGGGATAACAGCAAAGGTAGTTTAATCAGCCCCAACTTTAAATGGTTCTGTTGATAGAAGTAGGTGAGCAGGAGACTGATCATGGCTTGGTGACCCTAGTAGGTTACTTGCTCTGTAAAGGCCCCTATATGGCTCCATGGAAGATTAATATATTAGGGCAAATATTGCTTTTGGGAAAATCAAATTTGTAATCAGACTTATGTCAGCAGATGTCTTCACTGAAAAGATATAAGCAAACGTGTCTTTATTGAAACTTCGCTATATTTGTAGCTGTGTTTATCTTTGTGCATTTTGTTGTTTGCTTTATCTAGGAAAACAGGTGATTTGTAAAACAGGGGTTGTGTTGATATTACTGGTGTTACATCTTACATCTCTTCACTTTAAGAAAATAGCAGAAATAACATGGATTGTTAATGAATTTCAAATATGTTTTATGGGAAAAAATTAATTACTCTAATTTTAGGTTTATGGAGCTGTAAAACTGTGTAGGTGCTAAGATTGTCTATGATTGCTGACAAAGTTTATTATGCTCTATATTTGATGGTACAATATACTGTTACATTTTTCCTTCATGCATAGACCTCTGCCTGCATAGTATGCCAAATAATGTATGAATTGTGAACAACTTGAGGAATTTTGGGAATGAAGCTTGGTAGTAATAGTTTTGAATTACATTCCATGGAGTTTTGTATAAAATTCTGAAGTGTGCCAAAATATTGTTACATGCTGAATTTATGCAGAGATTAATTGACTAGAGAGCTTATGTAGTGGCTGGTTTTGTGCTCCAGCGGAAGTATTACAGATATGGTGTCTTGTAAAGTGCAAACTGTTCGGAGGGCTAAACAGTGACTGTTCCTTTTGTTGGGATGACTATTTCCTGGGATAGCTGCAGTTATGAAGGGATTGATAAATTGTGCTCTATCGGTTAGCAGGTGCCCTATGTCCTCTTCTACTTTGACAAGGATTGTGACATGAAGTTTTGCAGCATAGTCAAGTTGCTCAATATCCAAGTTGCTCTGTATCCTGCTAATGGGAATTTCACTTTGCTAAACTGGGGAAATACTTATGACAACATTATCTGGCCATGAGTTTTTGAATTGGCAATACCCAGGGGGAAAAAAGAAAGGAGTCCCATGCTGTTGCTAGTATACTTTGTACAGTTTGGGACTTCTTGCCAATGCATTTTCATTTGGGCAACACTCTCAGGGCATGTGATGTGACTCTTGGAGTTGGTCGTGTGCAGGGACAGGAGTTGGGCTTGATGGTTCTTGTGGGTCCATTCCGACTTGATCTATTCTGTGATTCTGTGATCTTTTTTAGGGTACGCATGGTGCTATGCAGCCATATAGTCCATCCTTGACAATGGATTTTTCAAGCTGTTTTCTTGCCAGCAGAAGCACGAAATGGAAGTGTATGCAAAGTCATTGTTGGAAGAAATGGCATTTCCTGTTTTCCATGGTTCCTGTGGAAGCAAAGGAGAACATATGCTAGCATGCAGGCATCCTCAGTAAGTAGGCATATCCATGTTGCCTGTTTCAGTGCTGAAGAAGTTGAGTCAGTCAATCCAAGTAGCTGATTTGCTTACTTGGATCTTATCTGAGTTTGTGAAAAGAACAAAGACTGGCAGATAAGAATTCTGTAAAATATGTGATACAGTCTCTACTGCAAGGAGAACTTCAAGGTAAAAAGGGCCATTCATGTGCGCTACGCCTTTGCCAAACTTTTTGCACTGGAGTAGTGATTTGGCACAGCTGCCTGAGGAGGTTTTGATTTCAGCTTAGCATTAAAATCAAAATTCATCAGGGTTCTGATTATGGTTGAGATTTATGAAACAAACACCATTTTGAACTAGGAATCCTTTATCCTTTGCTAAGTGGTTTCAAATTTACATCCTTCATGGGATTTTGTGAACTTAAATAATGTTAAAAATTGCAAAACATTCTTTTTATTTTTTTTCTCTAGTCAAAGGTGATTACAAAATTTTTCACTACAGATTTCTTTGCCCTGAGTCGAAATTCTGTTAGTCCGTAAGAAAATACACTTCTCTATAGATGGTGAGTTTAAGGAGTCATGAAGAAGCAGATAGTACTTCCCTGAGGCAACTAACACCTGCTAATAATTTGATCATAAAGAAGAAAGCTGAGCTTGATTATAGTCCTAGAGAAATATAACCTAGTTATTCAGAAATATCTTCTTCTTGTAGTATTTTTAGGTTAATGGGCTTTTAAAGCTGTTCAAAAAAGCCTATCACAGGTCTAATATATTTTTGGCAATCACAGGAATTTAAAGAAAATAGCCAAAAGACATTTAAAAGCTGTTTTCAGTTGTTTAATGTCATTTTCATATAAACTTTAAATTATTCATTTTAGTATTGTCTTACATTAGGATCAATTTAAGAACATTATTGCAATACATGTAGTAATGTATGAAAACATGAAAACTAATCTTCCCCTTTCCACCTCCAACAGTTACTAGAGACATTTCTGTAAAAGCTGTGGTTACCTAATACAAGTATTTTGAGCTGAGGTGAGTGCCTTCAGCAACAAAATTTCTTGAGAGATAAACCTGCATTTAAATAAACTCATTGAAATAGGTGAGAAGTTATAAACCAGAATTTCAACTATGAAAGTATGTTTAACAATTTAATACGGATATGAGAAACAGATGTCATATTACTATTATCCATTTATCTATAACAAGGTTTTGCCTCTATTTTTGATACTACTTACCATTTTAGACTCAATGTTTTGAGAACAGCTGCAGCATAAATAACCAATTAAAACTGATTTTGTGATATAGAATATTTATTTCCTTTAAAAAATAGCTACCTGGATTTTCATGTCATGTGCTTTTCAGTTTAGTCTCATTTTTCCTCCATTTTTTGTTAAAGGTTTGCATCTTAATAAAGGTGAATACCAGAAGTGAGTGTTCTAAGAATCTAAGAATGGTTTAGGTTGGAAAAGATCTTTAAGGTCATGGAGTTCAACTTAACCTACCACTGGTTTTCACACAACCATGGAGTCTAGACTAATTGACAACGAACTGAAGGTTATATTTATTCTGAACTTAGAAGTCAGAATCACACTAATTACTTTTTCGGCTATTGTAGAGATGATCTGTAACTCAAGCCTGTTTGCTTAAAGGAAGTTTTTAATTACTGAAAATGACATTTGTGAAGTAGTGGAAAAGATTTTGAAAATGTGGAGAGAATTTGCCCAGTAGTTCTTGCAAGGAAAAAAAAAAAGGATTAGATTTGGAGAAATCTGAATCTTTAATATTAGCACTTTTTAAAGTACGACTTCTTCCCTTTTCATCAATATGCAGCTATTCAGAAAATTAAAAAAATATAGTAAAAACACAGAGTTGTGGAAAATTTTCTCTTATGTCTTTGCCTTTGATAAATTATCATAATGCAGCAATCTTCCTGGGAGGTGAGGAAAATAAAAAAAGATGTTTGTTATTAAATTAACATAGGTAAGAATCAAGGAATGAGGTTAAAGAAAAGAAAGGAAATATAAAAAAATTAAATGAAATGGAAAAAAAAATTTCTGGCATGAAGTGGAATGGAATAAAACAAAATGCAGAGAAATGGATGGAAATGGTGAATTACTCAGTGCAATATTGAAACTTTGTTCCTTTTTATGAAATTCACTACATGAAAGGAAATGGAATGAGGAAGCAAGGAGAGAAGTTAAATGAAAAGACAGAAGAGGAAAAATAATGAAATACATTAAAAAAAAAGAAAATACTTAGGAGAAATTAAATCACTGAAATGGAATTAAATGAAATGATGTGCCTCAAAACTAACCTAAATTTAATTAAATGATACTCATTGAAATATTGAGATTTCTTTTCCTTTCATGTAACAAACAGTCGTCCTCAGGGCAGGGTGGTGACATTGCCAGTGCCTCACTTTTTAATCTGTGCCACCTAGGGCAATAAGGACCTCTGCCACAGTGTCAAGCTTCCACTCGAGTTAGGCTTAGCATTGAGAGAGTAAAAGAGCCTAGACCTCCAGGAACAATGGGGCTGGAAAAGATATGGAAAAGTGACCCTTGAAAGGCTCCCAACATTGCTGCGCCTAAATCTGAAGTGCCCAGCACGGGTAGTGATAAGGTGTGGAGGTAGCAATGTTGGGGCAGTGCAGCGATCCCCTTGTTATTCTTTTTGTAGTTGCACTGTCTCTGGATCTCTGGACTTTATGTTTTTCTGAAACCTAGGTTTTCTGGGTTTTGTGGTTTTCTGAACCCTAACCCTAAGAGTAACCCTAACCCTAGGTGGAGGAGTAAGTAGATCATTCATTCAAGGCTGATACCAAGCAGAAACATGGAGAGGGAGCAATGTTGGGACAGTGCCGTGTTCATCTTGGCATGCCTCTTTGCAACTGCAGTATCTCTGGAGCATAGGGATTTGTGGTTTTCTGAACCCTAACCCTAAGCATAATCCTAACTCTAGGTGGAGCTCTAAAACCAGCATTGGGCTGATCTGGTGCCAAGCAGCAAAATGAGGCATGAACAATGTTGGGACAGTACCAAGAAGAAAATTTCTTTCATGAAACCAAACGAAATCTTGAAAACAGGAGAGAAAGTTTTACAATCACTCTGGAAAGGAGAAATTATTAAAGAAAGTGCAATTAAGAAAAAATTAAAATGGAGTCACTACAACCAAATAAGTTACCATTAAACAAGGTGCATTGGAAAGAACTGAAATGTAGCAAACTGAACTTTACTGAAATCCCCAAATCAGGGAACGAAGTCAAACAAAAAGACAGGAGAAGAACTTGATGAAATTAAATGCTTAAAGAAAATAAAAAATGTTCTGCACCGAAGGGGAAACAATGAAATGGCATATGGTAACGTGAAGTGCAGGGAAATGGACCAAACCTTGCCATATTGATCCCGAGTGAAATGCAAGGTTTAATTTCCTTTCATGAAATGAAGAGGTTTTTTTCATAACAGGAAATCAAATCTCAAAATCAGGACAAAGTGAAACAAGTAGACTTGGGTGGACTTCTAATGAAATTAAATTCTAGGGAAATAAACAAATGAAAATTCTGAAATGAAAGGACTGTACTGAAATATAATGAGATGACATGAAGTGCTCCCCTTTGCATGCCTTTTGTAGTTGCCTTGTCCCAGGATGTCTAGGCTTTGTGGTCTTCTGAAGCCTACTCTTGAGCACAAGTCTAACCTTCAGCAGAACAGTAAAAGCTACCTTTTGCTGAGGTGCCAAGCACGTAAGTGATGCCAAGCATGTGTAGAGAGGAATGTTGGGGCATTGCTGCATTCTCCTTGGCTTGGCTTTTGCAGTTGCAGTGTCTCTGGAGCTCTGGGCTTTGTGATTTGCTCAATCCTAACACTAAGTGTAAGCCTAACCCTATGTAGAGCAGTAAAATGAGCCTTCTCTCAGTATGGAGACATGCTTAGGGGAAGACACCCTGAAATGAGTCATCTCCTCTAAAAGCTTTCCAACAATTCCTTTTCACCAATACAAAATGAATACTTATGAATGAAGGTGAAAAAAACACCCTTACAGTTTATTAACAAAGAGAATGCCCAGAAGGCAAGGGAAAAAAAATAATTCTAGATACTAAACTGTTGAACTTAGCCCCCACATATATTGGAACAAAAACCCAAACTGACAGGGGAAATACCTGCTCATGATGTAACATATAGTACAAAATAGCACTGGTGTCTCATTCAGGGAGAAAACCAAACAAACAGGAGCTTCACGCAGCAGTTCAGGAAACAGATGAAAATCTGTCAACTCTCTGGTTGGCTTCCTCTCCACACAGATGAAACATTTAGGCTGGAACCACTTGGTGTGCTTTCTCTCCCCCAGTCAATTTCCTGAGGTTTGGGGCCAGGACGGAGTGACCCCTCTCCCGCCAGTTCCAAGCAACCCCTCTCCCCCAGACCTGTTTCTCTGCTCTCAGACCAGCAGCTGGACTTCAGCTCGCTTCAAAGGCAGCTGAAAGACTGCTGCTGCAGCTTCTCCAAGGCCAGTGAAAGGAAAAGCCTCGTGACTGGGCCAACAAAACCAAGCTAGGCAAGCAAAACCAGACCACATCACAGACAGATGTCTGGGGAGTAAGGCTTTAAAAAAGGCCTGCTAAAGAGCCCAAATCTCTGCCCACCCCCAGCCCTTGACCTTTAAAGATACAGCAACCATTTCTGAGCATAAAACAGAGGACCAAGGAATTTACTATCATCATGAATCACTCTGAGACAAGTTCATTCTCTGACTTCAAGACTTCAAAGACCACCACTTTGAAAATTTTTGGAACTTTTCACTGCACCTTATGTCGTACCATTCCATTTAAATGTTTTCAATTCATTTCAGATTTTTCAGTTTTTTAAAAATTGCATATAATTTCATCATAGTTCTTCTCCTGTGTGTCCAGTTCACTTTGTTCCCTACTTGGAGATTTAATTTCCATTCACGAAATTAAGAATTTTCCTGACAGCAAGCTTCCAACATTGCCACCTAAAGCACTAAGGACCTTTGTGACAGTGCCAAACTGCTATTAGGGTTAGGCTTAGCCTTGAGAGAGTAGAGAGCCCAGGGCACCAGGAACACTGAGGCTGGAAAAGGCATGCAAAGGCCATCCTGCCAGGGCCTCAACAATGTTGATTCTACATCTATCTAATCTGGAGCCCCCATGGTGATGGGGACCTCAGCACCAGTGACGAGAAGGCATTTGGTCTTAGGTATAAGGTTGGGATAGGAAAAGGGCGTGCATGCCAAGGGGAGCATGGCAAAGCCTAAATATTGCTGCCTCCACACTTCTCTGATTAGGGTCATGCATGGGGATAGGTACTTCAGCCATAGCCCCTAGCTTGTTTAAAGCTTAGAGTGAAAAAAAAAGAAAATTCTGTCATGAAGCAGAGACAATAAAATGGTATGGGATGGAATGTGATGGAACGGAATGGAATGGAATGAAAAATTTTCCTGAAAGAAAATGAAATGAGGAATCACGGAATGAAGTGAAACTAAAAGGCAATACAGGAAATATAGTGGAACAAAACAGAAAAAAGAGCAAAGTTTTAGCATGAAGTAGAAACAATCAAATTGAATGGAATGAATATTCACTGAAAAATCCCGGAATAACTGTTAAACCAAATCATGTTAGTAATTTAAACATTCTAAATTCTGCTGAAATGAACATGCACTATTTGGTTATGAATAAAATTATCTTCACATGAGAGAATGTAGTGGGGTAGGAACTTGTAATAGGTGATATGCCATGGTCCATTGGAGCCTGGGCTAGCTCTTCAGAGGAACACCAGGGCCATGCCAGGTATGGGGAACTATTCCAGGGTAATCTTTCCTGGACACAGAACCTCTAGAGCAAGTAGCTCTTCAGTGTGGCCCACATCTAGGGCTGGGTAAAGGAGGCGAGGGAGGCTCTCAGCATCCCAGGTTCCAAGGCTACCCCTACACCTGAGGGGCTCAGAGGCAAAAAAAGCCCAAGGTTTCTTGTACTTAGGATTAAATATGGGGGCAGATCAGGGGGTGGGTTCAAAGAATTGACCAATAAAGGATCTTTGGGGGAGGAGTAGGGGGGGCAGGGTCTTACAGGTTACAACCAATGAGAGAAGCATGGGGAGGAGAAAGGTTCACATGGGCCAATGGGGCATCGAGTAACAGGGGATTTCCAAAGGGGTGGAACAACTAGGGATTGGCCCAGGGTAAGACTGACAAGGAAGGTACTGGAACAAGGGGCGGGGATACAATGATGGACAAGGGGTGGGGAATGCCAAGCAAGGTGATTTCAGGATACAAGGTAATTTTGGATACAACTTGGGGATAAACCAGCTGCGGAAAACATAGGGGTACATAGGAACAAACCATTATAACAATAAACTGAATAAAATAAAATAAACATGTGCCGCAACAGTGATAAACACAGACCAACAACAAAATTTTTATTTCAATATTTAAATTTTTTGGAGGTGTTTTATAACTGGATGTAGCTCTGAAATTGAAAATTTAATTCATTTGTCTCTGTCCTTTTAAGACAGTACATCTTCACTGAAGTAGCCAGAATGCCTCCCTGAGCTTGGAAAGCTTTCCTAAATGTCTATAGTACTGGACATCTACCCCACAGGGAAATTAATCTGAACATTTGAAATGGCGACAATCAATTCAGGTATGTTAATTAGAATTTATATTTGAAGTCTCTTAAATTTAGACATGCTGATAAGAAATCCTTTCAACTAGATTTTTTTCCTGTTTAAGCCATCTTTTATGACCCCTTGGTAAAAATCCATGACAGAGGCAGAATTAAAACCCCCAAAAGGATAAAAAATAAATGTTGAGTACTCCCTTTACCTTAAGTACATCTCTTTGCTTAACAGTTTCTTTTATGTTGACAAAGAAAAGGCACTTTTCCAGTGCTTAATGAAATGCCTAGGTAGATTCAAGGAAAGTAGATTTTGACTGGATCAGCCAGTATGAGTGATTATTCTATCCTTTATATAAAACTTGGAGTTCTGTCTATCCAACAGATGTATTTGGAATGCTGATCAAAGCTCCTTTGTCTAAATTAGACAAACTGCATCTGTCATCATAAAATTGTCTTGTAATGGCACAAGGAAAACGGAAATGTCTCAAAGTGGAAAATTCATTTAGCAGAAATAGACGGAGGCTAAAGTAAGGTGGAGTAGTGGTATCTCTCTCACAGACATGCTCTAAAAGAGGATTTAGTTGCTATTTACAATAACTCTATGAAGATCAAAAAACCCACAAAAAACAAAGTAAAATATTGACTATAAAAAACAATTCTCAGAAACATTTCCTTCTGATTAAATGTTGTGTGCAACTTACATACTCGTCACACAGAAGGAGAAAAAGTAACAAAAAAATTCTTTGATGTGTACAGGAATAGAAAGAAACAGGGGAGGAGAATGTGCGTAATTCCAAAGAGATTTTGAGGCACAGGCTTACCTCTTGATGAAGGGTGGTTATGAAAAAGAAATGAGAACTGGAACAGTAAAGGAGGGAAGATATTCACCAAACTCTATGGAATGTCACTTCAGCTGAAGCTAAAGCAATCTCTTCATCTATGCAAGAGGCAACAAATATTTTTAGGATAGTGAACCATTAAAGCCAGAGCCTAGCTTGATTCAACATTAGGTTTTGAATTATCACACTGGTATGCAGAGGAATGAAGGTAAGGAAGGCAAGTTTTACTTGATGACTATTGTTATTTGTGTTGTTATTTGATTGTTGAAGTGTTGTGGTGCCATATTCAATGACATGAGAATTGAAAATATACTACTAAGTCAGATTTTTTGTTTGTTTGTTTGTTTGCATGTTTGGGGGTTTTGTTTGTTGTTTGTTTTGTTCATGGGGCTTCTTTTCATGAACACAGATAATGTTATCTTTATGTTTGGTGTTGTCTTGGGGTGACTTTATGATGTTCGCATCCCCAGTCGTCTGTTCTGTTTGTGTTAGATATTGAGTTCTGCGGCTTTAACATTAGTTCCAGGAGTGAAGGGGGAGAGAAGAGGTGCAGAGTTTATTACCAGAGAATGCACTTACTTCCCCACATCCTTCACACAGACTGTGTTGTCTGCAGTGATCAGCAGGAGAGAGCTCTCCTTTACTCTTGGTTTGTTTCTGTCTAGCTGAGGCAGAGAAGCTCCCTGGACTCCCTTTTTCTTGGAATTGTTTGAACCTACTCTGGACTAAAAACCAGAGGAGCACCAGGAGCTTGCACCTGTGGCCCCAGGCCTGGCCTGGGCCATGGCATTTCCCAGTACAGGAGGGACTTATAAGAGACTGAGCTGGCTGGGCTGCAACCCACGGAAGGGACTCTTCTGAATTTGTCATCTCTTGGAGCGGCAAGAGGTTTTACTGTTTAGTATTGTTCATTTTTCTGCTGGGAAGTGCTTTGCCTGTGAAATAAACAGGGTTTTTTTCCACTTCTCTCTGAGGAAATATTTCCCTGAACCAGCTGGGGGAGGGACTTCTTGAATCTGTTTCCTAGAGGGACTCCATTCGGAGGTTTTCTCCCAGATTTGCCCTAAACCAGGACAAGTGTTAATTCAAATAATAGAGGGACAGAAAGGGAGGCATAACATTTACCTGGATGTTTGTAGGCTCCAGGAATGTTATTTGCAGGTGTCTATAATACTAACTAGAGATATAGCTATGTCTGTTACATGGTCTCTTGGCTTATTTCTAGCTTATAGTTCTAGTACAGCATTGGTAGGGGAGTGAGTTGCACATTCTTTCAAAAGCAAAACCAACCACACAAAAAATCCAGCACAGAAACAGATTAATCCCTACTGGTCTGAAAATATAATTGGGTTAGGTAAAGGTTCAGTAATGATCTTTAAATGTTCGCACACTCTCAGAAGCACTTGCAAAAGTGGAAGTGAAAATTATCATCTCTCTAAGAGTTCTGTGGGTCTAGGATCAGTGAAGAGTTATAGAAAACGAACTGAAGTAATACTATAATACAAGAGGAACATCCAGGAAAAAAATTCTCTCTGACTGTGAACCAGGTATGTTGTCATTTAAATTTGACTTCAGTCAACTGTCAATTTTTTTATCAAGATTGGCCCTATAAGGAGTACATAACCAGGGCATCACAGCTGGAAGTAATGGGGGACACAAGAACTAATATTTCGGGGACAGGAGTATTACTCAGTGTTAAAAAGAAGTTCATATGTCTTGAATATCCCCAAAGTGTAAAAAGTTTGAAAAATGGAGCTGATATCACTGGTTTAAACTCACATTATTTTATGAAAATGAAGGAAGAAAAAGACAGAGCTGTAGTATATATTCAACCCATACATTATTTTATGTATTTAATGTTTTCTGAGGGTGGTTTTTTTGTGTGTGTGGCTGCATACTTAGTGATCAAAGAAGCAGAGTACATCTCTACAGGAATAATCTGGTGCAAATGTGATATGGTTTATGCATACATTATTACTAGTTACTCTACTACCAATGGGATAAAACGTATATAACATTAGGAGTCAGAAATGACTGTCTGGGGAACTACTTGCTCTTTGGGCCGTGATAGAAGTTGGCTACCTTTTTAAGTTATTCTGAATATTGATGAGCATTTAAATGGGTACATTTTTATTTACTGGGAACCAAAGGAATGCTGAGTTGCAAATACACCTAGGCTCCAGAGACTTTCAACTGAGCTATAAAAGAGAGCTTTTAAAATTTGCAGTCAGAAGGAAAACACAGACTCCTCAAAATATTAAGTTGTTTAAGAATTAGGTGTCTCCTCAATCTTTTTGTAATTTGAGCTAACAGAAACATTGTCTACTGGTCAGTAATCATGGGTGAAAACTAGGCCTTGTGAGCGTCAGTAAGAATTCTGCCAACAGCATCAAGGGAGCCAGGATTTGCGTATTTATTTCTGGATGTGTGTGCATTACATTCATGAATAGCTGGAGTAAAACACTCTGTCTATATCCATAAAGCTGCATTGCATATTTCTGTGTACCAAATAGGTATGAAATTGTGTATACTATACTCTAGAGCCTATGAATATGAAAAAATTGGGTTCTAAATATGTCTTTTGACAAATATACAGAATGCCTGAGAAAATCCTTAGATGCAAAAATTTACTGCTGGCTATATGCAGTATGCCTGCATATCAATTGCAATGACACAGTAAAGTTTATTATGGATTTTCAGAGGTGTAGTGTGGTATCAAGTTTAAAAAGTGCTTGAAGAATATAAACTACCAATGAAAATTTTAAGGAAGAAGAAGTGCACTGTGCCTTATGCATTCGAAGAATGAGGCTAAGAGCATTACACCTGATGGAGTTATAAACTAGCTGCATTAATGTATGCATTTTACAATGTTTATAATACAGCACCATTTTTGGGAACAATGCATAGCCAACTGGAAATTTCTCAGTTTCCCTTTAAGGGCATGACTTTGAAGAGGACGCAGATGACTGAATTTTTTCTGGTAGCAGCAGACTCTAAAGGTCATTCATATTTTAAAATTACAGAATTGTTTGTGTGTTCCCATTTTGTTCACTTTCAATCTAAATTTATGTAGTTCAGCTTTATTGGCATGACAGTTTGCAAAAAGTGAGTTTCAAAGTCATGTGCTTGACAATTAAAGTAAAATGGATTTTAAATTTACATACATGATCTCACCAGCAGTGTTTGCACATTCATCTGCCTGGGAAACAGGTTTAATAGTGATGTTAATTTGTTCCTACTCACATAAAGTGCACAATAATTTGTGATGTCTTTAAAATTGTGTTGAGAACTAAGGAATTTCTCAGAAAACTAACAATTAGGTCCTTGTTTAAGGTTGTTTGTAAAGATATTGTAATTTGTTTCAAAATCTTTGGAAGGCTCAAAACTTTGTTCTTTATAGTTTATTAATCTACCTTCTATTTCTTCTCATTTTTTCTTTTAACATATATACGCATTATGTCGTACCTAGATGAAACTCTGGTCCTTAGGAATCAAAATATTTAAGGTTCTGTGCCTTGCAAATTTGCTTTGTTTGGTGTTTGTTTGTTTAAAATCTCTATGTCAAACTAAGTGTCAGAATTGTGGAAGAATTGTAGCCAAAAGAGATCCTGGTAGCACATAAGTATCCTCAGCCTGAGCGTGGTTTACGGCATAACTATGTAGTGCCTACATCACTTTAGAAGACAGAGAATCCCAGGAGAAATCCTGTTGTCTTTTGATGGGATTAACTTGTTTTGATCAAAGATTTACACACACCTAAAATGGAATTGATCTTTACAAATACTCTGTCAGCAAAGGATAGTGTGTGCACCCCACTTGCTATTCATTCTTGCTGTCATGCTGTTTTTTTTGTTTTACTGATACAAGTACCATTGAGCTCATATTTCAAATCAGGTTATTGAAATGATAGTAGTCTCAGACTTCTTCAGTGTGTTTTCCTATAATTAGAAATATTTTAGAAAAATTTAGCTCCAGTATTTCTTCCAATTTCTTCCAATTTCTTCCTGTTTTATATTGAAGGCAGAATGATCTAAATAGATCCCAGGTTAACAAATCAGGAGAATATCTATGTTCAATCTTAGCCAAGGATATGCTAAATATATGCTGAATTTTTTGCATCACTTTATAAATGAAATGGTAAAGGAATGTTTTCTTCAATGATTATTGATTTCTTTGTGTTTTTCTTCAGAAAGGAAAATGTTTTTGGATATGCTTAGTCCTTGTTGATGGTAGAAGAGGTAGAAGTTGGGGCAGCGAAAATCTTATTTACATGGAATTTTGGTTCCTACAGTGCCTTGCAAACCAGCTTGCAAAATCATGAAATGCCACAATTATGCATTAGCATCCACAGCCTGTGTCCTTGTGCTTATTTGGGATTGATAAAACTCCTTTTTTATAGTACAGTATAGCCAAATATCAGTATTAAGCACTTCCATTCAGTCTGATAAATAGAACCAATTTAAATTTAATTAAGTCTAAAGTGACTTAACTAAAAACATTACAGGCAGCTGAAAAGTATGTAAATAAACTATCTTTTTTCCTTCATTTGGATAGTTTATGTTCTCCTTCAATAGGTTTTTTCCGTGATATATTTAAAAGAAATACTTCTGGTACTCAAACGACAGAATATTTCACAAGACCCACATTTCTTGTATAGAAGGAAATGACAACCACAAGAAAACTAAGATACAGCACATTCTTTAAAGGGACATGAAAGCCTTTTTCTGGATGTTGTATATTCTTTCCCCAACTATGTATTTCTTCTGCCCTTGTATGTATAATTCAATTTATTATAAGCTCCAATTTACTCTTTAGTGGTTCTTGTAAAAAAGTCATTTCCCTAACAACTTGAATGCAGGACTTGAAGGAATACTACGTAAGTTTGCCAACAACACTAAATTGGGAGGAGCTGTCGACTTCCTCAAGGTCAAGAGAAACCTTGACAAATTAGAGAGATGGGCCATCACCAACCATATGATGTTTAACAAGGGTAAGTTCCAGATTCTGCCCCTGGGGCAGGGCAACCCTGGCTGTGAGCATAGAATGAGGAATGAGAGGTTGGAAAGCAGTGCTGTAGAAAGGGACTTGAGGGTCCTGGTTGATGGCAAGTTGAACATGAGTTCAACTCAGCCAGGAGGGCCAACCCTGTCCTGGGAGGATCAGGCACAGCATCACCAGCCGAGTAGGGGAGGGGATCGTCCTTCTGTGCTTTGCACTGGGGCAGTCTCACCTCGAGTGCTGGGGAGTAGTTTTGGGTGACACAATATAAGAAAGGTATTAAATTATTAGAGAGTGTTCAACAGAGATAGTGAAGGGTCTTCAGAAGAAGCCATATGAGGAGTGGCTGAGGTCACTTGGTGTGTTCAACCTGGAGAAGAGGAGACTGAGGGTGTTGCTTTTGGAGCTGGAACAGAGATCACACAGAGTTAGGGGAAATAAAATGAGTATTTATTGAAAGGCCTTCAAAGGCCACACCCTGGCAGCAACAGTGCCACAGCGTGGCCCCTGCCCTGCCCGAGTGGCTCCAAGGTGGATGCAAAAGAGAGCTTGGTCACATGATTTTACATTTTTATAAACTTTAGTTCATTTACATACAGGAGTCAGCCATCCAGTTAATAGTCTCAAATTGTAAGGTGTTATCCTCCTCTTCTCCTGGATGGCCCACCCTCCTCTTCTCACGTTGTTTATACTTAGGGCCTAAAGTTTGAAGAAACTGTCCTTGAATCAGTAGCTGGAATCGGACTATTTTGTTTTCACCACCCTAAGCACAATGGAACAGAACAGAAAGCTCCAAACTTAAGGCATCATTTCCCTCCTTTAGAGGCTTGACAAGGCCTCTACCTTGTTAAGTCTCTATTTTAAATTTTACTAACAGTAAACTCCCAATAACCGACAAGTATCTAATAACAAAAGTTCTAACATTAGATAGATATCTAATAGTAAATACATACTAATAAACATAAATCTAATAACAATAAACATCTAATAAGAATAATATTTGATATAGTCAAATGTTATATAAAGAAGAATAGTAATTAAATGCAAAAGAGAAATCACTTAAAATATGTTATCATTAACGTCAGTCTTTGTTGTTACAATTGCTCGGGAGCTGAAGCTTTCTTAATTCTGGAATAGTGAATCCAGGGTCCTCTGTCAGCAACTTTAACTGCAGTAAAGGTTGTCAGCAGGACTTTGAATGGCCCTTTCCACTTAACTTGCAGAGGATCACTGTCCCACCATTTCACATAGACCCAGTCTCCAGGTTGGAATGGATGTGCGTGTGTCCAGGCCTATGGGTCTGGATAACACAATGTAGCGCTGAAGCTTCTGTTAAGTGGAACCTAAAGCCATTAAATAGCGCTGCAAATCACATTTCCCCTTCAAATGAATTTTGCCTGGAATGTGTGGACTTTGATATGGTCTGCCATACAGTATTTCGTAGGGACTGATGTTACCCCTCCGCCTTGGTTGAATGCGAATTCTCAGTAAAGCTATAGGTAGGGCCTGAACCCACGTCATGGATGTCTCCTGACAAATTTTACTAATTTCTCTTTTAAGAGTCCCATTCATACGTTCAACTTTACCGCTTGCTTGGGGTCTATAAGGTGTGTGTAGATCCCAAGTAATTCCCAAAATCTGGCTAACATCTTTAACCACTGTTGCAACAAAGTGTGGTCCCCTATCTGATGATATTCCCAAGGGAACACCAAATCTCGGAATTATGTGGTTAAGCAAAACTTTCACCACCTCCTTAGCTGTGTTAGTACAACAGGGGTAAGCTTCCGACCATCCACTGAAGGTGTCAACCAATACCAGTACGTACCGGTATCCCTCTTTGCGTGGTAACTCCGCAAAATCTATTTGCCAGTAATCCCCAGGAAGATCTCCTGCCTTTGTCACTCCTAATACAACTCTCTTTCTTGTGTCGGGGTTGTTTTTACAGCAAATCTCACATTTACTTACTACTGATTGTATAATATCAATCATTCCTTTTCCTATTACTACCTTTCTTAGGTGTTTCAAAAGGTTTTCAACCCCGAAATGTGTGGTTTCGTGTTCTCTCTGAACTAATTCCCGAAGGATAAAGGGTGGGACTACCACCTGGTTCGTCGGGGTAACAGCCCACCCACCTTCTGTGATTTCAGCTTTAAGGAATTTTATTAGTTTGTGGTCTGCATGATCATATTTTGGGGTGTACCCTGACAAATCAATCTCTTTTTGTGGAATCACTGCAAGAATACCTTTTTCTGCAATCCTTCTTGCTGTTTCATCAGCAAAACAATTTCCCAATTCTGGAGCAGTTTTCCCCTTTTGGTGACCTCTACAGTGCATGATAGCTACTTCTGCGGGTCTTTTAATGCTCTCTAAGAGGGCGAGTATTTGCTCAACAGGCTTAATTTGATTACCTTGAGCATTCAAAAGTCCTCTCTCTTTCCAAATGGCTCCATGGGCATGGACAACACTAAATGCATATTTGGAATCAGTCCATATATTTACCTTTTCTCCCTCACTCAGGTCTAGAGCTCTTGTTAGTGCAATCAGCTCAGCTTTCTGCGATGACACATCTGCTGGCAGGGCCTTTGCCTCGATCACCTTATCCTGTGTGGTCACTGCATAGCCTGCCATCCTTTTACCATTTTTCATGAAGCTGCTTCCGTCGGTAAAGAGCTCCCAATCTGGACTCTCTATGGGCATATCTTTCAGATCTGGTCGGCTGGAATAGACCTCTTCAATTATCTGCAAGCAGTCATGCTCCAGCTCATTGTCAATTAAGATGGAGGACAGAAACGTAGCAGGGTTAACAACAGAAGTTGTTTTTAGGGTAACATCATCTTGCACTAACAACAGCGATTGGTATCTCAGCATCCAGTTGTCAGACAGCCAATGTTCCCCCTTTTGCTCAAGGACAGCTGCCACGGCATGGGGTACATACACCACAATGTGTCGCCCCAGAGTGAGTTTTCGAGTCTCCTGGATTAAAATGACAGTGGCCGCCATGGCCTTTAGGCACCCCGGCCAACCTTGGGCAACACTATCCAGTTGTTTGGAAAAGTAGGCCACAGCTCTCCGCTGGTTCCCAAGACGCTATGCTAGCACCCCCAAAGCCTTATTCTGTCTCTCATATGTAAAAAGTTCAAAAGGTTTAATTAAATCTGGCAGTCCCAAGGCTGGAGCTGACATCAGTGAGCGTTTCAGCTGTTTAAAAGCTGCTCTAGCATGTTCAGTCCATGGAATAATTCCTCTCTCAGCTGCTTTTAAAGCCCCATATAGAGGTTTTACTGAAAGTCCATAATTTGCTATCCATAAACGACACCAACCTACCATTCCCAGGAAAGCTTGCATCTCTCTCACTGTATGGGGCTCTGGGAGTTGACAGATAGCTTCTTTCCGTTCCTTGCTGAGTTGTCTGTGTCCCCGGAAGATCTCAAGTCCCAAATAGATGACTGTTTCTTTAGCAATCTGTGTTTTGTCTTTAGAGACTCTGTACCCTCTAAGTCCCAAAAAGTTTAATAAACTTACAGTGAATTGTATGCAGTCATCTCTGGTCTTGGCTGCAATCAGGATGTCATCTACATATTGAAGAATAACTCCCTCTGGCTCCTGTTTTTTCCAGTCTTCCAATTCCTTTGCTAGCTGGTTCCCAAATGTAGTCGGGCTGTTCTTGAAACCTTGGGGTAAAACTCTCTAGGTAAGTTGACACTTTCTCCCTGTCTCGGGATTTTCCCATTCAAAAGCAAAAAGGTCTTGACTATTTTTGTGTACAGGAATGCAGAAAAAGGCATCTTTCAGATCTATAACAGTAAACCACCCTAACTCATCTGTTAGTGTGGTCAAAAGGGTGTAGGGATTGGCTACTACTGGATGGATATCCTCCGTAATTTTGTTAATCACTCTTAAGTCTTGTACTAACCTGTAACTCTTACCATCTGCTTTCTTAACAGCTAAAATAGGTGTGTTAAATTTGGACTCACACTGCACTAACAAACCATGCTGTAAAAATCTTTCAATTACAGGTACCAATCCCTTACGATTTTCTAATTTTAAGGGATATTGTTTCTGCCTTACCAGTGTGGCTTCTGGTTTGAGTGCAATACTCACTGGTTCTGCTCGTTTGGATCTTCCTGGGATATCACTGGCCCACACGATAGGATTTACCACATTTTCCACTTCAGCGGGGATTTCACTGCATTTTTCCTGTATAAAAAGTGCAGCAACTTGGACAAATTTAGATTCAGGAATTATAACTTGTACATCCCTTCCTTTTCTAAATTTAATCTCTGCTTCCAATTCTTCAAGCAAGTCCCTCCCCATCAGTGGTTTTGGGGAGTTAGGCATGTAAAGGAATTGATGGGTTACCCAATGCTTCCCCAATTTGAATTTTAAAGGTTGGAAAAAAGGCCGTGTTTCAGTTACCCCAGTCACCCCAACAACACGTACAGTCATGACTCAGTTTCCCTTCTAAGGTATTCAACACAGAATGTGCTGCTCCGGTATCTACCAAAAACTCAATGTCATCTTTCCCCAGCTTAGTCGTAACCAAGGGCTCTGCTGAGGGAAAAGCCCTCGGTCGGCATCACTCAGAGCCTGAGCCACTTGAAGTTTGTACTACTGGGAGTTGGGAAACTGAGGATTTTTCTTTTAACACTGGACAGTCCTTTTTCCAATGTCCCCACTTTTTACAGTGTGCACACTGGTCCTTCTCTGTAGGAGAAGCTTTGTTGGATGACTTTTCCTGAGTTGCCTTTTTACTAGGTTGAGATTTGACCCTTTCAGTTGGACCCCTACCTCGAAACACCTTCCAGGCAACCTCTAGCAATTTCTCCATATCTTGGACTCCTTCTATTTTTTGTAGCTTCCTTCTTATATCATTTGAAGCCTGACCCATAAACAACAAAACCAGATGTGCTTTACCATCAGCTGATTCAGGGTCTAGATCAGTATACTCGATAGCAGTTTCTCTTAATCTGTTCAAAAAATCAGTGGGTGATTCATCATAATTTTGTTTTATTTCATGAAGCTTTGACCAGTTTATAGCTTTAGGTACACCATGCTTTAACCCATATACTACAAGGCTTTGATATCGTTTCAGCCTCGCCATTTGCTCTGGTATATTTGGATCCCACCCAGGATTTTCAAGGGGGAATATCTGAGTGACAGTACCTTGAAGTAGTCCGCTGGCTATGTTCCCCTCTACTGAGGTTATAATGGCTTTATTGACCATTTGTCTCTCAGTGGGATCAAGTAATGTATCTAACATAGAGTTCAAATCTGCCCAATCAGGGTTCTGTGAGTTAATAGCCCGTTCTACTAAGTTTGCCACTTTATCCGGGTTCTCTTTATATTTCCCCACGGTAGTTTTCCACTGTTCTAACTCTATAAGGGAGTATGGGACTTTCACATATATCGGCCCCTGATTGCCAGCTGCTTGTCTTAAGGGGGCTTGCAAAATTGGTTCTCTCTCTTTCTCCCTTCGTGATCTAGTATGCTGGGCAATTGGGCTACGTTCTTTGTGGGCTTTTCTTGCTATCCTTCCCCTCCTTTGCTTGCTTAAGGCAGCAATAATTTCGTCTATTTTATCATCCTCTTCTTCTTCCTCAGAGCCATTTGAATAAGAGCTGTCTGAGTCTGTTGTGGCCAACAGTTTACCTCGGCAAGTCCCCACCCTAGAAAGCACCGTGCAAGACCTATCGCGACGCCGCTCCCGGGCTGTGTGCCTGCGACCTTTGAGGGTATCACCTCCCGCCGCAGCTCCCTGACCTTCGGGGTTGCCATGGGATCTCACAGGCCCGAGAACGGAGGAGGTGTCACTTTCCCTGTGGGAGGTTCCCTCCCCGCCTTCTTTGCAAAAGGCCCTGTCCCCCGGCCCCTCCTCTCGGGGCGGTGCCGGGGGCTGCAGGGGCGGTGTCCTTTGCTGCCAGGGCCCGCCTTGCTCCTCCTTCACTGAGCGGAGCCCCGCCTGGCCTGTGCCCCCCCTTTCCGGGGCTGCGGGAGGAGGGGCCGCTCCCTGGCCCGAGCCCGCGCCCAGCGCAGCCGGGACCGATCCTGTTCTCATGGCAGGCGCAACCAGGTCCATCTCTGATTCCTCTGGATTTTTACATAAACTACTGAAAGTTGCCTCCTTCTTTTTACCCTTCAAGACTAATATATGCTCTTTCTCCTTTTTCCTGCTCACATGCTAATACCAGAAAGAGCCGGGCGTATGCTTAACTCTTCAAAAAATCTGTCTTCACGTATTCGGGATATCAAACTTGATATTAATTTTCGATCTAAACTTCCAAACTGAGGCCACGTTTCTCCATTATCTAGTTCATATGTTGGCCACATTTTTTCTAAAAGTCTAATAAGTTTAGATTTGGAAAGCATAGACTCCTCCCCAATCAACTTCGCCCAGTTCTTCAATTTTAATCCCAAAGGGCTATCCCTTGGGATACTTCCATTATCACATTCAAAAGAGAATGTGCAGCCCATTCCAATACCTTAGAATAAATGGCAGGACACAAGTAGTCGGGATTTGAACTCACAGCCCTCGGGGCACAACACACACATTAATCAGCCACACCACACTCTGGCTTTGAGCCAGTAGTACTGCAATTTAACCTAGTCTTAAAGAAGGCGTTCCTTTTTATCCACAAATAAAAAGCACGAGATTCTCCAAAACAAATTTACACCTCACAAAATGACAAATTACAAATCCTCTTAGCACCTAATCCAGGTGCCAAACAAACAGAATACCCTTTTATTCCGTCACTCACGTCTCTCTGCTCCCAGGGTTCTTGGCTCTGATATCTCTGGACCTCCGGTGGGCCTTTCCAGGGCTGACAGTCTCAGTCCAGGGATCTTCCAGATGCCTCCTCTCCTGGCTGGCTCGCCAAAATCTGTTGCCTTTTGGAGCTGAAACAGAGATCACACAGAGTTAGGGGAAATAAAATGAGTATTTATTGAAAGGCCTTCAAAGGCCACACCCTGGCAGCAACAGTGCCACAGCGTGGCCCCTGCCCTGCCCGAGTGGCTCCAAGGTGGATGCAAAAGAGAGCTTGGTCACATGATTTTACATTTTTATAAACTTTAGTTCATTTACATACAGGAGTCAGCCATCCAATTAATAGTCTCAAATTGTAAGGTGTTATCCTCCTCTTCTCCTGGATGGCCCGCCCTCCTCTTCTCACGTTGTTTATACTTAGGGCCTAAAGTTTGAAGAAACTGTCCTTGAATCAATAGCTGGAATCGGACTATTTTGTCTTCACCACCCTAAGCACAACGGAACAGAACAGAAAGCTCCAAACTTAAGGCATCAAGGGGACACCTCATCCTGTCTTCAACGTTCTCATGAGGGGATGCGGAGGGGCAAATACCAATCTTGTAACTCTTGTGACCGGAGACAGCACTCAAGGAAATGGCATGGAGCTGAGTTGGGGGACATTTAGATTGGATATCAGGAAAAGGTTTTTCACACAGACGGTGTTGGGCACTGAAAAAGGCTCCCTAGGGAAGTGGTCACCGCACCAAGGCTCTCTGAGTTCAAGAAGTGTTTGGATAATACTCTCAGGCACATGGAGTAAATCTTGGAGTATCCAGTGGAGGTCCAGGAGTTGAACTTGACAATTCTGATTGGTCCTTTCAAATTCAGCATATTTCATGATTCTATATGTATGTATGCAGGTGAAAATTCTCTTTGTCCTCTTTGAGAGGTATCAATACTTACCGACACTATTTACTTCAGACTTTTGTCTTTCTTTGTGAATTACAGACAGATCCAGACATGAAGAAATTCAATAGGTTATTAAAAAAAATAAGCTAAGTTTAGTACTTCTTATTACCAGACTTATGTATTACCTTTATTCAAATGCATAATACTGGTTTCTGTAACACCCACAGTCGAGCTTTTTGTGAAGCTCAACACTTGTAAAGTTATGAAACAGTGAAACAGGCTGTCCTGAGACAATGTCTCTCTTCTTGATTTTGTGTGTGTTTGTAGGTTGGCTTACATGACCTCCAAAGATCCCTTCCAGCTTACATTATTCCATAACTATATGATACTGTTGAAGTGGGAAATTTGTAGCAAAGTGGTAATGCCAGATGATTTTAAATTTGGATTGCAATAATGAGTATCCACACAAAATCACCTGAATGCCAGATGTCCTACGAGGTTCCAGTGGGATAGTTTGCAATGCAACAGTCATCACGTTTCAATAAGAATTGCAGAAAGAATGGGTATTTACTTTGGAATCTTTCCAGTGGGAGCAAAATAAGTAAAATCTGTCTCTGGAAATGGGGAGACTAGTATAAAGCATAATTTCCACATAACTATGTGCGTGCAACCTGAGTCAGCTTGACCAAACAAAAACAGCATTTTCAAGCAGACACATACTTGCCTGGACTACAAGTGAACAAATTCATTCCAAAATTATGTGAAGTTTGTTTGAATGCTCTTCTGATAAGCAATCCAATTTTACAGACACCTGTTACCTCTGCTGTGGGTGATCCATACAAGAAGAAAAGTCTCATATGTAAAAGAGAGTCTGAAAACTCCATAAAAACTTTTGATGTTTCTTGGTGCTTGAAGTGAGGATATAGCTTTGCTAGGTCAATGGAATCTGTAGGGGATTAAAAGGATTCTTTAAATTATTGCATGGTATCTATTACAATGCAGGAGAATAGCAATATATTTTTTCTGTCAAATGTACATCTTTCTCTCGTACTGTTTCCTCCTTTCAACCACAGAATACTTCCTTATCCATTATCCATCAGGATTTTTCTATCAGCCAGATACGAATTTAGACTCTTATGGAATTGTGATCCCTTCTTTTGGTTGCAGGAGCTGTAGCTTTCACTGGAAATGGGAATTATCTGTCCCTTTTGATGTCTCTTTTCATCTCTCTCAATGTTATGGCTCTCTGGCAGAGTTTTATATAGCCAAAATTTTATAGCGAACTGTTTTTTTTTCCCTGAATGTTCAGCAAATTTCCTTCAGTTAACTGCCAGATTATATTTTATAGAAGTATTTGAGAATTTTGCATTATTTTTCATGGGAACAACAAGCAACACCTAAGGAAATTCAAATTTCCCACATTAGCTTTCCAAACATAGTAACTCCTTGCATGTTTACATACCAAATCCAGAAGGCAGAAGATTGTATGCATGGATGTTTGGCAGAGCGATGGAAATAGTGAAGTTAAGCAAAGCCAGATTTGGTCAATGCTTATTTACAGCATGCTAGTTAAAACAGAACTAATGGCATAAAATGCAATTTTAGGATAAGAATTATTACAGTTTTCAGTTTAGCCATAGGAGAGGAGAGTAAGTGAATTAGCCCTCCAGGTACTACAAGAAACCTCAATTTTCAGGCAATTCATATGTCTTGGAGTAGATCTTACTTGTAGCCTTAAAATTTCATTTTTATTTTTTAATATTCTGTTTGGTTTTTTTTTTTTAAGAAGAGGGATAAGATTAAGTATTAGTAGTAAAAATACTCATGATCTGGGATGAATGAAATTTTTATTGATGCATATGCATGTACTATTAGAGTGAGGTAAGCTAGCAGACTATATATTAACCAAAAAGGTAGTTAAATCAATTCATGTTCATTTATTTACTTCTTTAAAACGTATATATGATATCCAGTCTTAGAATAAACTGATAATTTGGTTCTGTTTATTAAAACTGAATTGAAACAAGTGATACTGTAGCTGAATTCTGCACGGTGTGTTGTCTTTTTCCAATTCCAGAATAAATTAGTGATCCAAGTTGGCTTGGAAAAAACCTGCTGTCTAAACCACAAAGCTGTCTTACTCTTTTTTTGAACTCAACATTGAAATAAGTACTCATTCTTTAAAGCAGACCATTAGAGAGCTGAAGTGTAAATAACTGTTTGTTCCAGTTCTCTGGAGGAAAATTCATCTAGTTTAGGCATTGATTTAGCCCTGAAAATTACTTGTCTGTAATCATAAAAGATATTCAAGAAAAAAATTAATTAATCTGAAAGTCTAGTAGGAATTAATATTTGTCAATGTCAATATAGTAGGAACAAGTTAGAGGAGTTAACAGGCTATAACTTGTCCTGAGGGAAGTTCTTTGACATGAAACATCTTTTGCTAATGTTAACATCCTAAAGAATGCAGTCTTCAAAAATCATGAGGTATGGAGAAGCATGTCAAAAAGTATGCAAACATCACCAAGCTGCTCAACATTTAACTGTGCTACACAGAAATTGTGCTGGTGACAACACCTTCTAACTGGCTTAGATGTGACAGGGGAGGAAAAGGCAGTTTTATCAGTGTTTAGGCATTTGATTTCTTCAGCGGGAATGGATCTTGCTTGGAATTTCAGATAATGTGAAAATAATGTTTTCTGGAAAAAGCAGTGGTCAGGGAACTAGTGACTCTTACTGATCCATCACGGAATGTACAGTTAACAAAAACACCGGAGCAGGTAAGACCATAAGACCAGTTTAGTTCAGCACATGAGTGTTTAAATCCTTTGATCAGTGCAATTATGCATGGAAACACAAAATTCATTTGCCTGAAACCACAACAGTAGACAGCACTCCACAACCCTTAACAGATTTCTGTGTGGTTGGTCTCTGATAACCCATGCCAAGGTCTCTAGGAAACTGATGGTTGTGTTAGGCTGCGGTTGTATCACACACAGCTGACACCATCACGGTTGAGAAGGGCAGCTGGCCTGGACTTGGTTGCCGTGTGGTCCTGTCTTGTGTGGTCCCCTCTCAGCCAGCTGAAGGATTTTGCCTTAACCACACAATCCTTACACTATTCCCCCTCCCCTTCTGCACAGGAAATGTTGAAATGATGAATGAAATGCCTTTAGGAATTGGACATGTACTTCCTTGTCTGAAACCAAACATTACTGGTATGTAGTTGTTGCAGAGAGAAGAAATACCTTTTTGTTCTCCTGAAGTCCTAGGTCACTTTTCCAATACTGGCAAACTTTAACAGGTTCAAGATTTGTCTATTTCAAACCTATCTCAGGCTTCACCTGTTCTTCCCCCTTCTCTCTTTCCATATGTAAGCAATAATGTCTCTCTTGATAGTATGTAAAGATACAATAATTTATCCAATAATGTTTTGTATTTGTTTGGTTTTCCAGCTGATCTGACACTGTTTGAATATAACATTATGTAAAACTCTCAGGAAGGCTGGTTTCTACCTTTCACTGAGCATTTATAATTTCTCTCTCTGTAAATAGACCTTGAAAAATGAAAAAATGCTAACAGTGGGTAAGAATCGTGGAGACTAAATAGCTGGATTCCTTTCTCAGGGCTGCTGCTTTCTCAGGCTGCAGAAGTGCTGAATTATTGACGTTGGGATGTGACTGGTCAAAATGCAGAAAGTCGTATTACTTCAGAGGAAATAAATAGTGATTACAATTTTATTAGAAATGTGTATATCTCTCATTATCTGCTCAGTTGTGTATTGTGATCTACTGGAGGAGTTAATTTGTTTTCTGGGACAAATGAGTAACTGTCAGCTTTGCCAGGAAAAGGAATTGAGGCCCAAAAGACTTTTGATTTTATGCATTTTTCTTATGTTCCTAGCTCTGTAAACTACTATTATACAGTTCTGTATCTTGTTAATTAACTGTCGTACGTTTCCTATCCTTTCTCTTAGATTTTAGAATAACCTGGCTTTCTAAATACACTCCTGAAATATTGCATAGTCTTATTGTCAAGAAGTGGGCCTATAAGAAGAACATTTTGTTTTCCAACCAGAATCTGAGAAGTAATAACAAAAAGTGGGGCAAAGAAGCCCTTGGATTAACTGGAAGAGGGCTGCCCCAGGGGTGGGTTACTGGGTCAACTGAACCTCCTATTGGATGTACCTGTTAGGTATCCTAATTAGTTAATTTTATAAAATTGTGGAAATCAGGTGCTGGGTGTTCCCCATCACTACCAGGATACCTGGAAGCTTCCAAATAAAGGTCTGCTTTTTTCACTTTACTATTCTAGCAGCTCTGCAAGGGTTTTTTTCCTCTTTTGGTTATAGGCAATACTTTGATGAATGGGCCTGTCTTTCAGAGATTATTCTGTGCTTCTGGTTGCACAGTTAGTAAGAGTATTTGTGTACCTGTTTCAACTAAAATGAGCTGTGCTTGTGTACACCTTTTAAATAATTGATTTTTGATAACCTGGCTCAGGTTTGTGGCTGTGGCTTTAGAGGCAAGGATGCCAAGAAGGAAATTTTACTTAAAAATTATGAGGGCTTTCAGTATCATCTGATTGCCGATAGATGAGAAGTACAGCAGCAGGTCATAACTTTTGACATTGGCAGCTAAAGTCTGATGCAGAAGGAAGACCAACAAATTGTAAAAAAGGCACAGAGATAACTTGGTGCAAAGAAAGCCACCATAATACAAGAAAAAACCCACTCTCCTAAACACAGTAGAAGTGCTTGAAGTACCTTGGGCTAGAGTGGTAGGTAGATCTACTAGTATACATCAACAGTCCAGCATCCTTTGACCTTTTAATTCAAGAAACTTAAACAGAGTCTGCTGCATGATCAACAATGGTTACTCATCCTAGCTCCTAGGAAAGATAAGTCTCCAGGGTTTCTTTGGAGCTGAATGGAGGGTGATGATTATAAAAAGAGACAGGAATGTTGAAGGTGGTAAGACAAACTTTCATAGTTGGAGTTTGTGACCAAACTTCATGTTTGTAATATACGTTATAACTATGTCAGATGAAATTCCTATCAAGATAGTATTTCAACTGTTAAAACCTTAAATCTGGAGTCATGCTGAACATCCTCATGCTCCAGGTCAAGGACACACATATTAAAACAAATGATTTTGCCAGTGTATTTAAACATCAGTTTATTCAAGTTTACCTCATGTATGGGTTGCATCAGGTTGGTTTTTTTCCATGATCTTTTTCCCATGCTGCAATGCTTTACTCTTGCATAGTGCCTATTTCTGAAAGAGATCTCTGCCATTTTACACTTTGCTACATAGCAAAGCACTGTTACTCAAACATTAAAAATCCTAAATAATCTCCTTGTCTAATGACTGTGTGTGTGAAAACTGTCCTTTTTCTCTTAAACATGCCAGTCTTGCTATGAAAAAGAGAGTTACTCTCTTTTTGGCACTTAATAATGATTGACAAAGGATGTCTGAAAAAATTCCCTTCTTCACTTTAGCTTTTCACTTTGGTCACTGCTGACTACAAAGTTATTGACCTTTTCTACGTGGCACTGCCCTAACACAGGAGTTAGCAAAAATCAAGGAAGTAGATCTTCCTTGAACAGAAAAAAAAGAACACCATGTTTCTGTTTCAACAACTTATTAGAAATTGTGGACTGTATTTAGTATACATAAATTATTTAATCCTAGAGTTAATAACAAACTTCCCCAGAGAAGTAGTCACAGCACCAAGCCTGAGTTCAAGAAGCATTTGGACAATGCTCTCAGGTCTGTCCTGTGGAGGGTTAAGAATTGGACTCCTTGTGGTCCCTTCCAACTCAGCAGATTTTGTGATTCTGTTAAATTTACAAATTATTATCAGTAATAGTTTTGCTATCTAGTTTCAATTTATGTCATCAAAGATGAGTCAAAGTATGAATGCAACTCTGTATACATGTTTTTCTTAATACATCCCTTTAACAAAAAGCTGCTTTCACTGACCGGCTGTGAAGTTTTGGACAAATCACTATTCCCATACTCAATTTTAACTTGATATCCAAAATTTAGTGATAATTTCTCGTTTGTTTAGATCTTTTCCAGAATGCTCATGGAAAATACTAAGTTTCAGCCAAGTACTGAAATCTTTGAAGTAAAAAGCAATACATCTCCATATGCTTATTAGTGGTTTCTCAGTCCTGTTTTTCCTAGTCTTTCAAAATAGATTAAGTCAGTCCAGAGAATTGTAATGGGTCTTTTACTTCCTTGTTTGTTGGTTAAAAAAAATGGGAATGGGATTTTAAGGAAAGGCATTTGCAGTCCAAATTGTTGTGGTGTTTTCTTAATATAAGACCTGTAAAAGAGAAGGTACCTGGTGGCTGTATACTCACAGCTGAAATATGGAAAATCCAAAGGCCTGAAGAGGCTGATAGGAACTTTGATTTCAGTCTGCTGATTTTGGGTGTAACTGCTGTATTTCAGGTATTTTAAGGTTGAATATTGCTTCTTTTTCATAATGAAAAATTATTATTCTTTAATCCTAAATGCTATAACCATCAGTATGATGCTAATAATTTGTAATACGTATTACTACAGTGAAATATTTACAACAATTGAAAATCTCAACAAGGTTATAGGATATTTACCAGATGGATTTTGTGAAAAAGCAGACTAAGGATGCCTTTGGGAAGACTTAATTTGTTGGAATGTTGACAATGATACTCTGAAGATCAGATTCATGTTTGTGTGTTTTCTGCCATCATGGGCCTGGTCACTACTTGACTTTCACAATGACTTTCATTGCCAAATATCCAAATTTCTCCAAAAAGGCCTGCATTAACAAAAAAAAAAAAAGAGGCAGCTACATGATGATCTCTTCATCAGAACATTTATAGCAATAAAAATGGTAGTGATGTTAGGCATGCTTTGCAATATAACAATTTCAATCTCTCTTGTAATCATGAAAAACTCTGCTTAAAGCATGCAAACAGATAGCAGGAGTATAGAGCTTGCACTCTAACATTTCTGCACATTGCTCAGCATCCTGTTCCTTCGCCTGCCATCAGTCACTGAGGTGCCTATTTTGTGGAAGATATTAACCAACTGTTATAGACATGTTATAGATAATCATAGTCCTCCTGGTTGAATAAAGAAAAAGAAAACAGAATAGTTAAAAGGAGCCATTATCGTTATATCCTTAATACACTGTGAGCAGCTGGTAGTGTTAATAGTCACTGCCTTTTTTAGTTTCATGAAATATTGAGCAGATTCAGTCACAAAGCAAATAAACACTTAGAGAACCTGGGACTTTCATTGTACCCTGTTTATTCTAAAATGTTATCTCTACAGATTTGTCAGTAAAAACAGAGAGGAAGACTTGTAAAGACCCACCCTTCAAATGACTTTGTAAAAGAACTAGAGATATAACAGAGAAATATAACAGAGATTAAAAGGAAAAAAAAACAGGTGAGGAAGATGCAAGTCCTTTTAGAGCTTCATTATCTTTAAGTAGAGAAGGGCTCATTTGTTATAATGATTTTATTTATTGAAGTGCTGGGTTTTGTTCTAGTTTGGATTTATTCATATTTGGTTATGAGCAAACGCTGATTCTTTAACTCATTTGAAATATAAGGAGGAGTAACTGCAGTCTGTACTCAGTTAAATTATATTCATGTAAAACTTCTATTAAATGATTGGTTTGTGGTTGGAAGGATCTCACTCTGGTGAAGTTAGTGGTAAAATGTATCCCTGATTTTGAATGGACTGTGAAATTCTCATATATATACAATGCTTTTATAATTGAGACAGTATAAGATAATAGAAAAATTATACTGCAGTTCAAGAACAGCATTCTATAGTTTTTCTGATCATAACATGTTTATGACAACAAAGGAAAGAAAAGCTTATATTAAGACACATTTGTTCTTTTGTTGTTAGCTCTCCATCACCTAGGATAGCAAAACTACTGAGGTAGTAACTATATTTGGGTAGTGGCTCAGACAGCAGACACTCTTGAGAAGTTCTGGTGACTCACATTTTTTTTTTCTGTCATTGACTGTAGCTAAAACCCCATCTATAAAAAAGTGAATAAGCAGTAAAAATTCATGTGATTTATACTAGGCATTCAATATAGCCCTGCAAGTCACTGTTCATTCCTATGGAACAGTACGTCAATTCAAAGTCTGGATGAAGCAATTCATGCTGTAGATGGGGAAAACACATGAGCAAGATACATTCAGAGACTTTGTACACTTTGCCCTTTCAGCTGCCCATGGGATTCAAATGCCCATTACTGCAAGAAATATGTCAATCCTGGTTTGTTTTGTATTTCCTGTTGTACTGATCATAGAATCAAAAGTGTTTGCCTATCCAAGCTATTCTGGTAGAATTTTCCTTTTAATTAATTGGTTGCAGCATAAATTTTGTCTTCAGCCTTCTTCACTTCTGTTATAGACCATTTATTTAAACTTAGACACTTTGGCATTTTTGCCTTTCAGTATATGGAATTCATTACACTGACATTTAATCACTTCAAGATTTCCACATCAATTTTCTGATGCGAGTAGACTAACAGTAGAGCAAGGGTACACTCTGCAATTTGGTTTGCAAATGAAGTACTGGAAGGTCTGATGAATCAGCCCTTAAGCACAAGAGTGAATTTGAGCTGATGCCCTCCTGACATCAGAAGGAGTACCCTCTTTTTAAAAATGTTTCATCAGGTCAATAAAAAACATCAAATGTTGGCCTTTTGTGCATCACGTTCTGATTAGAGCTTTGGAAGAGTGATGTGTGATTACTAAGTAATCTTCATGTCATATTAAAAGAAGCTCCACTTACATTTAGAAGTTAAAATCTTTCAAGATCACATAGACTATTACAGAGAGAATGTGAACAGGCCGAAGGAACCAAAGAGTGAGTATAATGGATTGGAAATGATAAAACACCCTCCAATATCCTAAAATTCCCATTAATTATTGTAACTCCTTTCTCAATTGGGACATTTACATCTCTGATTTTTCATAAAGGTATCTGAAGGAATCTGTGACATTTTCTGGGTGGAATATAAATTTCTGCTTTTTTGAGTACTTGCCATGTTACTCCTCTCACTTTCCCTACCTTCTCAAGGGAATTTTCACCAATCCAGATATCACTGATATATTGGTAGTTTATCTTGGGGAAAATGAGACTTTTGTAGAAGTTCAGCAAGTGCAGTGTGAGTGGTGGTGGGTAAATGCTTATACCCTTATACGAATTTGTTAAGACATATTGTATTCCTTCCCAAGCAAACTTTTCTTTATCCTACCCTTCAAGGGATCATCCATAAAGGACATAACTTTTTGTACTGAACCCTGCCCATCCCATCCAGGGGTGTGCAGCTGCTTGCAATATAGATGTTAAGTTTGCAATGTTTGGTACAGCAGCTGTTAGCGGGGCTGTATTGTCAATTGCTCGGTCACCTTGGTGACCAAACTGACTGGACAGGTGAGATAATTGGAAGTGGTTCTGAAGATGATTGTCTTTTCTCCACACCAGCTGTGATTTCAGAAATTCTATTTTATGCCACAACAGAGATTGGATACTGCAACGTGCCAGTAATTTTTCTGTCAAGTGGTGCAAGGGCTGCGTGTAATAGCCATAAAGCAGATTCCCTTTTTCTGTCTGAGCTAAAGGAACATGCACTGCTTGTCACCGTGTGCCAGGTTTGTCCGTTTAAAGAAAAACGCAAAATATTTTCATAATGGTCTTTAATTGTGAAGTGAGCAATTGCCATGTGCCTCTCATTAGGGAGCCATAAACTGCCTTTGGCAATTTAACACAACACTTGTGCAGTTCATGCTGCTCGCCTCAGCTGTTTGCCATATGGATCTCATGCCCTGCTTCCTGGTATCTTGTATTACCATTGAAATTTGTGCTCCTGTATTTATTAAAAATGTCACCAGTTGTCCCTGAAGACTGGAGTTAAAATGTATGGACCATCATCACCCATCCACTGATCAGCCTCCACATCCTGGACAATCAGGCCCAATTGCTCGTTTTCTCACTTAATGGCCTGCACTTTATCCCTAAGTGGGAGGAAGCGGTTGCCTCCCTTTTTGAGGGGTTGAAATATGCTTCTTCCTTTCACTGCTATCTTTTTTTCTGGAATGCTTTATTTAGACTCAATGTAATGCCAGTAGGCTGTCCTTGAATTGAGGCTAAAGGAATGCCTAGGAATGTTGTGGAAATCCAACCATAATTAATTTCTCTGTTCTTGGGATTCTGTTCAAGGGTTCTTACCTTTTTTATCTTTGCTCTAGTAGTTTTTCCCTCTTTCACTGGTCTTTGTAATCTCCTCCCTTGGGGGCTTTGTTTTTTAGCTGATGTATTGTTCCAGCCCATTTCACAGCTGGACTTAGCAATGCCTCACATTAATTCCACCCATTTAGGGACCTTTTTTTATTATATTCATTATCCCTTCCTCTCTCATCCCATTTTGCAGCTAGCTAAGGTTTAAGCATTGTCATGGATCCCCTAATCAGTGGTTTTAACATTGTGAAATCTACTGTAGCAGATAGTGGGACATCATGGGATCCTCATTTGTGCATGATCATGTGCACATGGCTTTTGTGACAGATCTAGAGAGGTCACTTAGGGATTTAATGGGGATTATGGAGTGTTCACCTTGCTCCATGGTGTCTAATCCTCCAGCCCAATAAGTGACTTGTCTGGTGATAGAATGGGGGGGTTTGTTGCCTTGGGTCCTAAATGTAAGAATACTCCTGGGTCCCAAGAGCCATTTGTTCTCAACAGGATTCTGTCACCATCACTTAGACATACTTGCTGCTAGTATTCCATTTGTTTCACCAAAGATTCTGCTCTGTCTCCCTTGCAAATATATAAATCGCAATGGAGCCCATGTTTGTTTACATGTCAGACAAACAAATAAAATGAGAACTGTTTCTTCATATACTATATTTTTTAAAATACAGTGAGAAATGTCTAGGAAGGGCATCAGAAATAACAATAAACTGAAATTTTCATAAATGGTAACTTAAAAAATAAATTTGTATAATTCAGTCTTTTTTTTTCTCTGCCAGTTATAAAAGCAATAATGGGAATTGATGCAGCTTTTATATATGTACATGTATATGTGTATATATATGTATTGCTTCAGTTGTATCCAGGTTTGAAATTCAATGTGATTCTAGGCACTCATTCCTTTTGATCATGTATCTGGTGTTGGTGAATTGGATATCTCTCTCACACTCCACCATTACACAGGAAGGCGACATTCAGTGATATGTCCAACCTGAAACAGCTGGGTGCAACCATGCAGACAGCCAGTTCAGTGAGATTTGAAAATGTCTGCTAACGTGCTATTATGTTCCACTTGTATTGAAATGTTTCCCATTACCATATAACATTAAGGTTTGTATTACAAGGACAAAGGCACAAATATAACGAGTTTCAGACAATGTGAATGCTCGTTTATGCCCTGTCCACTGCACTAACATTCTATTAGAGAAATGAAGCCCCCATCCATGTTTAGTCTATGCTGCATGCTGTGGTGGTGAACATGAAAACAAAAACATCACCCAAAAGTCAAACACTGAATTCTGAAGACCCATCATGAGGAAAGAATTCCTTCCTATATACTGTCTGGTGATGATTACCAGCCCTCCTGGATACTTGATTTGGATAAGTCCCATATGTGTATGTAATTTAGACATATGTAGTTGTCTAGGAAAGCTTGTAAGAGGAACAAGATTCCTTATCACAAAGATATCTTCTATCTACTCATACTCTATTATATATGAACTCATAAGTCTTTGTCTTGAAATAATAGAATTTTCTTGCGGCTGTCATGACTCTATTTGGAAGCCTTCTCCTGAATTTGTTTTAAAGATGCATTTATAGCTGACTTATTATCATTTAATCTTATGCTGATATTGCCCCACTTTGCTTTCTCTAAGAATTTTAATCATTTTAGCAGATATTTCAATTAAAGTTAAACTTCACTGAAACTAGTTTGTCTAGAACCACACACAATATTTCTGATTAGGCCTTTTGCTTCTTTTTCACAACAAATGTATTTCTCCAAGCATTTGTGAGCCCATTCATAACTTTAGTAATTACTTTTCATGGTCATCTTCCAGTGGTATGAGTATGCTTTTCCTGCTATTAATTTATACTTCATTCTGTCAAATAAATCATAAGTAATTTAATGCTTTTATAAGATATTCTGGTCTTTGTAATAATGATGATCCTGTACAACTTTATATTGTCTGCTAATTTCATCTGCACTTTTCCTGAAGATCTTCTAGCGACTTACTACACAGGACTGATAAGACACCAAGTAAACTATCCTCATTCCTTGTCTACCTAGTCCCTAGTCAGTATAAGTTGTTGCTCCCTCTAGCTGCTTTAGAAACACACATCCTTAGCTACTTTAGAAACTGAGTATTTCCACCTGGCTTCTCCACCTTTAGCAAACTTTCTCTGCAGGGAGAATGAATCAAATGACTTATTAAAATATCTGATAAATAATATTCTCCTAATAAAGCAGATAACTTTTGAAAAGAGATATTGGATTGGTTTGAGATGATGTACCTTTGATAAAGCTACAATATAATTTATACTGCCTTTTATTTATCTCTGTCTGCCTTTAATGCTTCCTTCAAATGGTATTCTGGGTATTTTTTGTAAATCAGTTTGTTAAGTCTGTTAAATCAAGTGGTTCCAGAAGTTTTCTTTGTTAATGTTCTTTTGAATTTAGTTCTACCTTTGTTGTTCTCCAGTTATAAGATACTGCCTCTCAAAAATTCTAGCAGTTGGAGTGTCAATTTCATGTGACAGTTTCATATTTCTATATTCCACCATGGACTATCCAGCCTGCCTTTTTTTTTGCTTTATGAAGTATTAAAAATGTTAACATTTATTTCAGCCTCAGGTCTCATAATTTCTTATGCACTACCTTCATATTTTGCTCATTTCTCCCACTAATGTCCTCATCATTAACTCTATAGAAAATGGAGGCAAAATATGAATTTAATATGTGAGTCAGAACTGTAATCAGATCAGAGTAATATTAATCTCTGGTAAAATTCTGTTTTGTTTAATAATAAATTCTATATTTCAACACTGTAACATTTTTGTTTTCCATAGTCCTTTATTGATTGTAAATAATTTGTGCTGATTGTTTTAATGGTAAATGAAGTCTCACACACAAAAATATTAGTTATTTTCATCTTTTCATATACTGTAACTTCTGAGAAACAGTGCTCCCTCTTTGTTTTTGGTAGATTTGCATGTCTACAAAAGCAGCTAATTCACTGAAGTAAGCCTCATAAGCTTTTTCTGTTAGCTTCTTTTGTTTTTTCTTCCTTGCAATTTAAAACCTTAAATAGTGCCTGCTCTTTGATTTAAAGTAATTCTTTACTTTCTATGCTTTAAAAGCTTTGCATTCCTAATTCACTGTGTATGCTTTCATTAGTTCCTTTCTAAAATCCCCAAAATTAGTCATAGGCAGGCCTCTTGTGTGTCTTGCAGTTTGATAGAGACCGATTCAGTTTATGATCACTACAGCCAAGATTATTTTCTATGAAAAGCTGTTCTGTAAGACCTTGATTCTTGCTAAAGCGGTGTCCAAAGCAGCATTAATTTTCATTGGTTCACTGGGTATTTATTAAAGAAATCTGTCTTACGGCAGGTTCAAGACTACCTAAGCCTTTCAGTTCCTAATGATGGCATTTATATTGCATCCAAGTTTGGGTGATTAGTTTCCCAAGCTCTCACAATCGCTACTCTTTATTTCTTAATCTTATAGAGTTTTCTTTTCATATTCCATCCCAAGCTTAGTATTTCTGTGACAGTACTCCAAAGCTTTCTCTTCTGATGCTTTTCAAATTTTATCCTAAAGAGACAGATTTGTTTCACTGCAGGATTAGTTTTCAACCCATAATACACAGGCCCAGGGAATTCCAGCATCTATGTCTTTAGCATGGGTAGAGGGTAATTAGAAAGGCAATTTTAGCATCAATAGGCTTAAATACCTAAATTCTCCCTCAACAGCTTCATGCTGTTCTCATGCATTTCTGTAACAGTGCAGAGCTGCCCAATCACCTCCAGTCTTATTTCTGTCCTTCGAAAATTGAAAGGTTTAGCTCTTTTATCCAAATCACAAGTAATTTTTCTGCCTGTTTCCATTCCTGCAATATCCAGTTACACTTTATGCTTAATGTTAGGCTTGCAGGTTGGACCTGTTTTACTAAAACATGTTTTAAATTGACATATTTTACTAATAAAATAATTCAATGGAGAATGAACACTTTTTTTTTTTAAAACCAAATCGGGAAATATTTGGGTTTTTTGTAAGTTTTCAGTAGTTTTTCCAATCTTCCAAAATACAGATTAGAACTAACATAATATAATATTACTATTATTATTATCTAAAACTTACGGTTTTAATTTTTTCCCCTCAGAAGCATAAAATATTCTATTTAAAATGAAAGTGGTTCTAATTTAAATATTTTTGTGTTATGATAGCAATAAATTTCTGAAGTAGCTCCTGACCAAGTCCTCCACTAGAATTTTGTGCTTTGCTTCGTTGCGTGAACACTAACTAGTAAACTGACATTAAATGCTTCAGACATTAATGTAACTCCTTCTTGAGGAGAAGAAACTAAATAAAACTACGATAGGCTGTAAAGCATCAAAGTTTTCTCTGTGACAGCTGCGCTTTTAAATTTTAGCAAACAATAGCAGAGCTAGATGAGGTTAGAAAATTGTCATAATTAGGAGGGAAAAAAGCCCCAGACAAACCTTCAAGCAGCTAGAACTAATTAGTGAAGACATTTTTTAAAACCAGTAATTAAAGAGATTGATTTAGAATAAATATCACTTCCTTTCCCCACAAGAAGATAGAAAATTTCACCTGTTGTACTTTCTTAGGATTATTGGGAGTTTATTCTTGCAAAGCCATCAGGCAGGAGTGCAATAACACGCAGTACACTGGTCAGCAATTACTGCCAGCATCCAAGTATGAAAAACTGAGTAGAGAAATCTGTCTGTTTCACTGGATATTTTCTTCCATATGATTTGCTACCCTGTGTGCACCTATTTCTCAGAATTTTCCATGGCGTTCCAAAGGCACCTTGTGACTTGCACAAGGACAAAGAAATAA
Organism: Luscinia megarhynchos; assembly: GCA_034336665.1. Lineage (NCBI taxonomy): Eukaryota > Metazoa > Chordata > Aves > Passeriformes > Muscicapidae > Luscinia > Luscinia megarhynchos. The sequence continues at coordinate 40,051,921 of CM067566.1, read as the reverse complement.
TTTCACCCCCAAATAAATCAATAAATGGAACTGAGTGGAAAATAAAGTTTTCTACTGTCTGATGCAAGTAGATTCCTAGACGTGAAATAATCAACAGGATTCCCAGGAAACAGAGGATTTCCAGGAAATAGAAGATTTCTTAAATTCAATATTAATCAAAATATTAAAATTATTATCAGTATTTACAAATATTCCTATTGAGCAACTGACTCAACTAGTATTATTTTAATGCTAATATGAAATGCAGTACTATTTTAAAACCTTGAATTAACTACTTATGATCAGTGCTTGATTTCTCTTTGTAGGATCTAGCTGTTTCACTATCAAATATTAATTGATGATAGCCTTCTATATTTGTTCTTTTTCTATCTGAGGCCAGAAGTGACTTAAGTGTACTTTGCAAAAGATTTGCTCAGGAAATGAAAGATTAATGGCCATGAGCCCAAGTGACTTATTCCATCTTTTTTTCCTTACAGATTTTAATCCTGATATTATGTATAACTTGAACATTAGCCTTAGGTGCCAGATCAGCCGAAGTATTAATGCACAGGGCTGGCACTTTGGCTCTAGGAGTTCTTTCTAGTCTAAAGAGACAAAGCTTGGAAAAGAGATGTTTATTTAGTTGTTTGCAAAATTAAAAATAATATTTCTCACACATGGGAAAATGATGTGTAAAAATTGATAAATTGGCAAACAATACATTTGAGTCCTACTTAAAAATGCAATGCCATCTTCTGCTTTTATGAATGAGATGATATTTCTGTATTTGTCCTAACAGTCTTGGGGTGCCATTTTTATAAGATCTAGTATAACAGCTGTAAAAAGTATATTTTTAATGTAAAATAATTTAATGACTTTTTATCAGAATGTGGATGTCTGGTAACAGGACCAGCTTCAAAAAGTTTCTTTGCAACTAAAGTGAATAGCTGACTCCAAAGCAAAATTTGAAATAGGTGGATGAAATTTTCAGAAGTGAAATATGATTTCTCCCATTGAAAATAATGTTAACTGTTGACTGTTACTGTATTAGTTATTAATGATAGCTACTAGCTACAATATGTTAATACATATGAGAGATTTAGACTGGAATTGCTTACCTTTTCTAGGAGATCTCATCTCACCTATGGCGATTTGATAGTTGAATTCCTCTGCAATTCAGAAAAAAAAAAGAGACGAAGGCTGAAGGTTGAGCTAGTTCAGTACAGAAATAATTATGAAGAAAATACTTCTGGATTTTGAGGTGAAAGTATCATGTCTTGATGTTTTGACAGATGAAATAATTTAACATGTCTGTCTGTCTGGCAGAAAACTTGGAGTCCATTGATACCTATTGATTGAACAAAGAGGAACTGGAGACCTGTCCCAGTGTTGGCCACGATTGGAGTTAATTTTCTTCTCAGTAGCAGTATAGTGCTGTGTTTTAGAATTAAGATGGGAGTGATGTTGATAACACACTGATGATGTTGGTGCTAAGCCACGTTTACAGAGAGTAAGGAACTTTTCAGCTTCTCATCCTACCCCACCAGGAGTAGAATATGCAGCCAGGCCTGCTGATGTGCACTGGCCAAGGGGATATTTTCATACCATATAATAGCACTCCCAGTTTATGAACCAGGGTGAAAACTGGTCTGGTATGGCTGGGCATCATTCAGCAGGTGGTGAATCACTTGCTTTGTATATTCTAATCGTATTATTAGTAGTATTGGTATTACTATTATTATTTTCCCTTTCTTTTCTGTCCTATTAAACTGTTTCTTTATCTCAACTCACAAATGTGATGTTTTCTCCGCCAGTTGTGTCTCCCATCCCTCTGGGATGGTGTAGGGGAATTTAGTAGTGAGCAGCTGTGTGGTGTTTCACTGCCTGCTATGTTAAACCATGGCAAAACTTCATGCTAATAAGGTGCTGTAGGTGTTTGCTTTTTAGTTTTAGTTTTATTTTTTATATCCAAGATTATGGTCTGATATGCATGTGCATGGTTGGAACAACTGTATCTGGATGAGAGCAACATCCTTGTAAATGCACATCATCTAAAGAAAATATATTTTGAGGGCAATGATTCAGATAAGATTCAGTTCAAGAGACAGAAGTAGTCAGAAATAGAATCATCACTCCAAATGCTGGTAACTAGCTTTGTACTGTGTCAGAAGGAGTATTACATATAAGATGTGGGATTTTATAGGCCCTTATATGAGTTTGAAATATGTTAATGAGGGACTTGTGTATCTTAGCATCACAGAATCATTTAGATTGAAAAAGACCTTTAAGCTCTCTTGAATTTATTTTTGGGAGAGGAGAATAAGGCTTTTATACCATTTATATATTCTGTTTTTTCTTTTAGGGACTGTTATCTCTCCATGGATATCCCATTTTAAGATCTTTATGCCCACGAGTGTTAAAAGAGATTAAATCTCTTCATACACTTTTATGTGCAAAATGTGTCCTACAGAGTCAATTATAATTAAGGCTGAGGTAAATAGTGTGAAGTGTTTTGAACTGCTGAATGAATTTGTTTCAAACAAGTTTTCTTCTTCTTTCCACCTTTCCTTGCTGTCGAGATAGTCTGTCAATCCGAAACGTTCACAGAATGCAAACCCCAAGGTTTCATGCACTGGGGGAAACAGCTGCTTTTTCCTTTGAGTTGGATGATGCTTGTTGGATATGCCTGTACGTGCATCCAGTTGGGAGCATATGCAAATATCCTGCAACACAGCTGAACAACTGCAGCTAAACACTGCTTGGAATTTGACTGTTTCAGTTAAAAAACACGATCAATATATGAATCTAATCTGAGCATTTAATTCACACAAATAGCAGCCTCCTGGCAGCTTGTCCTGAGCACCCACACTGTCAGGATCACTGAGCAGACTGTTCTGTAAGAATTACTCAGCAAGCATTTTGCAAAGTATAGAAATATCCAAAACTTTATTGCACTTGACTGCTAGAAGGTAGCCCAACTTTCTGACCTAATATGATACTGCTCCACAGGTTTTATGATGCAGATGGTGGCAGATCTCAGACATTCATAGCTCTGAAGTTATTTTGTGCCCATATTGCAACACTTGTGCATTTTGGAGGCTTCTGATCCATTCCAAAGAAGGATTTTTGAAACCTTTGAAGCAGAATTTTTGTAATTCACTATTGGATCTTAGTGGAGTGTTTGACAGTATCAAAATAATTTTTCCAATGCCAAGAATTGCTTGGTTTTAGCTTCAGCTGAAATTTCTCCAGAATGTCTACTACCTCTATGGCAACTGGGAATATGCTTGGAAAATATTCAGTGAACTGCAGATTGTTGGTTTTTTTCTGCCAAAAAAATCAAGATCCGTCGAAGCTCTGACAGCTGTACCTTGTCACAAAGAAAATACTCTGAAGACAAAACAAACTACCATTAAACTTGATAGCACATTAGTGTCTAATGATCAGTTATATTTTATAAATCGGTTTTTATCATCTACATATTGCTGTAAAAGCTACCCTGAGGAATGACCAGGACTTAATTTCTCTTTGCAAATCACTCTTGAAGCTTCATATCTTGTTTTTTATTTTTATTCCAAAATTACCATTCAGTGTAATAGTAATCTAAGGGGAATTTGTTTGAATAATATAAACAGTATGAGAGTTATTTTCAAAATAATAGTGGACCTGAAATATCTAGGGAAACAGTTGATAGCAAGTAGCTTATTGACTACAATTGAAAGGACCTTGTAATGATTAGCAGCTGTATCTCAATGTCACAATTAACCTTCACACATTCATATGGTGTCTGAGAGCAAATAAATTAATTAACATTTACAATTACCATTACTAAATACTATTCTATGCAGGCTTATTGGGAAATTTTCTTTTGATGTAATAGCTTCATGGTGCATAGGTTAGCTTGACTGATTTTTCTGCAGCTATGGAAATGGAACCAATTTAATGATCCATGTTGATAATAAACTGAATTCATATCATCCTCCTGTTTCTCTGAAGTGCATTGGATTGCAGAGAAAGTGTTATTCTTAAATACTGTCATGTCCTTGGAGCAAATGCCAGAAATATAACTGGAACCTTTCACGCCAGGTAACTATTTGTTTGTCACATGAGGTAAGTGGACAAAGTACTGACATGCCTGCTGGATTAGGAAAATCTGTTGTAAAAAAAGGGGCATGTGACCCCTACGGTTTTAGGGTCTGGACTTATGAAACCTTAACCTTTGTTGTAATTAAAATATCGTTTTCACTCAATTTCTTTTCTTCTGCCTTTTCATTGCTTCTTGGCTCCACAGTTCTACCCTTCCCTCATGCCAGCTTTGGTGCCTGTCAGATATTTATGGGAGCCAACTGAATTCCATAAGCCAAGATAAAACACTCCCTACCCCTGGGTTTTTTTGGAGTTAATTTCCTGCTAGATTAATGCTCCAGCTTCTCTTACATGGAAGGCCCAACAAATGCTGTGGCTGGTTCAACTGATACAAGTACGCAGCAGCTGAGGTGGTGCAGAGGGAGAAAGCCAGCTATCCTGTATCACTGCCAGCTAGAGATTCTGAGCTTCTGGATATTAGTATCATCCAACTCTATGGGATTTTTTTTAGGAATGAAGAGTGAGAAACAGTTTTCTTAAGTGCTTCCAGTAACCCGAGAAGAGCTAAACACTTCTAATAGCTGGCATCAGCTCCCTTCCTCCAAAGTCAGAATAAGTATAAGTACTTTACAAGAGGATTTTTTGGTACCTCTAACTTTTCAGCCCTAGAGTCACTGAACCACTGCCATCTCAGAATACCAAGGAATTTGAGAAAAGCTCTGACAAAGTAGAATAACTTTTCCAGTGGCTGTCTTAAGTATCTGAAGATCCAGCTGAGGCAGTTTCAGTTGAGTTCAGTCCTTAAAATAATGTATAATATGGGGGTGAACAATTAAATCTGTTAAATCTGTTGTAGAAGGAAAGCCCCAGGAGGAAAAGTCTATGATAATGCCAACTATTAAGATATATTGATGAACAGATAATCCTGCCATTGAAATTCCTCTTTATGAACCAATACTGTCTATGTCAGAGAATATAATGACCTCATACTTTTGACCCAAACAGTCAGTTTTAGAGAGATTTATGGGTTCTTCCCGTGAGGGGAATAAACTGATAATGGAATAATATTTCTTTCACGTAATGCTGATCATTTCAAAGATGGAATATTCTGTTGTACTGAGCACAGTGTGAAACAAACAATGAAAAATAATTTCCTTTTTCACAGTTCAGAGCATCTTTCTGGCTAGAACTTTATCCAGTCTTTTTCTGGCTGTTTGGTATTTGAATGCAATGTTTTTTGGTTGTTGGTTTTTTTGTTGTTGTTGTTGTTGGGTTTCTTTTGGGGTTTTTTTGTATCTATCTGGTCTGTATTCTGTGCCTCATGTTTTAAGCGGTGACAGACAGCACACCTTTGTTTTCTAGACTGCTCATCCAGAAAGTTATGATCAGCTGAATTGTCTTCTGCAGAGAAAAAGTCAAAAACCTTTCACATCAGTAGCTGAATAACCAGGCAGGAAATGCAGTCATAGTTCAATTTTGGGGAGGATAAGGAAGTGAACAAAGTGCTGGTCTCAGTCTTGCTGATTGCTTAAGCCATATGATTAAAAATACCTGATAAGGAAAGCAGGGACCTGAATCTTCAGCAGCCTGACTGAAGAAAGAGAATAGTAAATGCAGCTAAAGTTCTCCTGACAGCAGTGAGGTGGCTGTCATTTCAAGCTCCCCGTGCAAAAAGGACAGTTTCTTGTGTATTTTCAGTGCTGTGAAAAACATAGATTTCATGAGAAGGATATTTTTAATGAGACTGTCATGCAGATTGGGTATTCCTAGCCAGTAATATAGTTAGATGGTATTCAAAACATACTGTCATGAAGAGGCTGCAGTTCAGTCACAACCATCATTCTTATCTTGCACTTAGCCCTCTTCTTTTGGAGGGTGTTTTCCTCCCCATTCTGCTTTGTGTTTCTTCTTCTCTCTAGGACAGAATTTGAACTGAAATACATCCAAAGCTTCCATTTTACAAGGTCACTGAAAAGGAACAAGCTGAGTAGCTAATAAATAAACTTGATGTCACATGCAGAATGGATGCCATTCCTGTATAATGATTTCACTGAGCTTCCTTGTACTTGTCCCAGTGTAATCATTATGTCCTGGATAAATCAGTGTGGTCTTTGAAATTTGCTGCAGGTTCCTTTCTGTTTCAAATGGGGATTAAACTTTCAAAGAGAACTTCTGTTGATTATTTTTTTTTTTTTTAGCAAGGAAAAGAAACAATCTGGGAGTTAAAAAAAAAAGGAATATAAAAAATGGGAGAAAAAGAAATGGAGTAGCGGAGACACTTCAGAATATGCTTCCTAGTATTTCTACTCTTGATTGGCTTCCAGTGTCCTCTGAATAACCTCTGTGATAGTTTTATGGAAAATCCTGCATAAACTGGCTGGAACATGCATAATGACAATGGTCTATGAATGCAGTCCTTTGTTTTTGGTTTCTAGGAGCCTTGATACTCATTCTAGGCAGACTTTTTGGAGAAATGAACTACTCTTTGAAAATTTCTGCTGGACACATGCAAGTGACAGCTTATTTCATGGCTGTAGAATCTGGCTAGATGTAGGTGAACTCAAGTCTTTCCAAAGGTAGATAGGGTGAGGTATGCCTCTCTAGCAAATTTAAAGCTCCCTTTTGAAGTTTAGGAAGTACTAGAATTTATTAGTGCAGCAACTAAACTAATAGTTTTCTAGGACCTTTCTGCCACTATCCCCTCCAAACTCTCTCAAGTTTCTTTACAAATTGTTTACTTAACTGCATCAAAAGAGGAAGGCTGAATATTAAAAACAAAACTTCCCCACATCCATTAGTCTGTGCAGACACCCAGCATGGAAAATTTCAGCTAAAATGATAGTATTAATAAAAGTTACGGAAATAAATGAAACCAGAAACTTTTACTTAAACATGTCTAGAGTTTCTTCATGGCTGTGTGTTTAAATTATTCTATCAAGCAACATTTCAACACTCAAGAAGCCAGAAAGCATTTTCATGTAGCATTAGTGAGAAGAAAATTCTGGAGACTGCTTTGAAATGCTTCTTGTCCTTTTATTAAAGATTAGAAAGATGGGATCTGTATTACTGGTTTCAGACTGTGCAACTATACCTCCTGGATGTGATTTTGCATCTTTGATACCCTTCAATCAAAATTTTACATGTGTGTTTTAAAATATACATGCTTACATTTACCTCAGAATTTTTGCCTCTGAAGGAGATCCCTGTAGTGCAGGATATCACAGTCTTTGGAATTAGAACACTGTTTGCAGTAGAAGGACCTAGATATTTGACTGAGTGTTAACTAATACCCATATTCCATAGAGCATTGATTTACTTCATTGCCTGCTTAACAAACTTGAGATTAATCTACTTTATCCTTGTAACTCAATAGAGACTATCTGCATTTTGAGCATGAGAACCAGGAAAGGTTTTATCTGATGGTAAGAAAGGGAATGCCTGTATTGCCTCTAGGTGGCAGCGGGACATTATTTCTCGACGTTCACTGAACTGTCTGTTTCACTGTCTGCAAGGAAAGGCTTGCTTAGATATAGCCAGCTCTTAGATACAGCCAGCTCTGTCCGGTTTTCTGACCATTTTCGATAGATCTTGAAATCCTAAACTCTGTATTGCAATGAAATATACGTGGTTTCAAATCAGTTAGTCTTGGAAAGGCACACAAAAGTACTATTTGGTATGTGCTGTGAATCAGAAGGCCTCTGATCCATGCTTTCATGTGACTGTGCCCAGTGGTAACATTGGGGATCCCCAGCAGATCTTCCTTTCTTCAGAAACCGATGCCTTCAAATGGTTTCTTTGCATTTTTGCATCTTTTGCGTGCTGATGTGGCTGCCTTCTACAAATTACTTTCCATGTGTTTGTAATGAACCTAGTCTGGTGAAGGACATCCCTGCCCATGGTAGGGGTTTGGAACTAGATGATTTTTAAGGCCCCTTACAACAAAAATTATGCTGTGGTTTTATAATTCTACATTTGGGCTCAGTGTAGTGATGGTACATGTTATCACATTATTCTGTTCAGATAAATGACTGATTTTATCACTTGAGCATGAGCAATGGACCACACTAAATGCTGCTAATAAAGGGATCAGGGACCCTTTAGTAAATCCTTGCTGCCTGACAGTATTAATTGTAATGCTGAGGAGATGGAAATCGGCTCTGCAATTGTAATTCAAGCTCTGATTTAACAGTGTGTTTAAATCAATTACTTTTAGCATGTGCTTGTGTTGACTGCAGTGTACCCACTAGCTTTCTCCCATGTCATCTGGGGAATGTTTTCCACTTTTATGAATGTTCTTATTTAGTACCTAGGAAAGTTTTTTGTGTATACACAAAGGAAAACATGTCCTTAAATGTTTTACAAATTGGTATATATATTGCCAGCTTTGATACTGTGGATTAAGAGAAAGAAGCACAAGTTTGAGCTGGATGGGCTCCACAACGATCAACAGAACATTTTTTAAAAAACAATTTTGATTGTGATCAAAACACTTGCTCTTTTGAATATCATTAGTGTCTTATTCTGGATAAAAATACAAATAAGTTTTTTATTTGAACAAGCACCGCTTTTTAACTCTGTGTTTTGCACGGGTAGAACTAACCTCCAATATCTCATCAGGAAAAGTATGGCATTAGAAACATAGTGGGTCTCAGCTGCTTGAGAGCTCGATGTGTCTGTAGAAATGTTTTGTAGGTTGTGCCAACTGAAGGAAAACGTAGGATGAGCAAGCAATTTTAAACTGACTGAGAAGAAAATTGTGTATTTGGGAGAGGTTTCTAATGCAATATACTTTGGTGTTAAAGTTTAAAATTACTCTGAATATATTTTTTTAGAGAACACTGCGGCGATCAAAGACTTAGCAGCTTGATGGATGTGAATGAATGAGTCTCATAAATTGAGATTGCAACTATGATCGCTACATTAATAAGAATGAGATTATCATAGTGTTAAATCATCCAGCTATACATTTGTATGTACTGGGAATAAATGCATATTGTGCAATATGCCTTTGTCTTCTGTTCTCAGGCCAGCACTATCATGCTACATCACAAATGTGAATGTTGGTAGACTGATAGTCTCACAACAAGGAGCAGTTTTCTGAGGAAGGCTTATTAAATGATTGCATAATTGCAATGATTATTACTTCTAATAATAATGTAAAAAAAGTAGGATATGGCACAGAATTTTCTTAACAAAGATGATGTAGAAAATAATACTAGTTTCAGAAAAGTTTATGTTGTAAACTGGGCTCCATTATAAATGTACTATGTTTTGAAGGCATGCCACATTTTGCTTGGAAGGGCATCACACTAAGATAGGTATGATCAGTTTCCTAAGTTATTAAATAAATTTGTGTAAAACCTTCTTGTTTTGATTAGTGTTGGATTATTTTGCATTGTTCTTGGTAAATTACATTTCTGTCTCAAGGTGTGAGGTATACTGCTTTTTGCTTTGTGCAAGATTTTCGGAATTAGGACAGCAGTGGCTCTGTGAACTTCCCAGGGAAGTTCTGTGCGCAGTCGTCTCTGGTGATCATAGCAGAGACTGTTCTGCAAATTTCCCTACGCAGGGCTCAGTTACAGGCTGAAGCCAAAGTTTCCTTGTGGAAATACATCTAAAATGAATCTAATGTCAACTAAAACTGTTCATTAGCTTGCACTCATGGGTGTTTTCTAAATGTGACTTTATCCTCTGTCTGTGCACAACCTCTTCAATATCATGTGCTCACGAGTTTAAAATTTGTCAGTGCTGTTTGCCATCTTAGTAAGTGGTAAAAAATTACTCTAGCAAGTGTTACTGGTTTATTATAGGCTTCTTTAAGGATTGGTGAACTCATCTGAGAGAAGGAAAAAACCCATCTCCTGTACATTTACATTGTCTTGTGAGAAGGATTTAAATGAGAACCCTCTCAGAAATCCCTTTCCACTCAGGGGGATTGTCAACTAAATTGACAATATTTGTCAATGCTGCCTCAATTAAAGATTGCACTTATCTATTTTTGACATTTCCTTGTGCAAACTTAAATGCATATTAACAGAAGTTCAAGTAAAAAATTTAGATATTGGGATAACAGTTAAAAAGATTTTAATTACATATATTGTCTTCAAAATACGCTGCTTCAGGGATATGGATTAATTCTGATAACATTTGAGTATTTTTGGGATTTCAAATTACTGTTTTTACAGAAGAAAGAAAGCAAATGGGAGGAAAGAGGAATACTAGTTAAAACCAAAACAACCCCAAATTTGAACTCATATTTGGAATAGAGACCCTGGGACATATTGCAATTATATTTAAAAATGCTTTGCTTTTGTCCCAGTGAACAAAATGCATATTTCTAAACTTAAGATGACATGTAATGTTGCTGTCTGCATAAAATTAGGTTAAAATTTTTTAATGTAAATGTGAGTCTGCATATGGATGTTATTCCTTTGAATGTCAACTTCAAAGTAACTAGACTTTAATACTTCCATCAAGTGGTAACTTTTTTTTCTTTTTCTCTGAAAATTCACCAAAAGTGATGATGCTGAATGGTCAGTAACTTCCTGCTTTCATAAGCTTTCAAAGATGAATCATTCAAATGCTTTCACTGGAGATCTGTGTTCCTGACCATTCCTGCCTTCATTACTCGCTGCTTCTTACTCGTATCAAGGTGTAGGTGCATAAGCAATATCAACTGTTTTGTGCTATCTTTTCTTTTTTTGGATACTTCTCAGATTGGCAAGTGATTTTGGTTTCATTTTATACATTTATTTATTTGTTTTATTCATATTATTTATTTAACATATTGTTTTTTATAAAATAAAGGAGTTAATTCTGAATTAGATAATTTTTAAATTCTCTGGGATTCTGAGGATGAGCAATGTGGCATTATCTTTCTATTTTTATGGACAAAACATATTCCCATTTTCTTTCTTCCTAGAAAAAGCATTCAACTTTCCTTGAAGGAGTGTACACTCTTCCAAATTAATCCAAGTGGAGCAGGTCTTAGGAGATCAGGTGAAGCTGGAAGATCTTGACTGTAACAACTGTGACTCCCTCCTAGCTATTTACTAGGAGAGAGCTAGAGCTGTACATGAGACAAACAATGGATCCAAAAGAGGCTCTTTGCCTAGCTCAGGGTTCGCAGTTTATTGCATGGTGGCTCCAGGGAGCAAAGAGGGCTAGGGTCTCGGATAACGGTCTTTTCTAGGGAAGGGTCAGGGAGGGGAGTTGGCTTTCTGCCAATAGGATAGGGACACAAGGTTAGGGTAACAGGGGAGAAGAGGAGGGAAAGAGGCCCCTATGGCTTTCTGCCAATGGGATAGGGACCTGGGAAGGGTTAAAACATTCCTTCTACCCCTGGTATTGGGTTACAACACTTGACACTTGTTTAATCTAAATCAGGATCTCAGGTATGCCTCAAGTCTCAAAGTGCAGTCTAAAAATCAATGCTTTTATAAGAACAGCCTTTCCATCTTTTTTTTTTTTTTTTCATGGTTATTATATACTGAATACACTACTGGTGAAATAGCATAATTATATATGAAATGTTCTACTTTATAGCCTATCACCTTAGGATGAGAAGAAAAAAATATTCCATAATGTGTGATAAGCAAATAATGGTAGCATTCCCAAGTTTGTTCACCTGTATGGTGTCTGTGGTATATAAGCTTACTGGGGGCCAGTCCCTAGAGTACACTAAGAAAACCAGCAAATTTGGTGTTTCTGATTATTGCCTTACTGTATGTGTCCTGCTTTTTGTTACGGCAGAGACACAAATGGGTTTCCTTCTGGGTTTGTGAAAGAGAACAGCTTTACAAAAAAACCCACTAGTAGCTAACAAATAAGCAGCTCTGAAAAGATTGTTTTTAGTGAAAGTTTCATTTTGATTCCACTATTTGAATTGCTTAGTAATGTTTCTTTACAAGTATCTGTTAACTTCCTTGGTATCACCCTGAGCAGCTGGCTGTGTTACAGCTGGTTATTTGTAAGGAAATTCTCCAATGACTTAATTACCAAGAGCATTAAAAACCCTTACATTCTTCAACTTGGATATTCTGTTCTGAGTCTTGAAACTGTTGTTCTAATATCAGGATGAGAGTCCAGGTAAGAATCTGGAGCAAGGGTCAGGTTCTTTCCTTCTGTAGTTGCAAATAATCCCTCTGACAAGGTGAAGATATTAAAAAACCCAAACAAAACCCCAAAACCAAAAGACCACAGAAAAAGCTCTAGAATCCATCTATTTTAAATTGCTATTAAAAATTTAAATGTTTTATGACAATGATTCTTTTTTCACTAGCTGTGCTGTGATAACTTGACATGTAGGTTTTTGGTCTATAAAGTCATGCTGATGTGGTTTATAAATTTGTCAAGCTTTATTTAAGCCATGCCTCATTTCATACATTAATGAGATATGTTTAAAACTGCGCGTATTCATGCCTTTCAGGTATGTCTACTCTCATAGAGACTGAAAAGCAGGATAGATTAGTCCTCAGTAATCATCGTGTCCTCACATAGTACTGACAAGCTAGACTAATCATTTGGAAATTAGTTTGGGCATTTCTATATTGCAGGAAGATTGCCAAAGCTTACTGAGAAGGAATTAAAGTTCTCTTTCCTCCTTCCTCCTCATCTTCTTCTTCATTGCTTCAGTAGCTCTGACAGTCTTACTGTGTAGTTCCCCTCCTGCCTCCCCTCTACCTGCCTACATCTGTTTCAGGCTATTTCAGTCCTGGGTATCCTCTTGTTCTCATTTTGCACTCTTCATGGTTTCTTTCTTCTTCTTCTTCTTTTTTAATTAGTTTTTTAAATACATTGCGTAGTGAATGAGATAAATGCAATCTCAAATCACCTGAATAAGCAAAGGGCATATGTTTTTCCCTAGTGCTGGGATTTCCAGAGTAGCTCAGAATTGCATGGCCAGCTTTCAGTGGCCTTTGTCTCCAGACTCCCATGCAGAGAGCCTCCTTTGCAAACATCACCCGGAATTTATATGCTCACATAGTATTCCACAGTCAGCAACTCCCTGAAGGACTGTTTCTCACTGACAAATTGTGCAACCCCTAGTCAGACTCCTCCGGGGGTAAAGGTGTTCCCAGCCAAACACCTTCCTCCTTGCCTCAGTTAAGGTGGTCTCTTAATTGTGTTGCTCTGATTCTGTGTGGAGTCATGCTCTGAGCCATCTGATTTCAACATGAACAGTCTCCACTGTTGAGTTGTCTTACTGCATAATAGCAGGTGCATGCCTCAGGCCTGAAGAGAGCAGGTGTTATCTTAAAATTATTTTGGTGATGGAGAAACTACAATGTAGGACAATATCCTAAGAGGTTTCTCAGCATAAAATGACTGCCTGTGATTGCTGTTTAGAAAAGTGCTAGATATAGGTTACATTCTCTCTTTACCCTAATATCTAAACATAATATACTATATAGAGAGAAACTTGAGGACATTTTAATTATGCCAGAGGATTCTGACCTGACAGATTAATATAAACATATTAATGCATTTGCAGTGTTGGGGAATGAAATCTGATACCTAAAGAGTTTTCTGTTTGCTAAATCTGGTTATAATTATGGTAAAACAGACTATATGCAAGAAATATTGTGGTGATGACATAATATATGTCTGAAATGATGTAGTGTTTTCACAAATCACAAGGTGAAGGGATAGCTTATCTTCAGATTTTAGCACTTGCCTCTGCAGTTTGAATTATATTGTATAATCTTTGCTTCCATTCTGAAAATTGTCTGCAGTCACATATATTTAATTTAGGAGAAAAGCACATAAAGTAAATTAGGTTAAAAAAGCGATCTCTGCATTTTGTAATGTTGATTTAATAGAAAGCAGCCCAAAAAATATAGTAACGACAGGGCATAAATGTTAGCATTATGTATAAATAAATGTCAGGCATCAGTTTCCTTCTAAATTTTTCTTAAGAACTGAGTTAGGATGGATGTCCCTTGTGACAATAAGTACAGAACATCTGACAAATGCCTGGCAAACAAGAAGTTTATCAGAAAGCAGGTTACAGGAAATGATATAACATTCGACACAGATCTCTCTTGAGTAGTCTTCCCTCATTTTCCTCCACCAGCTCAGTGCAGATGATATTGATTGTAATGATGGACATTTTAGGCCCCCTGGAGAGAGAGGGCTGGGAACTGGAGAAAACACACATCTGGGCAGTTTCTAAGGAGCCTGGGGAAAGCCCAGTAAAGAAACAGAGAAAAAGAAGGACCAGATGGTGCCCTGACTACCAGATTCAGAAACTGAAGATTTTCTGTTTAAAAAAAAGTTCCATTTTTATATCCTGATAAGATCCATGAAGAAGTTAGAGGTTGCAGTACTTGACGCAAAGGAGATGGACCTCTTACATATTAATTGTCCCTTTCTCCTTCGTCTTAAGAGCTTCAGATGATTATGAGGTGTAAAACCATAAAGAACTAATTTAGCCGTTAAATGTGAGAAGCTGGTACACTCTGATTTTCTGATTGAATTTTGGTAATAAGTGTACAGCTTTGACAAGTCTAGTAAATAGGAAAGTATTATATTATTTTTTATTATCTCATGAACTGCGAAGTTACTTCTTGAACTGTAGTTCCCATTTTCTCTTTGAATTATTGTTTAGCTAGACTTAAACAATATATATTCTGATTATAGATATAATATTAAGGAAAGAATAAATTATGCTTTTAATTTACAGTAAACCAAGATTAGGATCAATAATTTAATTTTCAGGTGTCTTAAAGATGTCTATGAAATATATGTGATTATTCTTGCAATTTAATCTGTATTTTTAGTAAATTTTAAAGACAGTCACACAGTGATGCTTATTGCTCTATTGAATAATAAATTAACATATGAAAATGTGTTTTTGTGGGGAATGGTTGATTTTGTCATTGAGAAAGCTGAACTCTGATAATTTCATATTTACAGAATCCATCCTCTTAATTTTGTGATCAAAACTGTTAATGAAAATTGTAGTGTTTATATTGTCTATGTGTAGTGGTTATATCTTCTGCAGACTTCATCTTGGGAGCAGGAGGGAAAGGCTGTCCTAGAAGGGAGAAAGAAGCTGGGACAATAGTCCACACAACAGGTGCAGTCAGTTTTGTTCCAATCACTGATTTTGGCAATTGAACACTAGGGTCCTGAGAGCAGCTTTAGGGCTGCAGCCTCTCCCCTGCCCTGATGACTCTGCACAGTGTTTCTAATACTTTCACAAAGTCAGCAGATTTAAAAAACAAACAAATAAAAAGATTCTAATGCTAGGTTTGTCCAAGTTCATACTTACCGTGTTTTCATAGACATACGATTTGATTCTCACAAGAAAGGAAAAGTTGAAAAGTGGGTGGCTTCCCTGATGGGTGGCTGGTGAAAAGCTTGAGAACACCTATAAAAATGTATGCTCCTGAGTGCTGCTTACATTTGTGAAATTTTAAAGATATATTTGAAGTCAGCTAAGTGTGAAATATGGTTCTGAGGTGATTCAAATTTTGTGAACCACAGCAAAATTGGCCAATAAAATGGTAATAATAGTAAGAAAGAAAGTTACAAAATGCTTGTTAAAAGCATTACTCAACCCAAAAAATGTTTTTTACAAATCTGCAATTGTCTTCGACACGGTTTTTAGCTGTAATATCTCAGAATAACTTACTCAGAGTATTTTTAATATACTGAAAAAATAAATTATTATAACCGTTTGGTATTCTACACATTGTTCCTATTTAATTTCTTACTATTACTAAAAGGAGCCTAAAAGAAATTAAAATGGGGTTTGATAGCTACCTGGATTTATCTGTGCTTTGAACCAGGCATGTATATTTCCAATTCTGTTAATTTTTATGTTAAATACTTGGTGTCTATATATATTATTTATAAGTACTATATTTTGTTGTATAGTGAGAAAATGGCATGCCAAGATTCTTCTTTCCGTAACTTCAAGCCTTGCAGGGATCTACTAGGGAATATAGATAAACAAAAATTTCCTATAGAACTCTATAGATTCTGGTCGTGGAGATTTAGTTGGTGAATTTTAAATGCCCATAATATACAGAGTGCAATACCCTGAAATGTCAATTCTTACCTACCTTTAGTTCCTGTGGTACATTTGAATATCACACAGTGGATATGTTTTATTTTTTGTTTTGCTTAGGTTAAACATCCAGACAGCCTGTTCTATGTGCTCCAACCATTGCTTGCATCAATGAAGTTGTGAAGTTTAAATTACAAATACTATTTTAAAAAATTACATACTTTTAGAGTAATTTTGTTAGGTGCATTCAACAGAAATAATGGCATCTAAATGGCATCTAATTTTATTGTGGTTTAGAGTTTGGCAAGTCTGTGAATGCTTCTGCCAGCTGGGCCAGGCTGTTTAAGGAAAAAGCCACTTTTCTTTCTAAACATCTAGTTGAATTTTCTATGAAAATCAAGTTTTTTATTACAAGTAACAAGGATAGAATAAAAATGGCTAATTCTTTCTTGTTTGCCCTTTGTTAATGCGGCAAATTTTCCAATGACTGGAGCTTTCACAGAGCTATAGAAAACTGAAAATTTTTATTTGGTTGGAAAATCTCATTTAAAAAATTGCAAAAAAATGTCAGAACTAAGTTGTATTTGTTTGTTTGTTTTTTCTTTATTTGTTTGTTTGGGGTGGGTTGCAGAGGGGAAAGACTTCAGATTCTTAATATTTCAAGTTGGCAGCATCCTGTTAAATTGTTTTGTGAGAGCTGGGAGTTTGCTGGCTGATGAATGCATGCTCTGTACTGTGTGATACCATGCATATAAAATGGTTTATTGAGCAAAATAAACAATTCTCTGCAGTCTCCATCAGACAACTTGCATTTCTCTGCAGTCTCATACTGACAGCTATGACCAGCCAAGCAAACTCTACCTGTGCATTTGCAATGGCTTCTCTCTATTTCATACAATTTAACCCTAAATGCCTCCTTAGTTGTGCACACCTGTCACTTGTTTCATTAGTTGGAATTTTTTGATACTCTAATTATGTGTTATGTTACACACAAAGTGTACTTTACAGTAAGATTTACCCGTGAAGCTTAAGCTGCCATAGACCCTCTGCTTATTTGTCTAATATCTCATGTGAAACAGTTGTTATTTCCTAATTAGTATGCATACAATTTTTCTAACCATAATTTTCAGTTAGCATAGGGAGGACTGAGGTAATGTGTGCTTTTTAGTTATTGCCTTTAAAGGAACAAAATCCATGCAATTTATTTTCATCATCCAGTTTTCTTATTTTTTAAATGCAAAAGTGGCACTTACAGAAACACAGGGACCCTAATTTAAAAAAAGTTATATTCTTATTTCAGGATTTATTTTTTCCCTGCTAAGTACATTGTTTTATTCAGTCCTTACCACTTATTCTATGCCTTTTATTTACTTGTGTCAAAATGGATAGGAAGAAAATAGCAGATAGCAGAGCCACTGTAATTTCATCCTATATGTCAAACCAGCTTTTAAACTTTAAAATGGTCTTGTTTTTCTGGTACACAGTTATTAACAGGAAAAGATTCTGTAGTCTTTCAGCATCCTTTGTTACTGCTAAGTATCCTGAAACTAAAATGAGCAAAACCTGTACCTTGATGATAGCTCTGTGATTCTGTGCTCATTATTTCCAAAATCTGCACAGAGTCAATATTCAGATGGAGATGAGAGGCTGATTAAAATCAAGGTAATCTTTTTAAGGTATCCAATATAAACAATATTCTGTTGACAGTTACTTGGTAATTTTGTGATAATGAAGTAAATTCAGAAGCTAAAAAGAGGTGCATAAAGACGAGTGTGTTCAAAGCTGTTGTGCCATTTCTGTGAGGGACCTTTCTGTGTCATTTCTGGTTCAACACTCATGGGAAGGGAAAACTCTTCAAAGAGTTTATCTTATGACAGGTAAATTTGAAAACATTTTAAAAATGGGAGAAGTAGTCTTATTCCTGATCTACATCAAGACAATTAATAATCAGACAAGTTTTTTGCTTTTAGATGACCTCTTTGCAAAAGCCCACTGAAAAGGGTCATTTTGTTAAAGAGAAACCCAGAGCCCATGCAAAGAGGAAGACTGTACGGAGGTACAGACACAGTGATGTGTTTTTCTTTATTGCTTTTGAGGTAGCTGTGTAATGGTATCCTGGATTAGTGATAATAGGAAAATGCCAGCAGGAGACTGGGTCACTGTTCTATTTTCCTTATTCTTTGATGGTATTAGGAAGAAAAGCTTTCATACAAAAAATTTAACTAATGAGAGGAACACTTGGGTTTTTGAAAGTTTACAATACACAATGTTTTTCCACTAATGAGATATTAAAATTTTATCATTTCCATTTGACAACCTTCTCAGCACTCTCATGAATTAAAATCCAACTCTACTTCTCTAATAAAATTGTTAATTAATGACTATTGTGAACTTCTATAGCATGGATCAATATTTATTTTCTGAATTGGCATCCCATTAAACTTATTAAAATAAGCAATCTGGTCATAGAAAACATACTTATGTTTCAATTGAGTAAGAAGCTGATTTAGTCTTACTGCTGTATTTTGAGAATTTGAGGACTCTAATGGAGACTAAGGCCTGCAAAAGGCAGTGAATAATAGTTTTTATGGTTTTCTGTCAAAGAATTCAGCATGAGGAATAAGAATATTTCAGTTATTCCAGTCACTAAGAGAACAATTAAGTCTTTGAGTAACTCCCTGTTCTTGGCTCCTAAAAGCAGATTATTTAGGCCCATTTTGGACACATTTAATCACAGACTGTGTGCAGAGAGTCAGACTACATAATGGCACTGAATGATCAGACACTGACTGCAATTCATTGCCTGCATGGAAGTGTCCAGCACTATGTGAGATGCCCTCAGGGTATCCAAGATCTCTGTGAAGAACTGGGAAATATGACACAAGACGATTGGGAGAACCTTACTCTTCTAGCACAGCATCTGAAGGCCAAACCAAAAGCCCTAAAGCACCTGAAATGTATGGGCAAGTGTATCAACACCTCCAGACAGAGATTTTACAAATTAACAGCTTGCTGTTTTTATTGGAGCTCTAAGTGGATAGATAGTATATTTTGAAAATTTTCTTTTCATGCTTCCTTGCCTATGCTTTCCTTCCCAAGCTATCTTCTCATTATTGACCCTTTTTCAGTTTTGGGGATTTCAGGATTTAGGTGTTTGGGTTTTTTTGGTGGTGTGTTTTTTTGGTTTTTTTTGGTTTTTTTGTTTTTTTTTGTTTGTTTGTTTGTTTGTTTGTTTGTTTGTTTGTTTGTTTGTTTAATTTTTTTTTATTTGGAAGTGGCATTTTGCCTTGGCAGATATACATATTAGTTCAGTCTAAAATATTTCTTTCCTATATTTCACATTTGTAAATGTTTTACAAATTCTGGAAGATAGTTTTGTTGGTTTATCTATTAGTTGAACATGAATGCTGTCCATAATTGTAAAAGGGGAGAGTGGCCTTTGATGTGTGTTTTTAATATAATAAATTAAATAGGCAACATTTATGAGGCAGCTGTTGTTTGTAGTCATGAATGATTGCTCAGAAACACAAGGTAAAAGCACTGATCAGAAGCAAAAATTTGATTTAGTGAAAGAGAAAGTCACTAAAGAAAATTCAAATGTTAGCTGGTGCAGTGGAAGGTTCTCTGTTTTATATGGTAATGAATAGCTCTCTCCAAACGGGGCCCTTGCCTTCCCTACAATGAGTGCAGATGGGAAGGCTTAATAGCTAAAGGACAGCTGATGACTGTGCATCTCTAAACTAATGCTATTTTCTGATCATGGCTTACTATCTTAGTGCATTTTCTATAACAGAACATGTACTTTAATTAGAAACAAGTTGCAATGAAAATGTCAGAAACAAAAATATTTTATTACCTCCTCTTTTGCAGATTTTCTTTTCTGATATAAGTGATGAGCACCCATGATACAGAATTTGGTCTACATATCTGCAAGACGAATTTTTAAATCAGCTGGCTCTTGCAATAAGGACCTCACATGGGAATTCCATGTGAACTATTGCTTATTAGAGCTTTCCTGATTTCTAGTGTCACTTTTACAATGTTAGCTGGTGCCAGCACACAACTGGAGAGATGTTGATTCATGGAAGCTTTATGGGCTTATCAGTGTAAGAATCAGTACCTCAGAGACTCAGAAATATATGCAAACTCTACTGTTCCAATGCCCACAAATCTCAGACAGGTATTTCAACTGAAATTCTTGTGTGTTTTTTTTTCCTGTTGAATGGCTAAGTAGAAAGTGAGAGATTGTTGCAGAAATAAAAGTGGTTTATTTTCAGTGACAGAGAAAGTGGGAAAGGAGGCCATAGGGACTGTTCTAATCTCTCCTGTATGGTTATAAGTGAATACATCCATTTTTATCCTTCTCTTTATTTTTTTTTTTTGTCCACCAGGAAAAAAAACCAACTAGTGCTTTATCTATTGTCCATAGTTTCCTGAATTGAGTCTCTTTCCTATGGACCTCTGACAGGCAGAGTCAATTAAAAAAAATGAATTTCTATTGGGAATTACCTTGCTTTTCCCTGATTTTGATTTTTAAGCAAAGGTTATTACACTAATCAGTGCAAAATAAGGAAAATGCTAACATGTGATGTAGCGTGTAACATCTAATAATCTGCAGGTGGAACAGATGTGTCTGTTTTCTGCTGTTCAAGTGCTGTACATAACAAACATAATAACCATGCAGTTAAGCTGTGTTTGCTTTTTTCCTCATGAGAGGAAGGTGAGGATGCTGGAATACAAAATGGGTTTCCATTGCTTCACCTGCTCTCTCATACATTTCCCAGTACACTTGTGCATCTCCTGTTACCCTTTGCTTCCTACCATCTCTGTGGACTAGATCTCCTGAAAAGAATTGCTTAAGCAAAGAAATATTTATGATTGACAATTCATTTTTCTGCCCTTCCTCAGAATTGAAAGTTTTGGTCTCAGTAGAGAGAAATAAGAACAAAGTTATCCCCTTAGAAGAGACTTGCAAAGTGTTGGACCTTTTTCAGCATGGATGTTACTTCATTTAGTCTCAGTGAGAAGAAACAGGACAGTAGCTATCCCACCCCAAAGTAAGGAGGAATATATAGGAGGAAATAGAGACAGTAAAAGACCTTTGGTTGTAAGTCTCTGAGACTGATGGAATAAAAAACCCACTTGCACAAAACCATTTTAAACTAAAAATGTAAGTTTTTCAAATTACTTTAATGAATATTAAAAGGATCTTAACTGGGAAAGAAATTTTATCGTATTGTAGGGGTATTAATCAGTATTAGAAACAAATCTTCCGTATGTTCCAATTCCAACAGTTATATCTATGTTCTGCCCAAATTATTTTTAAAAACCCAAGCATTTTTTTTAAATTTTAGCCTGTGTTTATCTGAAAAATAAAGTACAAGAGGCTTTTAAGCACTGTGATTGTTGGGATGATCATATGAGTTAAATTATTTGGTTGTTTTTGAACCAATTTTCTTTTCTTAGGTTGTTAGAAGCCTACATGTTTAAATGCCAATCTAATCCAGTGGAGCTGGTTTCATACATACCAGGGACAACTGAAATCCTTGGAGCATTTGAGATAAATACAAATTATGTAAGAGATTTTTTTAAAAGGTTTTAAAGGAACTATTGTCAAACTAATTTGATGTCTGAGTAATAGTAACTTTGTTTCTCAGAGGATTCTTTTATATTCAGGGATACTCAGCGTAAGTGCTTTAAAATTAGACAAAAAAATGCCGTGATACATTGCAAAGGCCTGGAATTTCTATTTTAAACATGAAACTCATCTTACCCTTAACAATGGAGCCAGAAGCAACTCTCCATAAAATACAAATCCTGCTGTTAAACAAGTGCCCTGTCTTGGTGTGTTGCCTGGCCCTTGTTTTTACTGAACAGCTGTGTTATGATCCAAAAGCACATGGAAACCACGGGTCCTCTTTGTGCTAGGCAAAGTACAAACTTGTAAGAAAAGGGACAGTCCCTTTACAGGTGTGCTCTGCTTTGCATAGGTGCTATTGTGACCTAAAATCCTTTAAACTTTGTGTTTATTTACCTGTGCTATCTGTAATATACCTAGGAGTTGCTGTTCATTATCTTTTGAGTGAGCCATTAATTATCTTTCAGACAAACTTTGTGTTATGGTAGTAGCAGCTGCAATACCACTGAAATGCAAATAGCATCTGGAGAACCCTATCGGCTGCATGATGATCTGGATCCTGGTTTGGTTTTGTGCTTTGTCTTCAGACCCTTTCAAAATCTTTTTATTAAAAGACACACTGAGTGTAAATTACCACTCAAAGTAGGGCCATAAATACGTCTTTGTCCTATTCTTGGGAAATTTTTTTGTATGATCTTGGTTCCTTTCATTAAAAAAAAAAAATCCAAAAACTTAAAAAACAACTTCAGTACAAATATCTTTGATAATGATGGTTAATGTTTTTCTATGATATAAGAGAAAAATAATGAGGCCATCTCAGGAACCACAGCATTAGCAGCAAAAGTACAACTTCCATAGAGTTTGCACTTTGTATTTGAGGTGTTTTTGGTGGTAATATTTAAAAATTAATTTTTAGTTCTGTTTTCTTCAACCATACATTGCTGGGGGCTAAAACCTAAAGTCTGGGATAATCACTGCTATCCTACACTCATCAGCCCCTTAAAATAAGAGGGCTTCTTCATACAGTGCGACAAAGTCTTGGGGTTGCTCCAGTTTTTGATTAATATTATTACAGCATTTTATTCTCCTGATATATATGTTGTTTTTTTTTACTTCACCTCAGATTTTATCTTAGTAGGACTTAATGCAGCTTGCATGTGTCACGGTGTGACTTGTGTTTGCCAATTTTAATATATTTAGTTTCCTTTAGAGATAGGATTCGGGAGCAGAGGCAAGGCAGGCTTAAAACTTAAAAGGGTATAAGAAGAAATTTATTAATAGCACAAAAAGAATTCAGAATAAGATTCCTAGATTGTTCCCTTCTTCCGTTTCTTTCATTCCACATTTCTTAACAACAACATACAGAAAACACTTCAGTCAGTTACCTACTTAAATAATCATTTGAGTTCACTTAGAAAGAAAAGTTCATTTTTTGGTTTAGGCTTAAGGAGTGTCTTCACTTTCACACTCTGCATCCACTTGGACCTACAAAACCATGAATTTCCTCCCATCTCCACAGTCCTTCCAGAGCTGTGCTATGGGTTATGTTACACACTTGGGGTACCACTTTTAAAGGCAAGCAAAATTCTCTTCATCCCTTTTTCTATTAAATGTCTCTCTTCATATTTTCAGTCCCAAAACAGAGAGCCCCATTTCCTCAATGCCAAAAGGTCTTCTTTTCAAGCACTTAAACCTCCCCAACTATATTTTACAGTTTAAAGGAATTTTAGTGTAGTCACAGTTTCCTTATAACCCACAAAAAAGGTTTTCAGCTACTTAAGAGTGGCCACTTTTCAATCTCTTCCCATCTGGAAGCTTAGCTTTCATTTCACTGACTTCAGTGGAGTTCCTCTTCAGTCTTCTCATTCCAGGGAGCTCGGGAGATCTAAAGTCTTATCCAGACATTAAAAGGGTTAAAGTTGCATGCAGAACGTGAAGAAGCTGGGCCGGGCTGTTGCTGGAAAAAACTCTAAGCCACGTATAGCCGAGCAGGAGCAGAGCCAAGCCGAGCAGAGCCGGGAGCTGCATGGAGCCAGCCAACCACCAAATCAGCCTCCCACTGGTCCCCAGATCCCACAGGGGAAGCTCCCAGAGGGGACAGCCCCTCCATTAGCCCAGGCGGCTCCGCCCCCCACCCTTCCGTGTGGAACCAGCACAGCATGTAACGCATAAATTGTCAAATAACGAAAGGTCAAGACTTTTCGCATATAGACCGATGATACAAATACCTGCCTGAAACACTTATTCATTCAAATTGCATGGGAATATAGTGCAAAAAGAATATCAGCTCAGATCTAGTTTTGACACTAGACAGATTTTGATCTGGGTTAAAACATATGTGTTTGAAACTAATGTCAGTGGCACTTATCTTAGATTTATATCCATATAATTGAGAAAGTCATCTGATCCTCCACGGCTGATCTGTCCCCTAAGATCTCCTTTACTTGTCTCATGCACCACAAAGATTGTCCCTGTTGTCTCATATATAAGCCATTAGACACACGTCTCTCTTTGATCAAGTTATGTTTGCCATTTTTGTATCAATCTTTACTAGTCCAACCCTGCTTATTGCTCTAGTTTATCTTAAAATTTTTCAATGGCAGTCAGAGCAAGTGAGAGAAATGTCAGGATAGTTTCATCTAACCCATTCTGATTTGAGTACATATATTCATCACTGCTAAAAAAATGTATGGGTTGAATTGTTATTGTTGTTACCATTTCCATGTTCAAAAACATACTGAATAGGAGTCAGAAGTCTTTGCAAAATAGAGGGATATGTAGGAAGAGTCCCTTAATGTTGAGAGTACTGGATAAATATTTCTTAGGTGTCTGAGAGCTAGGTAACCTGTGAGGAGAAGACTGCTCGGCTGTCCAGTCCTTGTTTCCACAGCCTTTTGCTCTATGCTTTGGTGGATAATTCAGTCATGCTGGGAGGGGTTTCCAAATAAGGTATAAATGATCACTTTCCATCATGCTTTTGTAAGGTCCATCATGGCAGTAGGGGTGAGCTAGGCTAGGTCTAGGAAGCTGCTGAACCATCTTTCATGAGATATGGCTTTTATTCATCCACTGTGATCTTAAAACGCTTAACATAATCATCCCTGTTACAATAAGCTACTGGTAAAATTAGTGGAGGATTATAACATTTTCAGATTACAGCTCAGTTAACTGAAGATGTGAGCTATCTTCTGGACTGGCCAGTTGATCTCTGTTTTAAGCCAGAAGCCCAGACTAGCTTGGTTTCTTCCCTGAAATATCTTGAATTCTAGAACTCATGTCTCAGTGCTTTGCAGTAAAAAGAGGCTAATGTGATATTGCTTTGTTACATACAAAATGAAGCAAATACTTTTAAAATTGTGGAGATATCCATATATCTAGGATTGATGGGGCTATTTTCTTCAATTTTAGATCAAGTGCTGGAAGTACTAAAGAAAAGATTTTCTGAATATTAATGGTTGTAGAATATTTGAAGATGTAAAACTGAATAAATGATTCTCTTGTGTTATTTTTGTTACTTTTTAGTGGAAAAAAGAGAAATTTGCAATATTGTGAACAAGGTGAAGTAATACAAGAGTGATTTTCAGTACATTGATTTTGCTTTATGATAAAGGAAGTGTCAAATGGTTCAGTGCTCTTAGGTGTACATGAGTCACACTTCTGTTCATCTCATTTTGAAGTGAAATGCTCTGGAAATTGAGTATATGAGCAATGCTAGATCGTCAAGAAGATACTGGTAGAATGAAGTAAGTTGCTTGAAATTAATTATTTGGGAAGTGCTTTGCAAAGCAGAACTGTAAAGGAGGTAAAATTTTCAACTGGCTTATTAAAATGTGAGCACATTATATTAATCAGTGAATTAGTGATTAATATCCCATTTTATTTTCCTGTAAAGTACAAGAATCTGAAAAAGTACATCTATCTCCAACATACATAGACTTCAAATGCTTAGCCTGTCAAGATGTAGTTTGGTTATTCATTAGGGATTTAATCTATTTTTTTACTTGTGTTTTGAGCTGCCTGATATACTGAAAGTTGTGTATTTTCCAGCTAGACTTCCTACATATTTGTCTTCTGTATTTGTCTTTGCCTTCAAATGAATTTTTGGAAAATAATCTTAATTTCTCATTTAATTTGTTCCTTCTGTCTCTTTTTAAGACATTTGTGTCCAAGCTAAAAGAGCAAGTGCACACAGGTATGATCTTTGATAGCACTGAAGTGCCTTAATGTTTGAATAGCTTGCATGTGTGTTTAAGAGAGATCTGAGTTAACCCGCTCCTTTAATGGTTTCAGACACTAAATATCAAAGCACACAAAACAAAAAGAAAACCTGCTCCTTACTGTGCTGTCCTCATGATATTAGACACCAAATGCCATTTTAAAAAAATAATTTGGTGTCAAAGTCACTTACATTTCTTGTACTCCAAACACCTTCATAATTTCTACAATTCAATGTGCATTAAACTTATATGCTATACATAGTACATTTTTTGGTGGAGGCTTTTCACTGGAAGATTAGCAGGGTTGGAGATGTCAGGTGTTCCCGGGGGAATCTTGGTATGGCACAATAAACAGGCCCATGGGGTGCACTGAGTATATTTATCCCACATTATTTAAAGCCAAAGTTAATGTGAGCTGTACATGGAATAAATTTGTCTCTGTAGAAACCAGTGAGTTTATAGGCATTAAAAATCCCAAGGGTTAAGCAAGCAACCAGAGCAGGGAATCTCAGCATCATGGTTTTTGTTCTGCCTTTGCTCCAGACTAATTTGTGCCTTGAGTTGTACTCAGGTACTAGTGTGAGTAGAAAAGATCATCTCTGCTGCATTTGTCACTTGCATTGTGAAGGGTATTGTAAGCTGAGGTACCAAACATTTTGAGTGTGCAAATAGTCAGCATTGCCTAAGCCATTACCTCTTGAGGATGTGTGGCAGTAGAGATGAAATGCTGCACGGGGTCATGCTGGTGTGTTGTGCTATGCCCAACTCTGTCTTCAAAATCCTGTGGTCTGTTTGCTATATATTTACCCTCTGTGGTAAATTGTGCAGTGCAGCGTGGAGCAGTTATCTTCAGGAGAAATCATTTCACTCTGAGTCAAATTTAAGTGAGTGGTGGCAGGAGAAACAGTAGGTTCAATCAATAACCTCCCTGTCTCCCCCTTTCCATACAGGGAATGACTTGTATGCCCAGATTCTCTATGTTTCTCAATTAAGAAGCTATGAATTGAAAACTGGCATCGACTTTTCACAATAATGCAAGGTCTAGATCCCCTTGGGTTTTCATCCCTCCTGCAGCTGAACACTTCAGCCTTCAAAAATTTGCTTTGGCTTTTGAAGTAGGGATGTCATATCATTTTACAATAGTGAGTGTTTCTTTCCACTTGCAGCTATGTGGAAGTCACCACAGGGACCAAAATTGTTCAAGTGTTCAGCAAGAAAAGCTATATCACATTAATAAATCTCTAAGTCAAATCTGAAATAAAAGCCATGCAGCAAACCGGAAAATGAATTTTATTTTAAATCGAAAAGAGGATCAGCAGATATAGCCTGGGATTTGGAAATGATTAAGTGTAGGATTCAGTTAAGAAGTTTCACCTCTCAAGAAAATATAAAGCAAACATTCTTATTCCTGACCTATAGATCTTCACTGTGTTCAGAATAATAAAATGACTGATCCAATCACATATTGATGCAGAAGATCTTGGAGCATTTGCACTGAGACATGAGCCAATAATAGATTTTGTGGTTTCAGCTTTTCTTTCCTGGTTAGACCATGTTTCAGTTTCAGCTCCTCTCCCCCTGAATTGTAAGTCCTACTGGTAGCTGTTGAAATGTGCTGAAGGTTGTATTTCACCTTATCTTTGCTTACATCAGCGGGAATCTTGTGTAAATTAAGATTGCAGTCCTGAAGGTCCAAGGGTGCTCGCTTTATTTCTTGTCTTTTAGACTCATGTTCAGTGAAAAGACTGAGATTCAGAAGGAAATGTATTGAGGAAAATATATAAATCCAATGTCCTAAGTGGATATAATTAGAAAACTAAATTAATGGTGTTTCTTATTGATTCAATTCAATGTGTACTTGCAGTTTTCAGCTTTGAATCCTAGGAATATTTTCAAAGCCTACTTAATCCTATCTTCTAGAGAGTCTTTCCTACACCAGCTATTAACCAGATTTTCCATCATCTTGTCTTGTCACTCACTACTTGGCTTTGAAGTTTGGATCATGGGTTTCTCTACCATAGCCAAAATGACTTATAGAACTTTTCCAAATTTAAAAGCTGCTCTATTGGTAACATTGTTGAATCTTGACTAGTGGTGCAGATGACTTAATCATATTTAGTTCTTATTTCTCTTTACTTTGTTGTCTAAGGAAATGACTGACTTAACATAGCCTGTAGGATATGATGAGGTGGTAGAAAAGGTATTTTGAGCACTAACATATAATCCCAAAATATCCCTAATCTCACTGTGCATGAATTATGCATTTGCACAAATTCCATCAATTCCATCCATTCAAATTTGAATTTAAAAAAAAACACATGATGGAGAGTAACATTTGGCATTTCCGGATGTTGATGCTTATATTTTTGATGTGAAACTGCTTCTTTCACTCCACAGAAGAATCTGATAGATTGGAGCACTGTCCTCAGTCTGCTGCAAAATACAGAAATACATGACTTAACTATTAATCCCAGTCTCCATCTACCACTGGAGGTTTTCACTGACTAGCCCCTTCTCAGAAACAAAATTATAAGGAGCAAAATTTATATTTTTAGACATATATACACAGACTGCATGAGGGAGCTTTTCTCATGGGGAGACAGTTTTTTTGAGAGTGGTGTCATGGTCAGGTATTTTGACCTTTGGGAACAGGAGACAAAATTCCTCTCTCTTTGTAGGATCCCTATGCTTTTTCAAAATTTCTCCATGATCTCTCTCCTGCCTTTAATTTTCCTTTTGTGATGAATTCTTATGACTGGAAACTGCATTTTATCTGCTGTCATGCCCCACTGAAGGAAAGTACAGGAAAGTTTTTAGCTCATATTTCAGCGAGACATTTGGTGGGCAAAATTCTTGCTTTGGCATTTTCCTGTGAACTGGAGCAAGGGATGCTGCACTTTATATTATTTCCATTAAGCTTTGTAATATTTAAGACAGAATCACTGAAGCAGTGACCTCTGACTCTGACAAAAATTTTTTCAAGCCAAAACTCTTCCCAAGAGCGCAATACATAGATTAGCAGATCTGTCAAAACTGGCTTTAAACCATCATTGGCCTTCCTAAAATTCACTTATGTATTATTTACCTTTCATTGACCTGTTATAAGTACATCTCCACTGAACAATTATACCAGAATCTAAAATTCAGGAAATAATGATTTTCTTTGTCTAGAGCATCCACCTAACATCATGAGACTGTAGCTTGGAAACTACTGCAGATAATTGTGGGATCCAGCTAGCTGTGAGATTTTGTCTAGTTGTGTTGAAACAATTTACTGAAACACTGATGTTAGGATTCTTTCCTCCACCAAAATAAAAAGGTAATGTAAAGTAGTGTCATAGAAAAGGATACAAAACAGAGATACTTGTTTTACCTTAATGTGAAAAGTAATAATACTAAAACATCCTGCTGCATCAATTCTGCTCTTAAGAGACTTAAGCATCTGGAAATAAAGTTGTGCTAGTCCTAAGCTTTTTTAATAGAATTTGGTTCCTGAAACTGGGAGAATGTAAAAAAAATGTGCTTACTTTAGCTTACTGATGAATAAAGCATTTATTATTAATTAATGCTTGGGAAGAGAATAATGTGGTGATGTCTTGCAAAGATCAAAGGGCATGAATCTTTTAGGTCTCAATTCACATGAAATTTATTCATGTACTGAACTTTATCTGGAGAATTAATGCCATGAAACAGTACTGATGTTGGATGGGGAATTCTGAAAGTAATTCTGGAGATAATATTTCAGGATAAACTACTGTTTGGATTAAGAAGAAATATGAGTATTATGTTAACCTTGGTTTTCAACATCCTTCATCAAATTATCAATTTATTACTTTTGCTGCAGGCAGTTTCTTCTTTCAGTATACCCAGATACCTCAGGAGGAATGCTGCTGAAATTGGATTGAGCAACCTGGCCTGAAATAAATTTGACTCTCCACTCTGAATGGCAGGTTACACCAGAGGATATCCTGAAATCCCTTCCAACCTGAATTATTCTACCATTCTATGTTATAATGATGAGACACTGGAACAGGGCCCAAGTAACCAAGGATGTGTTTGAAATTTCAGGTACACTGGAAATGCAAACAGTTGCCACAATACAAGATGAAGTAAAATTGTACCTGTGTCAGCATTAACTGACTTGAATAAAATCTCCTGCTTTTCTAAGAAAACAAAAGAGGAGAAACAGATGGGAGTGAATTAGGAAGAGAAAACATCTGTAACTGTGACGCTTTAACCCATTGAAATATGTGAGCCTGAAAATGTAGCAATAAAAGTTCAGGGACTTTATTTTAGGAGGAATTAGGTGCTAGGAGGTATTTTCTAAGGTTGGAAGTTACACTGGCCTGAAGAATGACAGCAGGGCAGTCAGCTCTGGAGTGTTGCATCAGTGATTCTGCACACCACAGCCTAAGCCAGAGCTGCTGAAATGTGTTCTCACGACTGGGAATCCAGCTGCTCTCTCTAGGATGCAGGTATGAAACCACAGCTGTGGTTTCATGTCTTGTCCTCTTTTTTTCCTCTTTCTTTCCTCATGACTGGTATTGATGCTATAGCTTAGTGAAAGGTAATTCAAGTATTTTCTTTGCTCAGCCTGACTGACTGACTGACTCACTCCTCTGTCGACAGTCATCAGCATCTGTGCTTTGTGCACTGAACTGAATGACCTTTTCCACCTACTCAGGACAAATACTTTTTTTTCCTTAGCAAAGATAGGCACTTTCTTCACCAAGAGTGAACATGTCAATTTAAAGCTAAGTGGGAAAACTGAATTCTGGCATCCTAGTTCCAGCAGGCAGCCTTAGTTTATATGCCAGCAAGTTGCATGGCATTACAACACATTTTTATTCAAACAAAAATGAATAGTTGCCGTAGTTACCAAAAATCATAAGATGCTATGCAAAACTGGGAAACTAATGCATTATCATTACAGGACATAATTGCCAATGAATAAGAACAGCCTTTCCTTTTGTTTAACCAACTGGGTGGCAACATCATGCCAGTTGCCATTATATGCAGTGCAAAATCTCAGAATCTCAGACAGAAAACTGAACTCTTTATGGAGTGAATAGGTTAACATATAGCTAGTGCATTTGCAGGTATGCCTCAGATACATATATTACTGGAATATTTGTAGACACAGTTATTAATAAAACTGGTACCTTTCCTTTTTCTTATATAAGATAATGTTTTCTTTCTGTTGGGGAGAATATAACTAATTTTCATGACTTATTTTTAAGGCATGAAAAGAAAAAATTTCAAGATTCTGGTAGACACATTTTGACTTTGTAATCTCTCTTGATAGACTACATAAATGACTTGACTTAGTTGAGAATTGCACTGCTGCCAAAATTGGTGAATCCTGAATTTAGCTAAACTTTGGCAATCTAGTTAAAGCAATTGGCATGCTTCTGTTAGCTTGTGTTGATGGGAATCAGGTATCTATGTACAGCTATCTATGCTTGTGTGGCTTCTTTCCACAGCGAATGAGTGACTTGGATTTGCGTGGTCATGACTTATTGGAGAGTCTACTGCCAGAGTTACAAAAATATTTCTGTGAGCAGAAAGAAAGAAAAAGCTTAGGGATGCACCTGTTGATGATCATCTGAGATGATAATAACTACAAAGAGGATTAAATTCTCATTGTACAGAGCTGGTTAGGAGGATGATTTTGTATAGCATGGTTTATCACAGACCTGTACATTTACTATCATTGTGATAACTGGCAGAGAGTCCATAAATGGTTGTACCTGACAGCTATCCTAGGAATAAAATAAATGTAAGTATAAATAAATAGAAAAAAGTGAATATCATAAACACTGGTAGCTTAAATATAGAATATTATTCTGCAAGTCAAGGAGAAGTGAGAAAAAGCTGACTAGAGGAACAAAAGTAGAACAAAATAATTTTTCCAGTGTATTTGGAAAAGAAGCCTACCAGACAGGCTGTACTGTGACAGCCAGATTATAGAACAGCACTCAAGGAGTATGAGGCCATTTCAGGGAAGCTCCGTGAGTTTCATGCGTTGAAGTTTATTGTGGAAGAAGTGAAAGTGTTTGCACCCTATAAGGCTCTAACACAGGAAAAAAAAAGGAGTAAGTATAGGATATGTTTAAAACACACAGACTGCAGCAGAATATGTGGTACAGTTGGATGGAAGGAGCCCCTCAAAATCATCAGGTTGGTTAATATTCGCGTACTAGTTCAGACACAGCTGAAGTATGAAGCACCTTGCTCTTGTAGGCTCCCTTTAGAGCAGCCCTGGTATCCAGACACAGAAGAATGGCAACTCTTACATCCTAAGTAAAAAAAAAATTAGTGGAAGCAAAGTGGGGAAGCATAGGCTGACCATTCTGAGTCCTGTACTAGGCAGATCAGCAGAAGCTTTGGTGAAGGGCAGATTTCAGCACAGTTCTCTTGCCAGAGGTCATGCCTTTATATGATTTCTTGAAGTGCTTTCAGAGCAGCAGCAAGCATATCAATGGGATGATTTGGTCTGTTAAAATCACGTACTGAAGTTTCCAAAAAGCGAACATTCTCTTAAAGCTTTTAAAGCATTGGTTGGCAAGAGGAAAGATCATAACATGGATCAGTCATTGACTGAAAGATAAACAGATGAATGACTTGGTAAGAGACAGTGAGAAAGTGTACAGATGATACTGTGTTATTCAAGATGCTGAGGGGGTCAGTGGCAGGCAGCAGACTCATAAAAGGGCTCTGCTGGATCCAAGTATGAATGAAATGTTAGGCAAAACCTAATACAGATAAATGTAAATTGATCCACTGGGAAAAACAAATTTGCATTGCTATGGTAGGCTGTAAGCCTGCCATCTCCCAGCATTTTCCAATCCGATTATCTTAGGTTTTGGCAGATTTAAGTGGGATCCATACCTATTTGTAATGAAGGACAGAAAGCAAATCACTGTCTATATGTGCATTTCAGGAGAAGGAGATAATTTTCTCATTCAAGCCATAGTCATTTCTGAATGAGAGAGGAAGGTCTTGAATTGTACTGCAACCTGTTCCATTAACAGAGTAGCACTGCAGTTTCCATTTTTAGATCACTTCACAGTGTGCAGCAAGGGAGCAATTTCATTGCCTTCCCAATACAATCTGGGCTTGACTATGTATATGGGCTTTTTAATTAGCTCCCCCCTCCCCTGCACACATATTTATGCAGGGAAATTTATTCAAGAAAATGCACTTTTGGGTACTTATCCAAGTTTTGTGTGTAAAATAGCATTAGATGTGAAAGAAAGCATAGCCGTTTCAAATTATTATGTCACCCAGACAGGAAAGAAAACAACATGATATAGAAAAAACAAATGATTGAATATTCATGAGAATAAGATCTATTTAAACCAAAGTTGTTACAGTCAGCCATTTATAAGCAATCTACAGGTTGAAATTTGTGTGCCGTATCTATTTGATAAGCAACTGGAAATTGTAAACAATGAAGTAAAAGCCAGTCAAATCACAGACTAACAGCAGTGAAAAAACCCCCAGCCTTTAACAGTGCTTTTGTTTCCTGAAATTGTCTGTGTTGCTTTAATATACCACAGGGCTGGAATATTACCTGCAGCAGGATCTTTTTTAATAATTATGGGATCTTGTTCTGGAATCCAAATTTCTGATGCCTCTGGGAGTTGATGGTGTTGGCAGGTAACTGCATCACTGATTATTATAGCAAAAAATAGTCCGGCTCATGGCTGATACCAGGGGCTGGGGATGTACGTGACTCATTTGGAGACATAATCCAGC
The DNA here is from genome assembly GCA_034336665.1 of Luscinia megarhynchos. Taxonomy (NCBI): domain Eukaryota; kingdom Metazoa; phylum Chordata; class Aves; order Passeriformes; family Muscicapidae; genus Luscinia; species Luscinia megarhynchos. The sequence goes on along the minus strand of CM067566.1, from coordinate 40,018,224 downwards.
ACTTAAACACCATACTTTAATTTCTTGCTTGTCACTGCAGTTCTGTCTGAGTGAATTTTGTTGCTTATCCTGTAAATCATTAAGAAATTCTATCTGTCTTCTATAGAAAAAGAACATGACACAGCAAGAAAACCAATATACATAGAAGCTGTGATTGTCTGTGCTCACGTAGGAGAATCAAGGGTAGAATAGAAATTTCTTGCTTAATTTGTTGAGGTATAATCTCTCTCGCCCTTAGCTACTTGTAAACAGCTTATGCCTTTCGTGTGGCTTAGGAGCTTGCATGGATGGTCATTATCCCTCACACATAGAGCTATCTATGTGCCTGTGGCATCAGTACATTAGAGCACTACCTGAAAAATAGTAGCAAATTTGTCATGGGAATAATAATTTAATATCAGACAATGAGGCAATAGGAAGATAGTGATAATGATAGTAAAAGGCAGATAGTCACAGAAATGAGACATTCTTATTATTCTGAATTATTTGACTGGAAACATAACTGTAATTTCCTGTCACCTAAAATTTGCTTGGAAAAATTAAAGAAGGCTGTAAATAATATTGCCATACTAGACAGATGTCACTTTAGGCTGTCCTCCTTACAAATGTAAAATGTCCTTTTGGTCAGGGATCAGAGACAATGCAATGTAATTGCTCATATGGCCAGGAGCCTGAGGTAAGGTAGGGTGAATGCTCAGAATGACTAACTGTAAGTCCAAGCCATACTGGAAACAAATTGTTGTTGAATAAAAAATATATGTGCTGGTGTAAATTTTTTTAACAACATTTAAAAAATACAGAAGACAATATGTCTAATGATGCATTATCTGAAGATATATAACATCTAGCTTTTTGCAAAGTGTGTAACATTATTTCAAAATGGTGGGATAGTATAATGATAATTTTCTGGCAAGCTACTAAAGCCATCTAACTGTGAAGTCTCTTAGATTAAGTGCATTGTGCACCCAAATTGTGCAAAAATAAACTTTGGCATATAGTGTTTTCAATTATGATTATCCAAAATAGTGACTAGATAAGATTATCTTTGATTATGAGGACTAATTGTAGATACCAAGCTAGTATAACTAATTACTGCAGTCTTACACTATTTACAGATCTTGGAAGGAAAAGCTCTTTCCAGCACAAAGCATCTTGGGGTCAACAGCTGAAAAAATGAAGTAGTAAACTAATTGCTTGCACCTGAAATTCCTTACTTTTCCTTAATAAGGTTTTGTTTATTTTAGCAGTTTCCATCTTTAAGGACAGCAGTGAATTTTCTAAAGGTAAAAAATACTCCAAATTTATTTGTAGAAACTCTATATTTTATTAGTGTAAAGAACAGAATGAACCTCAGACTTACTGGACCTCAAGATTGCCTTAGGAAGAAGAACAAATAGACTTGATACAGATATTTTAAAATATAAAAACATGGTGTTGTATCAGAAGAAAATTAAAAGCTGTACTGATGCTTCAGAACGTGCACTTGCTGATTGATGAATGTGTGTTGATATACTGAGGTAAACTGTAGAACATCAAATGCACTTACCAAGTAAATTTTTTTATTTGCATTAATTTTTTAAAAAGATCTTTATTAATAAGAACCATTATTTCATTAAATTTCATTGAATTATAGTGTCTGTTCATCTATGCAAGCAAATTGTTATAGAGATGTTCTTTATCTGGTTGTAGAGCTTATATATTCCTGAGATCTTTTATGTTGTCTTTTATATTGTATAATGCTTGATGAGTGATATGAAACATCCAATGATATTTTCTCCCTTTGTTTGTTGGCCTCTTAATTTTTTGACTGTTTTGTTTGTTGAAATGTTCTGCTTTTTAAGATTCATCAGATGTTTTCTGTCTTGTCCAAGGAGGAGAAGTCTAAACTAGGGACATACTTGCTTTGTTTAAGAATGGTATTCACCAATCTAGTGTTCCCCCTGAAACACTTCAAGCTCTTTGTTGCTCGTTCACTTCCCCCTTCCCTTCCCCCTGTGTCAGGCTGGAGAGGGAGAATTGGAGGCACAAAAGTTTAAGATCAAGGGTTTGAGATAAGAACAATCTACTGGAAACAACAATGAAATAACAAATTAAGAGTAAGAGCAAGAACGTTAGAATAGAATGCAGGTGGTCACCATGTCCTCAGGAATAACCAGAATTAATACATATAAATCTGTTTAATGAAATCTGTAGTAGAAAATAGCAGACACTGGGGATTTTGTTGATTGACAAACTCTTGAAGTATATGAAAATTTTAGTATGTCATATAAATGGCAATCATTAATATAATTCTAAATGAGAAGAGACACTAGTAAAAAATAAAAGCAAAATATTGACCAATCTACTTTGTTAACAACTTTATCTTGGAATGTAGGTTTTTTTAAATTCATACAGATAAAATATGTGCCTGAAGGACAGCATCCTGTGGCACAGTGACCCACATCCCAGCAGTTTGCAGAGAACTGTTGCCTGTGGGATGAATTCACATTGGAGAAGTTAATGGAGAACTGACTTCCATGGCATGGACCCCATGATGCAGCAGAGGAAGGACTCTTCTTCCTGAGCAGTGTGATGAACTGACCATAACACCCCATGCCCTGCCTTCCTGCATCTCTGAGGGGGAGGAGATAGAGGGGGAAGGAGGAAGAGGCAGAGGGAAGGTATTTTTAAGATTTATTTTACTTCTCATTATTCCGTTCTGATTTTGTTAGCAATAAATTCAGTTAATATCTCCAATTTGAATCTCTTTTGCCTGTGACAGTATTTGCTGAGTGATACCTCCCAAACCTTATCTCAACTTGTGAATCTTTGTTACATTTTCTCTTCTCTGTCCAGCTGAGAAGTGGAGTAATAGAGCAGCTTCAGTGCATGTCTGGCATCCAGCCAGAAGCAACCCACTCAAATGTCAATGACATTTTGGAAATTCAAAGTCACAGGCACCCTGTGCTACCAAACCTCTATGTGTAAGTTAGGAAAATGGATTTGATTGGTTTGCAAGGTAACAAAAAAAGTTACTTGATTAACTGATGATCATGAGTGAAGATATGGAAGAATGAAGGTGTAGAAGAGTGATGTCAAGTAACACATAATTAAAATGACTGATTCATGATCAAGGCATTATTTTCACTTCCTGCGCTGAGGAATTCTTCCCCAAGTATTATTGGTTCTCTGTTGAGGCTTTAACTACTTTGTACAGCTCTGTTGATCTAATATTTAGAAAGGCAGATGCTGCCATTGCATACCAAGGAAGCATCTTGCATCAGGTCAAAGGGCGTCACATTAACAGGATCACCTTTGTTGCTATTACAGTGCTCACAGACAATTTCACTGTCTTTAATAACTCTGTGAAAAGAGCTTGGGTCTGCCCTTCAGCCTATGCAGAGTGGTGTTATAAAACTGCTTAATTATTGTGCTAGGATGAAAACAAAGTGAGGAAGAAGAGTGAAAGCATACGCAGGCATTGATAAAACTTTGTCTTTTTGCTTATTGATGTATATATATTTGTGAGGCCTGCAGTCACAAATACTCTGTTGTAATTAATATTGTGTTCTAGTGAATTAGGAATAATTTCTGCAGTAAGCCCAGGAGGCCTGTGGATGACCCTTCTGCAAAGGTGAGTTGAACTCACAGAACTACTAATCCCACTCCTGGGGAACTGGGGGAGTGTTGCAGGACCATTGTGCCTTTGAATTCTAAGAGCCCACCTCTTGAGAGCCTAAAGGTATTTTGTTGCCTGTAGATTTCTGTAAAACAATAGAGGTTTTTCTCTAGAGCAATGCCAGATTAATTCCAGAAGCACAAAACTAAAGAGGTGAACAGTTATTTTCACAAGGACTAGAAAAGAAACAACAGTCCTCTGAAAAATCCAGGAATACAAAATTACAATTAGTAATACAAGTGTGACTTATCTTGTTGGCTGATAAGTATCTATTTTCTTATTGGCTTTCTTCTGGCCCTATTTGAGGGCTGTCTTGCTGCTGAGCTGACTCAATTCCTTTATGGAAAGGTTTGAATGTCCTTTTTTTTGTTTTAATATTGCCTTGCTGCATGACTGACCAAAAAGAAGATATCTGGTGAGACAGAGGATATGAGAACTTGGACCTTAGTAAAGTGTGTTGTACACAGTGTAACTTTGAAAATGACAGTTTATAAAATATCAGATTATCTTTTGGTCTAGGATTTGTGGGGCATTTCCAAGTAGAAAAACACACCAGATATAATTTGTGAATACAGAAAATATAATTGACTACTGTGCAAAAAACACCTGATGGTCTGTGATTTCCACTGTGGCATTTCCTGCCAGCTTGCCAGAAGTTGCATCACAGTTTACAAAATATGCATTTTTCTTCTTATACAGCAGAATCCATGGGAATGCGTTTACTATTTTTTAAAAATCCTTTAATAGCAAGATCTAGGTGTCAAGGATAGAAAAAAACCATCATAAATATGTGATAGTTTGTTTTATTCATTCACAATTGTATCTTACAAGATGCAATGTGTATTTCAGAAGCTTTGGAATTTTGTCTGCTGACTCTTTATGCAATCAAAACAATTTAAATAAGTAAATTTCCACCTAATCGTATTTCTAAAAGTATTAAAACAATCTAGTTATGATTAAGAGGCTGAACATATTTTGTAAATGTTTTATGATTTTTTTTTTCTGAAATGATTGTGAAGTACATAATTAGGTGTAATGTATACCAACAGGCAAGCTATAACTGCTGAATGTTAAATAATTTCTCATTTTTAGTTACACTTTTGGCATTTAATTGACCTTTTGAAAAAGAAGCAGTACATGCATAAATGTACATAAAGTGTACTTGAAGTAATGATTTTTCCCAGCCTTGGTTGGATTTAGAGATATAAAGTCAGCATATTTTTGTTTTCTTTTATGATTTTGTTAGTTAGTGGTACATTTGGGTGGGTTGTTTTTTTGTTTTGTTTTGTTTTTTCCTTTCCCCCCCGCCCTTCCTCCATTCTTCATTAGTTAAAAACTTAAAATATAAGTGGAGAATGATTTGTAAGAAAAGCCAGGGGCCGTTCTGGAAGCTATATCTGCTTTCTGGTGTGTCTGGGCATGCACATGTATTGTGAAATTAATGTTTATATATAAAAAATGATGTCTAGATTAATATAATAATCATATTGTCTGGAAATCAGGTACTATAGCTGTAGTAAACATGCTGATATTGATAGCTGAGCTATCCAAGTACATTTTGCACCTCAGTGCAACTGAGACTGCATATCTACATGTTTGTAGGAAGGCAGTATCATGTATTGCACTTTTGGAAGTTATCAACTTAAGACATCTGACTGCTTTATGTCTCTCTCTGAATGCTTTATGGTTCTGTACTCTTAGTGTCATGTAAATTTTTCATCCTTCTAGGGGAAAAATAGTGTAGTATCTCTGACCATTGCTCCTAATCTTACACGTTGTTTGGGAATTATTTGTGTCCTTCTGGTGGTTTTGCATGAAGGGTCACAATTACATAGGAATAGATGTTCTAGTCATAGATTTCAATAAATGCCTTCTGACTCAGCCTAGAACTCTTGAATCTTGTCTCTTCCTACAGTCTTTCTTCCACCTATCCTCAGTATTATCATTCCGGAGAGGTTTTTAATTCTCTGTAAATTTAATCTGTAAAACTACTTCAAACCACACTTTACTGGTCAGTGAGGTTTCTGTTTCTGCTACTCCCTTTCTTTGTCTACCTACAGTGTAAGACTTATTTGAAATATAAACTATTGAAGTTAGAAAACAATCAGGTTGTATTACATTTGCCTGGTAGAAAATGGGCAGAGAAACAGAAGTGCTGAACTTTTCTGTTGTTGAAGAAAAGAGACAGAGAAAACATGAGAAGATGATCCTGCAAAATTATTTTCAATATCAGTTCCATTATTGCAATTGACAGCTAATTCTCTGGTGCTACTTTCTCCTTTTTCCTGTTTGGTATCTGAAACTGGGTAATATTTCAGCAAAATATTTCAAAATTTTCCATGGGAAACATAGACATTTTAGTAGTATATTTAAACCTACCAGACAATTCACATGCAAATACATGTCATCTAAATGTTTTTGTTTTCACCTTTTTAAAATTTTATGCTATGTTTACCTTTGGACGTGAGTAGAAATATAGTCTTTTGTTTTATTTTTTGTTAGTTATCTTTTACAGCTACTTTTGCTGTGATGGTTTTATGTTAACAATTTTTTCAAATACTCTTTTAAATACATTTTTTAATACAGTGTGCCAGATTACAAGCAATTTAGTGGAATGTTTACAATGTTTAACAGTGATCTTCAGTAAAAGTGAAGGAACTTGCTGTAAATGTTTTCTAGTTACAATCCATATGTAGAAAAGCTTAAAGAGCTGCTTTACTGTTGATCATAGCAGGATTTATGCAATTTCGATTTTTTTTTCTAGTGCAGACTGTGGAAAAAGTTCTTGGAGAAGCCCCAGTTTCTCTCACTCTGTGTGCATGAAAGAGTCTTATTCCCCTCTCTGGCTAAATTAACTTGTCATTTCTCTAGAATGTAAACCCTTTGACAAAAGTTATTGATCCAGGCATGTTTCATAGGATTCTATAATTCTTGTTTCTCTTTTGGACCAAGAGTTTGAGTTTCATGGTCTGAAAGTATACTGAGCATCAGTAGCACATTACAGCATCTCATCCTGTTTTGGTCAAGAATATGTTGGGGAGACACAGGGTGTTTATTTCTGGCACAATATTTTGCAATCTTTTCTTCTGAAGAGCTTCTGTTTTCAAAAATTGTCATTTTGCTTTGACAATTTCCTGATCAGGTCTAATCTTGCAGCATTTAGAAATTATTAAAAATTCTTTGACTAAAAGCAAAAAAAAAGTTTGTTACATACTGTTATAATTGTGAAACACATGAACTTGTAATATCTGTAATATCTGGACCAAAGATTTAGACTTGTTATCAGCATATAATGGTTAATTAATTCTAAAAGTTTCATCCTTTTAATTTACTTTGATGTATGTTTCATTCCTGCTCACAGAAATTGGTATTCCAGAAGAAATTGTCTATTGGAAGCATGAAGCTGTCTAAAGAAAAAGCTACATCAGCTGAGGTAAGATAATCAGCTAGATACATCATTTTTTAACATAGATTTTTGCACCAATTATAGAAAGGGCAACCTCTGGTTGGACTCATAACCTCTCTCTCACTCCTGACAATGAAAAAGAGAAGAAGATGCTCACTCAGCAGGCTAGAAATGTTTTTCAAAAAGATTAACATAGATGTGGCTAACCTTCCCACCTATACCCATTATCAAAGATCTAACATTTTGACACTAGTAGTATTTAAATGCTGCTCTGGTTTGTTTTTCTCTATGCGACGTTTAGGAGGGGGTTCCACATTGGTTTGTTTTAAAACATGTTTTAGTTGTGAGACTTAGTTGCATTTTTCGCTCCTACAAACTGTGCTTTAAAACTGTAAAACATACTGATGTATGAAAAAAAAGCTGTTATTTTTCTGTGTAGGCATTTTCTGAAGATACTATCTTTGAGTAGTGATGCAAACTTCAGAATTATATTGACCTTTTAAAAAAGATATCAATCTGTTTATGTGACTGCAATCATTATTGATATTTTCTCTTTTTTGGAGTGTGATGCAAGACTGAAACCCTTTCATCATCCCTCTTGCTATCATATGGCAAGGTACAGGGATGCTCCATTGAGACATCCACTCTTCTATATAGATTCCATGAAAGGAGAAATTCTGCCGGGATGTAAAACTTCATAACATGGGAAATTGAGATTCTGTAAAATATTCTAGAAGTAATTTTAAGTGTTGTGACTAAGACGGTTTATAATATTAAAAAAATTATCAAAACAGGAAGTAATTTGTCTTGCTCTATATATAAAATACATATTCTGCAAATGGTTGGGATAGGAATTCTAACCTCCGTCTAAAATCAGAGTAAGATTTTTCTGAACCTTCTTTGTTTAGAGCATAGCTGTGCCTACAAAACCATATTCACAACACAGAGGATGAACACAGCTATAAATGTATTTTTAATGTCAGTCTAGATTTCTTAAGAATTAAATCTAGGTTGTTTAAAAATTCATATATAGCAATTCATTTTTTCTAAATAACAATTCAACTGCGGATGGGAAGTGGAAAAATTCCTTGTTTTGCTTGGCATATAAGTGTGGCTTTTGATTTACCTATGAAATTGTCTTTATATCAACCTATGAGATTTCCCACTTTGACTCTTCCAGTTCTGTTCCCCATCCCACCAGTAGAGTGAGTGCAGTGACTGGTTGCCAGCTGGGGTTAACCCATGACGCCATCTGAGCAGGAAAATGCATGTGCAGAAAAAACTACCCTGAAAGGTTTAGAACAAATGATAGCAGGAATGAACTATACTTAAAACTAACTCTAGTATTATTATTTACTTCTTTAATTGGTTTGTACAAGGCTATGTTTCCACAACTCTTTTCAACATTAAAAACAAGACAAACACCAAGATGGAAGCCAAGACAAATCCAGAACATTGTTAAATGTATCTGCTTTCAATTTCCCTGAATGGGGGGGAGCCCCTCCCCACTCAGGTCACTTATTTTTTGTCTTAAACCTTCATTTAGGAAGAATTTGTAATAACTATTGCAATTTTAAAATCAAGTTAATTTCAGAGGTCAAGAGGGAAACAGTCTTCGCACACTGGCTGAAAAATTCTCTGCCGACTTGATATTCTGATGTTCTCTGAACTGAAGCTGTGTTTTCATGCTCTTATGGGCTAGAATTTAAAAAAATCTTTTTTAAAATCCCTGAAGTCCTATGTCTGTATTAACTTTATCAGTAAACTATTTAAATAACAACATTCAGAGTATCTCTCCTAATAAATAATAGAGGGAGAAACAGCTCTGCTAAAAATCCACCTTTGGGCTCTAAGCAGATAGCGAGAAGCAATCAAAGCACAAGAGGATAAGCTTAGTCATCATTGCCCCATTTGTCAGTGGCTGCCCTGCATTCTTTATCTACCATAACAGAGCTTGTAGACCCTGGGAACTACTGTCATTAACTTTTGGTCCTAAAGACTATGGGTTAACCACCCACTTCCCCTTCAGCAGCCAGAGATGTCCAGCAAAGACATCTATAATGAGGGTCGGCAAAGGGAAGGTGTATACCCAGGGCTTACAACAACTACATCAACTCAGATGGAGGGTTAGCAGGCTTCAGTTTGAGCTACTGGTTCCCAATCACACCTTAAAATTGCCTTTTCTAGGCAAAGCACTTAGATTTAATGCATGTCAGCACACCCTAAAACACTAGCAGAAGTAAACAAGCTTGTCACACATAGCCTACACCACCACCACAAAATGTAGCTGCTCTTTTTGCAGAGTCCTTTTCTTTACCCTCAAAAAAATAGTAATGTGTAACTGGTCAACTGGCCTGCAGATTTTACCACAGATTACATAGTTTCTCAAGTTTTCTTCATTTCTCTGCATCCCATCATTCCAGTTTGTTGAAATTAGAACAAAATAAGAACAAATAGCCTTCTAGGTATGTGTTTTTGTTTTTTTTAGTTGAGTAATATTAGGAGGATATACAGACTGTGCAGGCAGTTGAGTGAAAATTTATGTCGTTAATTTATGGGTTTTTTTAAAATTTCGTTTCCCAGCTGCACATCTATTTCACTTAGAGTGCCTGTGCTTTCAGACTTCCAATAAATGCAACAATTTTCTTTATGCCTCAGAATAGCAATTAATTTATATAGTGGATAAGTGATTTGACAGAACATTGCCTAATGATAAGGAGAGCATATACCATTGGAAAAAAGCTAAACAGCAAAAGTTAAAGCATTCAGTTGTTAAACAAAATTATTGTCCTGAAATCTCAGAATACTGCTCTGCTTATAGAAACAGGGCTGTTATAATATCCCTTGCCCTCTTTAAGTCCAAGCTGCTTTACTATTGTCCTGCGAAATCCTGTATCATATCTGTCTGCAGTCTCACTCTGTACATGATAAAAAAATTGTATCTTTTTTATGATGAGTCTTTGAGTCTGCATCTTTATTTCGTTATTTGGACTTTGATGTTCCTATGTGTGCAAAACTCAGAACATACTCCTCAGGAAATCGTGCCTTGCTTATAAAGCAATTTAATATAAAAGTAATTTAAATTTATTCTGTTCACTAATTATATGTAGCTGCCTTGTGGCTAGTTAGAACAAGATAAAATTGCTAAGCAAAAATCCTATCAGTGTGAGTGATGTACTTGGGGTTGTCACTGTATGTATCTATTTATCCTTCATGAATATCAGGATGAATTTTAAATTCAGGTTCTAATAAAGTAGTAGCCACAAAATAAGTGAGGAAGGACAACAACATGGAGAAGAAGGGAAAAACCCCAAAATTCATTAACACTATTAAAGAATGTTGGAGGTGTTTTTCGTTTGAAATGGCAAGTTGGGAATCTGTAGTTCATTGCTGACAAGCAGATTTACTAGTAGTGTTTTAAAAATAGGCAGGTTTTAATATTGTTGATTCTGTCTAAAACTCGGTCTGATTTGTTTGTAGCACTGAATAAATTAATTATTTACTGCTAAAAACCATATAGACTGACGATTATTTTTATCCGTGAAAATTGTGTCAGAGAAAGTGAGTGTTACCCTTACCATCTGGCTTTTTAAATATTGGAAAGTAAGAGCTACAATAAATGCCCTACAGGCAAAATCCAGGAGTTTTTTTTAATGGCTCAGGGGATAGTAGGTGTAATCTGAACTGTAAGGCGTAGAAAGAGAGGAGAAGTGAAGACTGAAGGTTAGCAATGGCGTTTTGTGGCACTGCCTGTTGATAGACAGGCAGAAGAAGAGCATTGATCTAAAGGTCAGCCTGAAACAGGAATGTCAGTGTTTTTCTATCATTTCCGTGTACAAGATTTGTCATTTTCCTTCTCCTGCAAATCTAGCCTCCTAGCAGAAGTCAATACTCAACACGGATATACTTAAGAATATATATTTAATAAATACTGATTTTAATTCAAATGCTGCTTTACATAGGATATATAATAAAACTATCAGAGATATGTATGTGTAATATTCAAAGTACAAACATGTTATTTTATTTACCTGAATAAATTAGAAGACAATGGAATTTGCTACATAAGTTCCTTTTAAAAAGGGTATATATTAGTTTATTGTTGTTACATGATTATTTATGGAACAGCATATAGGCTTTATAGTTCTTGGTAGTGACCACATGAAGAATTTTGTCTCTGCCTCCTGCTGTGATCTTAGATTAGAAGCAAGAGGAGAATGAAGCATATGTGAAGATAACTTGTGGGACAGGTTTCAATAAAATTGAAGTGATGTTATTTGCTGTAAAAGTTGATAGAAGTATGGATGGCAGTTTATTATTTTTTAGTTTGTAACCTGAGGACTGAAAAGTGTTTTTGTCCAAAAAAAGAGTAGTAAAAAGAAGATTAAATTATTTTGAGGTATTATATGAAGAAATTTGCCTCAATATAATTGACACCAATTTCAAAAGCACTGAGAAAAAGACTGAGAGAGCATAGTATTTCTGGCTTAAAATCAATATATTTCTTTTGGTTTTTGTTTTTGAGTTTGTCAAAATGACACTGATAACTGGTACATGGTCAGCTTTCTGTTCAGCCTGTGGGCAGCTGTGAGCTTGCTCCTTTCCTTCTTTCAGGCTTTGCAGTAAGTGCACATCTATTCCTTAGTTGTGTCTTCCCTGGGGCAGCTGTTGAATTATATGGAAGCTGCAGAATTTCTAAGCTCCAGAGGTTTGTGGAATTTCTGGTTTGTATTTTCCTGCTATACCCATGCTAGTAGTGGGTCTGTGTTCTGGGATGTACAAAGACTCGTGACTTGTTTCTACAGTGAATTTACATATTTTGTCTTAGGAATGCAACTTCCTGGAAGGTAAGCAGTTTAAAAAAAATTTCCACTTGGGAAAAAAAGATTTCCAAAAAGAGATATGGAAATATTTAGGGAAAATAATATGTTTGTTGTTCATCTTTGTGAATTGAACTGGCTCATCATTGATGAAGTAAGTAACATATGATCCATTAGTAAGAATATTTTAAGCTTCTAGAACCACGCCTGTTCTTTCCATACCTCATTGATTTTTGCAATCTGTAAAATTCATGCTGCTCTGATGGCTTTGAATATCATTCTCCTAGCTGAGAGTGTGGATATCAAAGAATATGTATATATCAGTCACAGCACTCCACCATTTAACTCAGTTTCTCTCTTCTTTCTTCATCACTGGCTGGCACTCTTTCCTGCTTTAATTTTGATCATACTTTATACCTCAGACTTGATAGGAGAAAAAGTTTGGCTAGGTCATATGAACTTTCTTCATATATGTTTTGGCAAAACAGTGGTTTTGTTCTTCTACCTAGTAAAAATACGTAGTGAAATTTTTGTGATGGTGGTATGAGCAACAATTATATATCTTAAAACCTAGTACTCTCATACTGTTTCACTGTCACTGAGATTAGCTATTTTTCTTTTGTCACCTGCGGTTTGTTTTTCCTAGATTGAGGCTTTAAAACTCTTCATATTAAAGTGCAAGAATAAATATTTTTAATCAAAATGCTTTATCATATTCAGTACCTTCAAAACTCAAGCAATGCTTTTATTTACCCTAAAATCTGTAACCTGAATTACTGTGAAGAAAGTAGGTCATGTTGTACACTCCCACTGTTTCCTTAGCAGGTGTGTTTTGTGCCTCATTAATGTAAGTACATGTTATTGTCTGCTATTTCTAATTCTATGTGATGGATCACAACATCCTCTCAGTGCAACTGAAGCTGGTGAATAATATCTTTGGATGCTGGATGGGAACATACCTCTATTTAAAATTCTTTTAGAATTAGTCATAGATGAAATCACTATTCTGAGGTGAGCTGAGTGACAGACCTTCTTGCAGAGTAAAAGAAAGATGTGCCTGTGAGGTCTGTGGGCTGCACAAGCCTTTATTCCAGAGGATATAATGGTAAAAATGAATTGCATGCATAAATATATTTTGAATGACTGTTGTTCAGCTCTCAACAAACAGCAGTATATTATTCCCTGAGCAACAACAGCAACTCAGGTACTAAAGAGGTTTCAAAGAAAAATAAAAAAACTGGACTGAATATCAGTGTCCAGTGTATCAGCAAAACCTAGATCTTTTATGCTAAATTTTCTCTGAGAAAGAGATGTCACTTTTGTAGGAAAATAGGGACATGTGCAGGTGACCTTTCTTGCTGGGACAAGGAATCTATTTGCAGCCTCTTGTATCTGTGGCAGTGTCTTTGTACCCACTTGTCCTCTGGCTGGGCAGTTGCTGTGCTGTGTTGTGCATCATGGCCCTGCTGCAGAGGGGGTTCAGCAGCAGCCTAAGCTCAACTTATGTGTTGGTTTCATTGCTCATGCTCACCTTTTTTCCTGGTCTGACAAATGAGTAAGTCCAGTGCAGTTGTCCTGCCAACATCAAATATGTGGTGTATGGCTTAAATTAAGATTGATGTGGATATTGATGGAATTTTCCTTCTTTTTTTTTCTTACTAAACATCCCAGTACTTTTACTAGTACAAAAAACCCCTTTTCATTGTGAATATAACCTGATGATCCAAATGGTCTCGGTTGGTTTTGGTAGTTAAAGCAGCAGCTGCTTTATTTCCATATGTTGTGCAAACATCATAGATATTGAATCTATAGCCAGCTGCTTGAGCCTCTGGCTGTTACCAAATTGGGGTTCCACTTGAGCTTTAATTTCCCTGCAGCAAAGGTGGATAATGTGACCTGCAAATGTGGCGAACTGGCGGCAAAAATGGGTGGCCTGTTACCTGTTAGTCAGGATTTGGGATGCCAAAAGGCTTGTGTTTCCTCATTGCCCATTCCATCCCAGTTCCTGGGGATAGGACAGCTTTAGCAATCACACCTGCCGAGATTGGTGCTGAGTGGTGGCAGCCTTGCATGTCAACTAAAGTTGACTAGACAAAATGTTTTTCTACTGAAGTTCTGCTTAGACAAAGGAGAGTCAGTGTCATCCAAGTTCATCACCTCCATATACTCCAGTATTTTACTCAGTGTGTGAGCAGCAATTTTGAGTATGATGTTTGATAAGGACAGTTTCCCACACTTTACTATCAATCTTGAGATTTTTTTTTCTTTTCCAATGTTTTCAGCTGACATCCAGGTCTGGATATTTCGCTGAAGGTATAACTCTCTTTCCTTTGCAGGTCTTAAGAGCAAGACTTAGCTGCCAATTAGGTATTTTTGCAATCAAAATAATATGTCAGAGCAACAGACAAATAAATGCATTTTGGATTGATTTTTCTGAGGGGAGAGGGAATAAAAAGTTTACTCAGTTACTTGTAAAATGTTGCCCTCTCCCAAGAAGGTTTGACATTTTGCTTTTTTTTTCCCCCTTAATTGAATGAGAAGTCTGAAATGTTTGGGTGGACAAGTATTATGAACTGTGGAAGGTAAAAAGATTAAATTAAGCTTTGTGACTTCAGGAGATAATTATTTTATTTAAAAAAATGTTTAAAAAATATTGCCTTTCTGGAAACAGTGCAATTTACCATTTGGAGACAAATATCAGAGCTATACCTCTAGAAGAGAAAGTACAACTCTGAAAAGGTAGTTGATTAACTTCAGACTTCTGAGCCACTTCCACCATTCTATCATATTTTTATTACTAAATAAACTACTTTTAAAAGCATCTTGCTGTCCAACACGGTATATCCAGTTAATTTGTGCAATCATGAACAACTATACCAAAGCCCTTGAGGTGCAAATCTTTATGCCACTGATGGGAAATCTTGTTCTGAGAAATCATTATTAATGTTTTGTTCCACTTGTAAAGAAAAGGCCAATAAAAGTAAATAGGACTCAAAGTGTAAAGGCTTTCTGGTATCATTTGAACATTGTATTCACTACAAAGAGAAATTTCTGAAAGGCTTATCTAACATGATGATAGTAAATAATTTAGATTGTTGTTGTTATCTGCTTTATATTTTATTCAGTGAGCCAGACCCTGTAGAACCATGTCAACGAGTCATGATTCTCAGCCCAACTGTATAATTAAAAAAGTCTAGTGAATAGAAAAGAATCCATCTTGACTGTGTGAACAAGAATAGCTTACTGAAGTCCGTGAAATTACAATGTAGAATTCTTAAATTTATGGTAGAAGGATGACACTTCCACACATAGCTGTACAATAGAGGAAAATTCAATATAATTTTAAAAATATTACCTGACTGTGTAAGTAATACTATTAACTCCAAGTGAAGATCTACTCAAAACTAACTGAAACAACCTCCTTTTCCTAAAACCTGGGTGTATCCACCCCAAACCAAACTAACCAAACAACAACAACAGAAAACCTATTAAAAAAAGAGGCTCTCCTAGTCTTATTTAACGATATAATTACAGGAGAATCTATTTTAAGAATTTTTCATGAGCTAACACAAAAAGACTGAGAAAAAATTTGTAGGTGTGACGCAGATTTTCTGATAGACTGGAAATGTAATATGGATTGTAAAAGAATGATGAAGGGAATAGTGAGGCTTTTTAAAAGCTAAATTTGAGTGGCACTCTGTAAAGAATAAAGAGAACACTGATTAGTATTACTGGTGTTTTTAAGAGCATATTTGTTGGAGTAGTCTAGCTTTCCTTATGTGTTGTCTATAGCAGATTCAAAGACTAATATTTAATGAGGCAGACGCTGCAGGTACAAGCAGGAAATAATATTAAGTTGAAAGAACATAAATGTGTTTGTAACTCAAGAATCGGCCCCATTTTACCAAAAGATTTTTGACTTTATCTGTTCTATGAACATGAATATTGCTCTTGTGTATTGTTCTTTAAATGCAAGTTATGAAAATGAAAATGCAGTTAGCTATTCTTCTGTGAATCCTTTCTGAAATCCAAGTTGCATTGAGATTTATGTTGTTATAGTGAATATTTACAGCAATAAGAGAACAGATGTATTTCTTCTCAGAGAGTTGTGAAAGTTAGCATTTTTCTTAAATTATCATATGAATAATTGTACATTGAATTAAACAATCTCTATAGAAGGATCAAAAATTAATTGAATGATGGCTAAGTTACATTCTTATTGTCTTTGTGAGGAATGCTCTCAGAATTATGGATTACTGAAAAGTAGCACCGTAAAGGAAAAAAGGTCAAAGTTGATCTTAAGCACAGTGGTAAAACAGAAAAAATCTCACTTTGACTACACTGAACACAGCTGATCTATTGGCCATTATTTTTGCTATTATTATTCATTATTATGATGATTATTACTAATATGTAGTTTGCAGTCAGAATGTTCCTGCAGCCTATAAACAACTTATTCCTTCTCATTAACACATTTCCTTGCTGCTGTAAGAAATACTGCAAAATTTTCAGCTGAAGTCAGGTACATTATGTAAAACTTATCTGAATGTGTTCTCATAAAGCTAGAATGCAGAATCCTGCAAATAACAACGTAAATATTGCTTGTAATGTTTCAGACATTCTTATTTAACCACACATATTCTAGGATATATATTCCTTTTTGGCTTGAAGAACTCTCTCACATTTGTGCTGGTTTGTGTGACAGTGTTTTGGATTGTTTTTTCTTTTTTTCCTTTTTTTTTCCCCTATGAGATTTTGTTTCTTCTGGAAAGAAGGTATTCAATTAAGAAAAGAAAAAAAGATGATCTAAAAATAGTTTATAAGCTGACTGATTGTACTAGCTTAAATCTGCTATGGTTAAAAATATAAAATCCCTGCATCTTCTCTGTGTTTGTGTATGTATTCCTTCCTTATATGTTTACAGAAGTGATTAACCGCTAACTACTTTTACATTGGTTTTACTGTAGCAACATGAGAGTGTACTGGTAATGATATTACTTTTTTTAAAAGACCTTAAAAAATCTAATTACACTGGCATCATGTCTATGCTAATTTACTGCCACTACAGGCATGAAATTATTCTACTAGTTATCTTAGGATTTTTTTGTAACTTTGGGAGAAGTGGTATTGGTGGTCACATCAGATGTGATCAATTTGCTAGACAATACAGTGTTGTTACAGACTCATTTTAATAAAATGCTAGTAGATTGCCCTAGATATTTATTGAATGTTATACACACTGCAAGGTCAGCAATATCTCTTATTGATTGCTGCAGCTTGTCTCTGGAAAGGATGGTGCAATAAAATTGTCTCAGTTTTCAATGCCTCCAGTAATTATGCCATGCATTTGGTTTTATTTCTGTATCTTCTTCTGCTGATTGTTACGATTAAAATTGCATTTTGTATTGGCATTTCTTCTCAACATATTACAATTTAACATAGATATTTTTTTCTGATATAAGCTCACCAAATGGATAGAAAATATTATTGTTGCTTAGCTTCAAAGAGTGCTTGCTTGGTAACTTCCTCAATGATGCTTCCTACTTTTTCTGAGATGTATTTATATGTGTTGTTCTGCCAGATTAAATAAGAATGTTTTGAGTGAGAAGACTTTTTGTTTAGAGTAGGTTCTTTCCTTTTCAGATATCTCAACATGCTAAAAGTCCAGTTTGAGGAAAGATAATATTTAAAAAATAGTAATAATACATACTTAAATATGAAAAAAAATAAAGCATTTTTAACACTTTATGCACCAAACTTTTCTGATATTACTCCACAGTATTAAAGATGCCTATTTTGCTTTAAGAAATAGTTCTGAACTGGGCAGAATTCCAAATTTTGGGAGTATGAATTTTTTAATTACTGCTCTTTTATATGTGAAGGTATCCCACAAAGAATGATTCTTTCTCTTTTCATTGATTTATTGGAGACAAGCCTGAGATGCAAACATTTCCAACCTACTGTACTTAGGTGGGCTTTGTATGGCACTGAGGAAATCCATTTCCATTCTGAGACAATATGTTTGAGTTTTACAGGGGGGCACATGAATGAGCACTTGAGAATACAGCTAAAGAAAAGATCTTGTGTTCTAGGTGAGAATAGTAAAAACAATACTTCATGTTATGTTAAAAGGCCTCCAAGAAGAAAAAAATTCAATCTTCAGGGAGAATATCTTATAATAAGTAAGATAAGTAATAGACACTGAGTCAGGCTGCAATTTGTTTATTATGTTATAGCTTCTGGAGGTGTGAAGAGGAATCAATAGCTTATTTTGGTTTCTTCTTTCTTTTATTTTTTTCAGTGGTTTGAAAGAAAGTCCTTCAATAAGACATTTGTTATTCTCATAGTTGCCACATACTAAGCATAGCACCACAACTAAGTGGGAATGAAATTTTTTCTTCTTAGCTACTTGGGACATTCAGTTGCATAAAGTCACTTTTAACTGTCTGGGGTGATCAGCTCCAAAGAGTCAATCTTGAACTGTCCAATTCAGTATTGAGAGCTAATTAATGCAAGCATGAAGGGTGCAGTAGATACAGGAAATAAAATGTAGTGTCACAGTATTTTTTCTTTTTCCATAGCATCTGGAGTCTACTTATGCTCCAAAAATAGTAGGACTCCATCTGTCCCTGTGAGCCATCAGCTTTGGCAAAAATTGCAGCACATTTATATTCTGACTCTAATTTATAATATCAGACAGTATGGTGGCAGCCAAATGGCTTAAAGTCTGTAGCTCTGTCATGTGCAAAGGTTCTAGTGTTTTCTGTGAGTATGGGACAGACATTGAATGCATTGTTTTGGACATCATACAAGTGCTGCACTGTCTGAATATAAAATATTCTGAACTTTGATCCACTTTGGAATGTCAGTCTTTTGGACTGGTGAGATTCAAAGCTAATTTGTTTTTTTATTTTAGTGAAAACTTAAGACACCAAAGCAGGTCTGTGGCTGTTACCCTTGAACATTTACACAAGCAGCAGAACTTGACAGAAAAAGGTGGTGGGAAATTGGGAACTCTTTGGGGCTGCCAGTACTGTACTGCAGTGACTTGTGAGTTACTATCCTTCCACTTGTGACACTCCAATAAAAATTAAAGTCAACTTGACAATGGTGTACTACCAAACTTGTATCTTAATTCTTTTCTGCTTTGTGACCATGTTTCCATCACAAATGCTTTTGCCTTTTTTAATCAAATAAATTTCAACAATTTGTGGAAGTAGAAAGTGCTCCACTCAAACACTGAAATAGTGAAATACAAAAAAAAGTCACTGTTACACCATTGACCTGAATTCTTTGTTCAATTCTAGTAATCTAGATGAAGTCTAGACAGCAGCTGCTAGAGTAATCAGGAAAGTAGGGACTTCATTTTACCAGAGTGTTAAAAAACTTCGTCTTTTTCCATCTAGCTCATAGATCATATAATTGCTTGCTAGAAATTTATCAAAAGAAAAAACAGTGCAGATTAAATGCCTCAGAGAAATCACCACAGTCAAAGAACAAATGCACACAAATTAAAAGACCAAGGACAATGGAAATAAATACAGCAAACATTAGAAGAGTAGTGATCTGGTAGCCATAAGAAGAATTATATTTTGAAAAAGGCTTTCTTTTAAGCTGTTTTGGCTATGTCCTCTAATCAATTTGATAAGAGGGCACTTCTGAAAGAGCCTGGGCTGTATGATACACATTACCTCAGAAAACAAGAGTTAGACATGATGACAATGAAACTTGTTTTGTAAAATAGTATCTTAAGCACCTTGTGCCATGCCTGGGTATTATTTACAGGTTACTGCTCTGATTCTTTTTCAGCTCAAATATATAGCATGCCTTATATAGAAAAAATCTGGATGTTGTCAATGTGGT
>CM067566.1:39338277-39398377 GCA_034336665.1 Luscinia megarhynchos | reverse complement strand
GTAAATGCACTGATAGGATTAAGGACGACGTTTGTGAATTTTTTTATTTTTAAATTTGCTCATGCAAACCTATGGTGGCTGTAAATTTGTTACTTGATTCCCCAAAACACGAAGAAAAAATCTTTTGGCATCAAAATGAATTGACTTAGTGGCATGGGAGACAATTCAGGCATACTATTTCAATCTGTGAAACAATATTTTAAAGACTTAGATATTTCCTTGTTTCTGATGACCAGTTTAAAGTTCTGCCCATCCTATAGAAGAGGGTGCATTTTCTTCCAGCTGAGATTCTCTAGACTGAAAATACATACAGCACAGGTAAGAATTTGAGAGATAGATCAAGTTGAGCAAAAAAAAAAAAAACCACCATGAAGTCCAATAGCTCCTGCTCAGTATGATGTTAACTGGTGTTTTCAGAGGCTAGTGATGAAATATAACACCCACTGGAACCATCTAATACACTCAAGTTGTTGCTGAAAAGGAATTAATAGTAGCAGGAGACAGAATAATACCTCTTCCTCCCTCAGAAAATGTTTTCTCTAGTATCTGTTAACATGTTTTATTATTGAAGACTCATCACAGTCATAAAGCTCTGACTCAGATTACACACTAAATACAATATTTGGGACTTCATATTGAATTAATTTGAGAATGCAATAACTATGCATATGTGTATATAATGACCATGGTATTTATAGGAACTTCTGTCTGCTTCCTTTCCACATGATTCAAGACACAACAAAGCACTGATTTTGATGATCATATTAGTTACTGACCCCAAACTTTCTTCTAAAAGGTGAGCCCAAAGCAAGTTCTGTAATTTTGGACCAGATCAAAAACTTCTGTAATATTTGCTATTCCTAGAGGTATATAAATAACTTCATACAAATACTTCAGCAACAAGGAGTGCTTGAAACCCAAATTTGATATCTGTGACCTGAATACCATTTCAAAACTGAGGGTACTTTTATATATATACAGCATAAGCATGTACAGTAGGAACATACAAGATCCCGAATAACAGCTGCACAACAGATTAGATATTGTTAACAGTGCCAAATGATGCCTGAAAGCTCAAGTAGCTCCAGCAGAACTACAAAGCATCATTAATAGAAGAATGACTGATTAGGTCATATTTTGTTTTGCCTAGATAATTCTCAAACTTTCTTGTATGTCATGGGGTAATTTTTGCAGTCAAGTCCTCAGTACCCACAGCCCTTCTGTGGCCCCTTTTTTTGAGCATACGACAACATTGAGAATAGTTCTACACTAACAAATAAATTCTGAGAGACATTGCTATTTTTTTTCCTTCATTTTATGTAGGATGTCAATTGTTACGTAGAGCAGTTAGTTCAATTGTCTATAATAGATGTGGGGTTTATATTAATTGCATTCAGTTATATTCATAAATGTTATTAGTTAGTTGGCATCATTCCTTCTACTGGAATTACAAAAGAAGTGGCAACATATACATCTGCTGAGTGATCAAACAGAATAATTTATTACTATTTATTTGCTTGTGCTATACCTTGAGATATTACAGCCCACCATGAAGGCCACTTGGAGTATCTGCTTTGAAATTTTATTTAATATGGGAGGAAAACAAGTAAGATTATTTATTTTAGAAAAGAACACTAGAAGAAAAACAAAAGGAGACAACATTTACAGTGAACACAAAATTATCATGATCCCATAGGAGACACCAACCAAAAAAAGAAAACCTTTGAAAAATAAAGGAAGCACACTGGTTGAGATTTATTTTATAGAGCATATAAACTGTATTCTTCACCATTTTTAGCTTTTGTTTGGCTCCTTCATCTTAGGATTTTGCCAGCCCTTTCAGAAAAAGTTAAATATATCCTTCCCTGTCTAAAAAAAATGTTTGCTGGTAAAAAGTCCTTTAGCTTGGGACTGTCTGAGGAAGGAATGCAAAAAAACAAAAAGAAAACACTAAGATGGAACTGAATCACTTTTGGGATATAATTTTACATGACATGGCCAAAGCAGTGGAGGGCTGAACCAGCTGATTCCTTCAGTCCCAAGGTCCAAAAATCTAGCTAAAGCTAAACTTTCTGCTTTATCTACTTGTGTTAAAGGAAGTAATTTTTCAGGTTTTTCTCTGCACATACTATTGATCTAATTAAACTGTTCTGGAATATAACAGACAAATAATTAGAAGATAGATGCTACAGCACTAAAAATTATCCCTCCTGATATGAGTAAAAACAGCCTATACCCAGAAACCACAGTGGTCTTGCTAATAGGTAAGACTTTACAGAAGCCAGTAAGCATCTTCATCTGCTTGCAACATTCTGTGAAGTTTGGCAGAAATGTTCAAGGCTGAGAGCACCCTCCCACACATTTTCTTTGTTAGTTACTGCCTCAGTGTCTGACCTTCTGAAGGGGGAAAGGGATTTTTTTTTTATTCCATTGCACATAGTTATTTACATTTCGCTGTCCAGTCTAATGTGTATCCATTTTGTCAGATAAAATGAGACTGTTGAAAGTAAATCATAGAATACAAGCAAGCATGTATGTGTATGTACATATAGATATAAAATTATGTGCATATTAATACCTTTAAAATATCCTATGCTTCATCTTTTAAGGTGGTTCCTTTTCTACTGCTAAAGTTAAAAATAGAATTGCTGGTATTTGTGAGGAAAATTTTTAATTAAGCATGCCAATGAAAAAAATCCTACCTGCAAATGCTAATGAAACAAAACTGATAATTAATGCTAAATATAGGAATTTATATTTAAATAAAATGCAATTGCCTAATTCTTTAAAAAGAAACTGTTTAATGGAGTCATTTGCTCAACACCATAGAGAAGATGATTTTTAATCCTATCTGTGTTCAAAATTTTACCTAAGTATTTTTAAATGCAATTTGAATTCACAGCTGGAAAAGTGCACACTAGTAGTATGCTTGATTACCATTATCCCCTTTTCAGGCCAAGGCTAAGGACACAAATTTCCCTTATGCTTTGTCTCACAACTTCTCCAGCCTTCTCATTATTTTTTCAGAAGCTCCTCTACACTTAATAAAGAATGCTTATGGGCAATTACCTTTGGAAAATGAGACCTCTTAAATGTTCATCAAATCGAAATATGACTTAAAGGATATTTTATTAACTATTGTACGTTTTCTATTTTAGCAGTGCTAGGTACAAATTGGCTTGAAAAGAACCCTTGTGGTATTGCCATGCATAAAAACTGTGGTGCTGTGACCCCTAATGCCCTGCCCAAGCTCCACCACCTTGCAGTAACTCTTCTGTGTTCATACGACTCCGATTTCTGTTACACAAATAAAAAATAAAAAAAAAAAACCCAAAAAACCCCCCAAAAAACTCCTTCAAATTCTGTGTGGAAGCTCTGAATAGGATCAATTCCTCCATCATTGCAAAGCCAAATTTTCTTCACTGCCATTTTGAGTGAGTAAAAGTCAGTAACACATATTCTAGCAGTTGCACAAACTTCGATGAGAACTTGACGTTTCTCAAATCCACCCCTTCACTACAATTAGGGATAGGGGCAATTCCACTGGGAAGAGCAGGTATTAAACTGAGATTAGGTTCCATGTGTACATAAAAATGTTAGATATAAAGGGATGGAAAAAACATGAAAAACATACTGTCAAGTTCAATTGATGGGATCGTGCAAGAGGTCAAAAATTCTAGAAGTACTTTTTCATTTAAAATAATGGCTAAATCTTTTAAATATCTCCAAATAACGAAAAAGGCTGTAATTTTAGAGAACAATCCCCTGAAAATACCATTACACAGTTGCAATCTTTTATTCATTAGATAATTATGAAAATAATTTGGAAAAAAACTTTTCTTGTATAGCTTTCTATTTATTCTAGATATTTGAAAGTGTCCTAGCCAGTAAAAAATTCTCTTTTCCAATAATTTTAAAGTTACAACATATAATTACAATGTAACGTAATAAGAAAAATAATAAATCATTAGGTACAATAAAATAGAATGTAACTTGAAAATATTAAGTACTTAAACAAAACCCTGGAAAAAACCCCAGGTTTATTTCTATTTGGAATAAATCTTTGCAACCTTTCTATGCCACTTTATTGAAGAAAATTAAAATGTTTAACTATTTTGTAGATGGGTGCTTAATTGAAGAGATATTTCTTGTGGAATAGTGTGTGGAAGACGTGTTTTTAGTGCTTCTTGTATACGTTTCCATGCATGGATCTTGTTCCATGTCTATATTAATTCTCTGTATCCTGGTTAATCCAGACTTGGCATTGCTAGCAGCATCTCACAAGCTTTGCTATAGGCAGACAGCACAGGCCTCAGTGGCTGTCACGTTTGCTTTCCCTTGGGTTTGCATGGCTTGTGTGCAGAGCTTGGTTTCGACTTTGTGTCATCTTGAGTAGCCATAAGAGCACTAGTTGAGTGACTAGGTGCCACATTCAGTTTGTTTTGGTTTTGCTTAGCTTTCTATACTTTTATAGCATTATATAATTTTTCTTAATAATGGTCAGATAGGTCAAACTGACTGAATTCAAACTCTCTTGAGATAAAATGAAATGGAACTACAGTTAATCCTCAAATTTACTTCAATAGTATTTTTTTTATCTTCATTACAGAGCCTAATATTATGACACATTTCTTTGGCTTTCTGGGCACACATCGTACAGTGAAGTAGTAGCTGGTTTTAGTTGTGGGTTTTGGTTTTTTTTTCCAATATGTAATGAATACATCTCAGTTTTGTTAATGACATAGAAGAATGAATCTTACTCTAGAAATCATCTTCCAAGATAGCCTCCACTACTCTAATGCAACAAAGAAACCTAAATGATTCCTAATTTTACATAATCTAATGTTTTCATTAACATTCATATTAAGGCAATGCTTAACGTACCATATGGAAATTATTTGCATTATTCAAAAGTCCATTAAAATATATAATGAAAAGCTATTCTTATGTCTGGAGTTTTAAAAGTATACAAAATAGTGCCTCAGAGACACATCAAAGTCTTATTTGGAAGAACAATGTTGTGCTTCCATTAATACAATGTTTGCAAAAATCATGTAATGCTTTAAACCTGCTTTAACCTTCTTCAATTGCTGTATATGATAAATACTTTTATATAAATTTCTACATCTATGCACTTAATCACAATGTAGAAGTACAACATCTAGCCATATAATCATAGCTAATAAGTGTGTTTCTATAGATGCTCTATAAATCGCTACATTTTTGTAAGCCAAACTTGTATCACAATCTTTAAAAAAAGAAATTAAGGTATTTAGTGTTCTGCTAATGCAGATGGATTAATTTATCTCACCATCACAGTGTCCTAATATCTCCCATTTTCTTCCTCCACCTTATTTCTTGGCTGTGCTCACACTTCTTTTGCATGAGTTATGGTCTGACTCTTCACTTAATCAATTCAGGTCACACAACAGGATTGGGGTGGGATGTGGAGGGTGAATATTTTTCTGCTGAACTTAGTAAGTGACTCAGAGGAGAGACTGTGACTGTTAGGACACTGCAAGAAAGGCAGTCAGATAACCTCAGGAAGGAGGATC
Source organism: Luscinia megarhynchos (assembly GCA_034336665.1). Lineage (NCBI taxonomy): Eukaryota > Metazoa > Chordata > Aves > Passeriformes > Muscicapidae > Luscinia > Luscinia megarhynchos. The sequence goes on along the minus strand of CM067566.1, from coordinate 39,392,822 downwards.
AAGTTATTTTTAGGAGCAGTAATTTGTGCAGCTAAGGTGTATCACAAAATCACACTTTCTGAAAGACTCTCAGAGAAATAAAAATCTAATACAATGGTCAAAACTAAGATACTTTCAGGCAATCTGTCTTATTATTCATTTCATGTTGATTCTTCTTGCTTTCCATGCAGCTGTTTTTTTCTCTAATATCAGTTCCCTACTTTACAGTTTTAAATGTTATGCATTTTTTATCCCTTTTTCATTTGATATCACCTAAAGTGGCTGAGTGCTCGTCTGCCCAAAGATAAACTACAAGAAGAAGTAAAGCAACAGCCTGTAATTACTCAAAATGAAGATACATTAATGAACTAGTCAATGTATAATAAGTAATTATAAAAAGAATTTAGGACAAACTTGATCTTCTGTGCTGCCATGTTACTGAGTTTGGAGCAACAACTTTTAAACCTAAGTCAGATTTCAAGACTGAATCTTAAATTTGAGGTAGATAAGAGTGAAAAATCATCAGTTTTTGTCTGGATATAACAAAATATATGGATATTACCTTTAACATACTATATAAAATCTCTTAACATCTGTCTTTTGTCTGTTAACCCAGTGGCTTGGTAAAGATGTTTGTTTGTACTACATACCTTTGTCCTAAGACTCCTTTGGCATCCAGAGAGCAAATACCTTGCAAACCTACACCACAAGTCCTGTGAAGCTGTAAGGTACCTAACAGAAGTGGCACATTTAGTGCTCTTATCAGCACTCATAAACAAAGGGTGTGGGAAGGTATTTCGGTTCCCTTGATTCTGTCTTGATCACACTACTTGCCACTTGCACACAACACCAACTTATCAATGCATATTGGCATCAAGAAAGATTATCCATGAATTCTCCGTTACCAAAATCATTCATAAACCTAGAAGCTACTGGATATCATTTATTTCTGCTAAAAGGCTTTCTGCTGTTTCATGACTATTAAATTGCATTAATTTACATACAGCATCCAGATGCTTCAGGCTTCAAAAATCAAAAAATTAGAAAAACAAAGCAAGAAGGAGAAAATAGACTCAAGAAACAATCTAGTCTTGGTACTTACGAAAAGCTCTATAGAATTCTTCTAGAGCTAGGTGCTTGTCACCATTGTAATCATCATATTTCAGCAAATCGAACACAGAGCAGTCAGACGGTTCCTTGCCAAGCTCATCCCGTTTTATTACCTGACAAGAAAATTATAACCATGAAATTACATTTGAGCTCTTAGAGTTCTCTGGTATAATTAATTGTTTCTAATAATCATTTTATAGATAATTTTAAGGTTGCCGTGGGGCAATGTACTGCAACTGTGTAAAGTCAGGGATTTCCAGTTACTTTGTCATTATTTATTAGACTTTTAGAAGTTAACACCTTTAGGACAAACACTCTGAAATTACACAAAAGTTTTTTTGAATATATATTTTGCATATATATTTTATAAATATGTAAAATGAAGATAGACTGAAGCACTGTAAAGAAACTGGGAATTTTAAAGCTGATTTTACTTTATATGTACAGGAATGGTGATTAAGAAACAATAAAATATACCTAAAATATTAATTTCCCAAGTATAAATGGGATAATGTCTTTTTCCTCTAATTTCTAACCTCATAAACCAAATGCAGATACTTTCAAAGACAGCTAATATAAACTCTTACTGCCCTACTAATTGTATCAAGTTCTTACAGGCTTTTGACAAGACTATTACCTTATCAAAACCTGTTGTATAAGTAGCTGACCTGAAAAGACTCCTGTTTCTCAGTGGACACACACACAATTTGTAAATAGGTAAAAATTAATAGACGTTAGATTTTTCACTCCGATGAACTTATCCCAGAGAAATGTTCTGTAATATATGCACCATTTTGTTTTAGGTCTGTGTATGTTGTAGACATCTACTTAGATTCCAGCTGAGGAATTTTTAAGATGCTGAGAGTGATTTAGAATTTTCATATTACATGGAGCATGTACTAGAAGTACTACCACATAACTGAAAGAACCAAAACTAAGCAACTTTTCATTGTAATATTGCACAGTTTACAGTTCTATATTAGGCACAGAAATAATATAACTATAGTTAATTCCTAGGCAAAAATATCTTCTGAAAAACAAGGGATACAGGGGCTTTTGTGTTTCAGTTGTTCTGCAAAGGAATTACTTCAGTTACTATTCATGTAAACACAAAATACCTAAAAGAATAATAGGGAATAACAGGAGCACTAGAGGAAAAGAAAAGACGCAAACATTTTATATTACCAGAAGTCACCTCCTACATAATAATATAAAAGCATTATAAAGGATAATCACCTTGTTAGTACATTGGAGACTATGAAAACCATTTACAAAGATAAGAAAAATCACTGCAAAACTGCCTTTTGCTATTATCAATTAAAAATACATACTACGCTACCTGAATATTACCGCTAACTACTTCCCATCCTTTAAAATCCTTTTTATTGAGTTCACATTAAAGTGAATTAAGAAAATATGAAATTGTGTAGATCTTGCAGCTGGTACATAAAGGACAAAAATGTAGTCTGGGAAAAATTAGTAACTCTAAACCCATTACAGTTATACAAAAAATACTAAATATGTAATTGTGTGTATTGGAACCTCCAGCAATCACTGAAATTTCAAGGCCAGGAACATTCAGTATGGGAAACGTTCCTCTCATTGTTTCATGGTTTTAAATGCCTGCTTTCACTACCTTCAATTGTACAAATAAGGATGAAACTTTACACCTAAGGTTGAAGAAAACCTTTTTTAAGTCCCCAAAGCACCTGGCTTTATAGCACCACATTTTATTTAAAATTAGTGTTCTCAGCTTCCATTCTTTGAACTAAAATCTGTTATCTGTTCAAATTGGCCAATTACAAATGAAAAGCAACATATTTTTAAAAAGAAGAATCATAATTTAAAAAATTGGATAGAATGATTCTGCTACTTCAAATAATGATACTACAGACAGGTATATTTATATCCTGGAAATTATTTAATTTTTGTCTACAGTAAACCTATCATTTTGATTACAGATAAAAGATTCAATGTTTGGTTTTGCACAGACATTTTTTCTTGGTGATATACTTTGGAATTCTTTGGAAAATACACTCACTGTTGATAAACCCTCCAAACTGTGAGTCTGTCAGGGTAGATTTTAGAAAATACAGAAGTGATTTCATATGATGAATAATCTTATTTGTCTATGATTTCCTGCTATAAGAGCTGTTCCAATCTGAATTCTCTTGTGCAGGATCGAGCCACCTTCCAATTTTCCAATGGGATCTGTGGATCAGATCAGCTCTGTGATCAGAAGAAAAAATAACCTTCATGGAACTTTTGGGCTGTTGGTTGGCCTTTCCTTTTGAAGGGGACGGAGACCAATATTCAATCACATGAGATACAACTCAGAATCATGTACAACTCAGGGTGTGGGGGTTTGGATTTTGAAAAATTATCTGTTTCTGTAGAAAATTGAAGTGCAGATCAACTGTGATACGAAGTTACAAGCCGTATGAGACTCTACACCATCATGTAATCACACTTGTGTTTCACAGATGATCCAACAATGCACCTTAAATTTTCAATTCTATTATTATATTAATTTCTGTCCATGGAGAAGAGTAAAATGCAAGGAAACTGTTTCTCAAGTCAATTCTTTAAACCCAGACTGTTTCCTCCTTGTTTAAACTAAATGGTGATTTGTTAGGGAGGCAGAAGAAAAACTGGCAAAATTTTTATCAAGTCACAATCTAGAAACAAAATACTTACTATAAATGTTAAAACCTGATTAAGATTGTCTGCACAATTTTATGATTGTTCTAAAAGTCAAACATAGATTATTTTATTTCCAACTTGTAAATCGAAAATTAATACTAGAGAAGGTTCTCAAATATTTATGCCCACAATTTTTAGTTTGAATTTGCATAAAGACAATAAGCATTTACTTTCAACATAATAAACTGGCAAAAGGCAAAGTATGCAGAAAAACTGTTCATAGTTCATTGTGAAAACCCATAATGAAAACTTAGAAACTTACCTACATTTTCAAATTAAATATGTCTTTTCCAAAAAAATTATATTTATCCAGCAGAATTTAATACTCTTTTAAACATGGAGGAAGGATTTGCATTTTCTGGAAAAAATTAAATTTCTAAAAGATGTAGCACACAATTACCTATTTCCCATTAAACACCATACTGTTACCTTGGTTCAGAGCCTCTCAGAAATTTAGTCAGTACAACTCCAAATTTTGGAAGATTGGGAAAGTTAATCTGATTAAAAATGACAAACTGCACATCAGAATAGATTGCTTCATTCCTTTTAATCTGATTTCTGACAGTCAAAATGAAAAATCTGCAGATGTTATGAAACTAGACCACAAATAACGTAACCCATCCTTCATTAATCCGCCTTACCTGAAGTGTTATCGGTCAGTGTTTTTATGCTTGCCTGTGATTAATGGTCTTTATGTACCTCCCCAAAGAAAATGCTACATAAATTCAACTACAAACAAAACCTTCCTTTAAATCAAATATGGTTCAGTCAGTTAATGTGCGCTCATCTTCCCTAAAAGAAAGTACCTTATCACAACAGTGCCACTCAGTGCTTGATAAAATACCTAGTACATCAAACACCAGACATTGTGAGAACTGTGCTCCAAATTAATTCTGACTGCATAAGGGGGGATTTCAATTACTTGTTCCACATCTTTCACAGCAGCATAACTTTTTATAAATTAAAATAATTGATTAATTATGAAATCAAATTGATAATAATGTTTGGTAAATTGTTCCTTGCTTTAGCTTCCATTAATCTAAATAAATCAATAGTCTTATAATTTACCACCGAGTTCTGTCGGGCAGCAACACAATCCTCTATTTGGTGTAGTGTGATACATTTGATACAGGTAAAGATACAGGACTTGTGCATCACAGAAGGACACAGAGATCCCTAAGCAAACTGATATCTGAACTGCTAAACGCACACCTAGTGGCCTACAAAGGCATGGGCTCAATTTCACTTGAAGGCATTACTCCAATACTATCCCAAATTAATCAAGTTACATAGCTCAGATGTGAGATGTCTTTCTGCCAACTACTCCAATGAGAGGCACATTTCCCTGCCTTTCCGATTCTGCATTTAGCAGAAGGAAGACCTAATCTGACTCAGAAGATGTAAATGTGTCCTTAGGTGTCTACAAATATAATGCTATAGATGTCTAGCTCACAGTATAAGATCAGAATAGGTATTAGGGCCACATAGATAGGCTGGATAAAATTCTGCATCTCAGAACTAAATCTGGAACCACCAGCACTCTGAGCCTGTGTCTCTGGACTTAACCAAGATAAAACAATGAGTGCAAACAAACTCCTGCACCATTATACTCTATGTCCACTTTAGTTAGCACCAGTCCTTGAACCTTCAAAGAAATGAAGCTTGCTCCTGCTTTCTTCACAGCCTGCAAGAATATAATGGGGAATGCTGCTACTTGATAAAACCAAAGGCACCTAACAAAGATAAAGATTTTAGATTTTGTATGACAATCATAGTGTTTGTAAGCTTTATCTCACTACTAATTGCTTAAAGAGTCTTAATTTCCCCCAATTTCAAAGTTTCATGTAGGGTTCTTATTTTTATTTTGAACCTAGAATTGAATATAGCACATTTAGTTTCTCCTAGGTAAGTGATAGTAAAAAAAGATAATGTAACCTAAATAATATGTCCCTAATTAATAGCAGAAAACAAATAGAAATATAACTCAACATGCAAAATTTTCTACCACATATGTAACATGTAGTTACACAGTAGTTATATGTAGTCAAAACCAAAGTTGATTAAAAACACAAAGAGGAGATAGAGTAATTTTCTCTTCTCTGAGTTCCATGACCTCCAAATAACTATTAATAAGAACACTGATTAGATACAAAATCAGAAGTCATGAAGGTAAAAATTCAAATGCCCAGGTCCAACCAAGTATTTTGATCAGTTTAAGAAACAGAGTGTGACAGAGACACAATTTATAGAAGTTGAGCCTCTGCAAGCAAGACCCATAAAGTATCTGCTAGCACAAAGTGGATAAGTATAATCATTAATACAGAAATAAAAACAAAATAACTTTGGGGTATTTATTTTGTTTTTGCAGAAGTAAGAATGAGTTTTTATAGAAATGTAATATACTTTCATTTATCCTATATTAACCTGGTAAGTAAAAGTAATATATTCAGATATTTGAAATTACAGATACTAGTTCATAAATAAGAATGCTAACTTCTTTCTTTGAATCTAAAAACTGATGATTGAAAGGAGAGAAAGGAAGAGGAAATATTTTTAAAATTTATTATTATTATTATTATTAGTAGTAGTAGTAGTATATATTCGACTTGCCTTCAGGCTATGTTACTTCCCTTTTCTGTAAAATTTTGCTTTCATAGTTCAATAGTGTAAGAAATAAACTTTAAAAAGCATCTCTAAGTCCAATCAAGTATAGATTATTTCACTTCACACACTCCTTCCATCAAAAAGGAACTTGAATTTCATTGCTGAGCAAGATTAAACATTTTTAGAGCCTATTCATCTTTCACTGATGGCAACTAGAAAAGGCTTACTGTTTACAAAATGGTAGTTCCACCATAGTGGAATAACTGCATTCATAACTGGAAAAACACATTTTATTCCCATGCCTACCCATAATACTTCTGCTCTTTTTCCTCTTCTATACAGCAAAAATGACATACAGTAATCAAGCTGTCTACAGTGATAGAAACACTGGTATTTGATTTACGAATTTTGATTAAATTTTGGTTTGGTTTTGCATAAGATAAGATAGACAAAAAAAATTAGCCTGTTAACAACTGAACATTTAATGGCTAATCAGAAGATTCAATTATCTTGCATTATTTTGGATTTATTTAAAATGTGCCAAAAGGCTTTAAAAACAAACCAAACATTTCAAGGAACCACCTCACCGTATTGCAAACCTTGCAGATACGTTGATCAGAGATGATGATGATGATGATAATTCTGCCTATTTCACAGTTCACAGTTTTGAAAGATAGATACCCTCTCTGGTTAGTACCTACTTCTAAAAATAGAGTGGTCTAATAGGTAAATTGGTAAGTCCTTTCAACATCAAGCCATATCTCACTTGCCAATACAAGATTTGGAAACTAAAACATTAAATGGATCAGACTCAGCTATTAAAGCAGTCAAGGCAGAGAAAAATTTGTATTGGAAAAAAAATGTCCATTTAGCCTGCATGGAGCTGTGTAACCCCACTGTTTTCCTATTACATTTACAGAGTGTATTGGAGTTAAAATTCTTTTTTAGCTGCAATTCTGTATTGGACTACAAAGCCATGAAAAATATTATACCCAGATGCTAGAATTGTTCAAACAGTCAAAAAAATAATCTGCCAATGTTTAACGTATTGCTATCATACTTGAAATATGTAAAAAACAAAAAAAAAACAAAAAAAAAAAAAAACCCCAAAAAATAACCAAAAAACCCCAAAAAAACAAAACCACAAAAAACCCAAACGAACAAAAACCCAAATGAACAAACAAATAAAACCAAACCAAAACAAAACCCCTTCAAACTTTTTATCCTATATGAATTAGTTTTTTTAATAAGAATGCTGCTTTTGCTTTTTTTGGGAGAGGAATATTTGCTTCTCTTGTATCAAGATGCAAATTCAATAACCTTACGACTTTTGATCCAAAATACAGCAATAAAATTGGAATGTTGCTGTCACCATTTTCAATCTCCAACTGATTCATTTCAATTTTACATTAGGTAGGATGACCTATGAGAAAATAAATACAATCCAAGGGCCTGATTACACAGCAAGATTGACGAGATGTAAAATTTAAGATGCACTATAAACTGAACTTCTATATTCACATGAACATAAATTAACTTCAGGAGTCCTTGTTTTCTACAGCAAGTGTTGCTTTTCATATCCCCTAATATGATTACATTTAAAATGCAGACAGGAAGAATTATTTATGACAACTCTGGAGATTTCAAAATTTTGACTGTGAGCACAACTGAGAAAAATTCTCCTAATCCTGAGAACATTTTCAGCAGTACAGTAATGTCTCCCTGTGGATGGTTGACCCTTACTGGATAATGAAAGTTTCACGGGCCAACATAAAGTGAGGGAGAGATCACACACCAATTACTGTCATGGGCAAAACAGACTTAACCTGGGGACAAATTAACTGAATTCAATACTAATCAGACAAAACTGACATAAATGAGAAATAAAACCAAATATTAAAAACTCCTTTCCTCCAAGGGGCTTAACTTCACTAACAATATTCTCTATATTCTCCCTCTCCAGGAGAGCAGGGGGGACAAAGAATGGGGGCTGCAGTCGGTTTGTGGTCACTAACACTGTCAATCCAGGTTCTTTCCTTAGTGGAAACACAGAGGAGCCAGTGCACCATGACTGCTTGGAAACCATTGGAGCAACATACTCAAGTCGCCTGGATCTGAAGGATACTCCTATGGAAAATGTAGAGAAGTGGTGCACAGATGGAAGCAGCTATGTCGTGGATGGCAGAAGGCATGCAGAATATGCTGTCACCACCTGCCATGAGGTAACAGAGTCAGAGCCATTGCCCACAAGACCTCTGCACAGAAAGAGAAAATAATGTCCTTGACCTGAGCATTGGAATTGGCCTAAGGTAAGAACATGAACATTATATGAATTCATATAATATGTGGATTCAAAGTACTCCTTTGGAGTTGTGCATGCCCACAGAGCAATCTGGAAAGAAAGGGAACTATTGAACTCCCAAGGGAAAAACATTAGACATGCAGAAGAAATTCTGAAGTTGTTAGAGGCAAAGAAAATAGCAATCGTGCACATCAGAGCACATCAAAAAGGAAATTCAGAATTAGAAAAAGGAAATGAGTTGGCAGACAGAGAGGCAAAAGAAGCAGCCAGGAGACAGGCAAAATGGAAGGAGCTTTAATTCTGAATGGAAAAATTTCCCTTGAAGGCAAGCCAAATTATAAAAAAGAGGATCTAAAGTTAATCACAGATCTGGAAGGGACATACAATGAAGAAGGGTAGGCCTACACTCCAGAAGGAAAGGTATTCGTAGCTAGTCATCTGATATGGTCTGTAGTAAGGGAGGAGCATAGGAAGAGGCATTGAGGAGCAGAGGCCCTATACAAACACTTGATTCAGGACATTATAGCTAGGAATTTATATACTGCCATAAGATAGGCAACCTGACAGTGTGATCTCTGTCTCCAGACTAATCCCAAAAACACTCCAAAACCAGAAATGGTCAAACTGGGAGAGGGAATGGACCTGGCCAACAGTGGGAAATTGATTTTGTGAAACTCCCAGCATGTTCTCTTTTCTATTCCTTCCTCCTTAGAGGGAGAACTCCTCTCAATCTTCCCCTCCCACAGAAGACAGTCCACCATGAACTGCTCCAATGTGAGTCCTCCCCATGGGATGCAGCTCCTCATTAACTGCTCCAGCATCAGTCCCTTCCAAAGGGTGCAGTCCTTCAGGAACAGACTGCTCCAGCATGGGTCCCTCATGGGGTTAATTGTGTCTCTTGTCAAACCATACAACAACAAAACAAACAACAGTTTGCAACAATTAATTCACTTTACACTAATCTGTAGGCTGAGTAACTTGATGTTTCTGCAATGAATTTTACCAAAACTAAAACCAAAACCAAAATATTAGGGATTTATAGCTGACTTGTTTCCATACTTGTGAAAAGCACTACTTTACAGCTGTCATTATAATTTGCTCTTTATCAAAAAGAAAGTATGTTGAGAAAAGTTTGAAAACATAATAATGGATGATTTTTAATTATTATTTTAAAACTATGTTTAACACGCACACACAAAAAAGGAAAAGTGTACATGAAGCAACTGAATAGAGAAGAATGAAATATAATTTACAAATCTATATATGCGATTCCTATCTATATTATCTATTCATATAGTATATTTATATCTAAATTATTATTTGTGAGATATATACAGGCACCAAAGTCCCTTTAAAAGTTGAAGTTCTTATAGAATCTAAAAACAGCAGAAAAAATCAATATTAGAAAAGTACAGAAAAATATTTTAAAATTAATATTTTGAAATCGTGTATTAGTAGTTTACATGATGCCTATATTTACAGTTACCCCCTGGTCCTTGGAATTGTGACTATAATTTTCAAAGTTATCGGTATGGAAATGATAACTCCAGCCTATTTCTTAACACTGCTATGCAACTTAAAACAGGATAATGATCAACACTCACATCTAAAAAAATCCTACTTTTCTTAAAATTTTTATTGCCTGCCTAGTATTAGACTCATTAATACACTTTAGCCATTATTAGGTTTCTCAAACACAGACCTCTAGTAAATCAAAGTACATTTGCTCCATCAACACTCTTTAATAGAATGAATCCTTTTAGGTAGATTAAAGTAAGTGCTGCTATGCCTACCAGAGCAGCAATTACTGGTTTATATCTGTAATTAGTTAAAATTTGCTATTTAGAGACCACCATGAACTCTCTTTACAAGATTTCTTCTATACTTCTCTAGCTGTAAGATAAAGCAATAATACTTCTTTAGTATTACAGAAGTGATCTACCTCATTATTTTAATTGTTTTCAACTTCTACAATACATCTATACAGTTGAACTGGATGATAGCACGCAGTGGATAATAAAAGCAATTTGTGGTCACATTAGCCAGTATACTTCAAAGCATTATATTCAAATTTCTAAACAATCACTACAGAATTTCTGAATAATTTAGCCACTCAAAAAATTCTCAAATGAAATTTTCCACCTCAGAGACTCACATCTTCTAAAGTATCCCAAGACATGCTATTCCCTGTGTGCATGTCCTGAAAGAGACATCTGAATAGAGAAACATCTGAAAGAGACATCTGACATCACTGTGCTAATAGAAACAAAAACTCAACCTTACCTGAGATAACTCGTTAGTATCCACAAGTCCATTGTTGTCTGAATCAAAATAATTGAACATTTGATCTACGAGAAGTTTCTTTAACACCATTTTCTCACCAACAGATTTATCTTTTGATTCTGCAATGTATCTCTGGTTTTGTAGATCCAGTAACATATTTTTCACTTCGTTGTATTCAGTAGGTTTGCATTTATCCCCTGAAAAGAAAATACACAAAACAAGATTATTTGGAACTTGATTTCCTATTAAAAGTTTAAAGGTAAACTAAAAATCCAAAAACTGAAAAAGCAGAGAGTATTAACTTCTTATAGCACTATAAACAGGATTCTTTTAAGAGATGAGAAATTAATTCTGTAGTAGTTTGATCCATAATATTTCCTTGTCTGGACTTTAAATTAAGACAAAAACAAATTGCAGTTTTAGATACTTTCTTAGACAAAGTTTTCTGTTTATAGAAACTAAGGAAACTTATCAGTTTCCAAGCCTGTACTTTTTAAATTATCATTCTGGAAAAGTGCATCTGAAGATTTATTATTATTATTTTCACATAAATGTAGAAATGTCATGTATGCAAAAACACCTGAAAATATGATACAGAAATATATGCTAAATATTTCATAATAATATTTGATTTCAGAAAGCAGGAATTACTCTTGAGTGCTCATAAGCTATCTCTACCTTTTCATTTATTGGACATAGAAAGCTTATTTGAACAAGAAAATGTGGGATTGCCAAAGGAAGAGAAAGGATCTTTGCGAAGATCTGATTTAATTTTTTCATTATCAAGTCTTCTATAAAGTGGAAAATTTTATGGAAATGTCCTGCATACAGTGATTACAGTCAGTACTTATTTTAAACCAAAGCACAAAATAATTTATGCCTGGTGTTCACTTATGTAAGTTGCTGCATATTTTAAATTCGATACAGAAATAGTTTAAAAGGGTTTGTTTTGGGGCTTTTTTATTAAGATAATATCAGGATTTTCAAAGGGTTTTTTATAAAATGAGACATGTAAATGTGTACCAGAATAATATGATGTATTTGTTGGAGATGTATATTTGCAGTTAGCCAATATTTAACTTCAAGTAGTGAATTCAAGACTAGAGCAATACACTTATTAGCAAAGAAAGCTATCTTGCAATCTTCGTTAAGTCACCGTTCTGAAGATACAAGGATTTATGAGAAACAACTATTTACCTTATGGAAACTGTGTAGGCAGTTTTATTTTGCAAATGGATCTTTTAAGAAACATCTAATTTACATGCATGGAACTGGAATTCATTATTTTGGTATATTTAATGGTATATGCATCTTTATGGTGGCACTGTGAACATCTTCATAGCCATTATAAAATACAGAGAGAGAAAAAGTTCCTAAATCCTACTATCCTAGAAAGACTCAGACCTAGAAGAGAAGGATTTATTATAAAAATTAAATCATGGAAGAAAAAATGTGTTTTGGAATCAAAACCACTCTAGCCTTTTTTGTTTTGGTTTTTCTAAAAGCCACCAACTGTTATGTAGCTATTTAAGTAACAGAAATAGACAAACCCAAGCTGTATTTAACTGACAGCCTAAACTATGCATAGTATTTGCATATTTGTCCTCATCTGCCAGGGGCATGAAGATTGAGGCCATACAATTTGTAAGAGTTGAGTTCTGCGTGACTGCTTTTCAGGGTTCTAATGCAGAAATACTCAGCAGGGAAACATGTTTATTCCTTAGGCATTCTGAAGCTGCAGCAAGCAAACCTTGCCATCTGAATGGATGCAGGCTCCAGGTGGTGGGGAGGGAAAAGAGCACTTAACTTGAACATACTCTAATTCACTTGGGTGAACTCCAGGAGACTGGGCCAGACAAAAAGCATCATCTTTGTCTCCCCTAGATAACTTTTCTGGCTATGGTGCCCTCGAAAAGACAGTCTGGCTTCACTCTGCTGCAGGTGATGACTAACACCATTTTGCCTACACTCATGGCAGGGAAGACAAGACAAACCCTATTTGACAGTGTACTGCTCAGAGCTAGCTACCTCATTCAGATTTTAGCCCCTGTAAATGATTAGTCTCATTTCACAAGTTTAAAACTGCAAAGAGCTATTCTTTAGCGATACAGAACAGTAAAAAAGTTAGTTTTTAAATTAATATCTCTTAAATCATGGATTTGTCACAGTAGAGTTGACAAGTTTCTTCATGTCTGAGTTTAAAAAAGAAACTCACACTGACAAGTTTTTTCCTTGAAGCGCAGAACCATGCCTCTCACTTTAATGATTGATCAAGAATTGAAAAGATGTTCTCATCTCTACAAAGGCAATAATGATGCTAATGTTCATTTGAATACTGAAGATCATTTAACTATAAATTCTGGACAACTTATGTGCAAATTGCACAAATATTCCCATGAGTGAATTTACAAGCCATGTAAATTTAGAGAAAAACCAATTAAGTTTATGTGCCACGTGATCATGAAAAACATTGCAATAATTAGTTACCTTTCCTACTTTTAACTCAAAATAGAATTTATGGAAAAAAGTTGTAAAGGAAGTTTGATTGCAGTCCAGGAAAGACATTTTAATGTACTTTAGACATTAAGTTTACATCTAAAACTTAAGGAAAAATGAACTAATGTATTCTGTCACAACACCTGTTCAGAGAGAGCAGAATTCAGAAAACATCTTTTCCACGACATTTCTTTCTTTGTACACTCCTCCTTGCATAGCACAAACTTCTGTAGTTAGTAAAATAGTCATATAAGAGTGCTTAAATATTGCATGTTTATAAACTATTTATACGTTTTCCCAGAAGAGAAAAATATTTGTATCATTTCTTAATATAAAATATAAATGCTGTCTAATACAAAATAAATTGAGAGATTGCTACTCCCTGCAAGTTTGGGTACTTCCTGTACAAAAATTTCATTCACAAATTATGCAAAGTAATCTGTTAGAACTACTATATTATTTATATTTTGATCTAACACCTAGCTTCTAAATATTACTATGAACTTTAACAATGCACTTTAGGCCAGTGAGAGATGAACCTTCAGTTGATAACCATAGTTAATTAGAGTTGTGGTAAACCAGGTTTCCATGGCTATACTACATTAAAACCCTTTCATTTTATAAATAATTGAAAGTAGTCTTTTCACCATCATTTGGAATTTAAGGAGAAACACGATGGATGGATATTACTGACAGATAAGGGAATCACAAGGAAACAGTGAGAGACTCCTAGTGAACACAAGGCACAATTTCATTAACAAATTGCTCTCTTATCTCATTCACTGCCTTTTACTGCAGTATTTGCTGAATTGTGAAGCTGATGTTTAAATTACAAGGATGAGGCTCTGTTTACAGAAGACCTCCACCAGGCTGGAGTAGCAACACAGAGAAAAACTCAGATGCTTTATTTATGTTCTAATTTAGTAAGAATTAGTTGTAAAAAAGTTGTCTCAATGACACACAAATGGTAAATGGGGATTAAGTATTTCAACCTTTATAGTGAGGAAAAGTAATTTATGCTTAATGAATTTGAGAAAGACTGGGAATATTCTACAATTATATTACTTTCAAAAAGGCCTACTAAATTCTATACAATTAGCTGCATACATGAAAGGGTAACCTACATGTACATAATTTACTAACTTAATTCAGTTTTCTAGTACATTTTTCTTTTAATTTTGAACTAGAATTCCTACAAGAAGAAACAGATATTTTCTGAAAAATACCTAGAAAGTAGTAAGAGAACATGAAAACACAAAATTTGCTTTTCTGTTTGTTTCATTCATGGAAAGGACCAGTTCTACTATGCAAGAGATTTTTTTCAAAACAAACAAAGAAACAAAAAACAAACAAACAAAAAAAACCCTCAATTATTTTTTTCACAAGTTTTCTGACATTGTCTGTGCAATCACAGAAGATGTGCAAAAACCTAAAAGTGACACAACAAACACAATGGAATCAAAGTGCAGGTCTCCAGTTCCATATCTTGCACTTTCTGAAGTAGTGATTTTCCTAGGGTTTACTTCATTCAAACTCAGAAGTAGTAGAAAAATGGAAACATTTGATGTTGCCTTCCATTCAGTGCAACAGTTTTGTAGCTGTATCTCTGTTACCTAGGAAACAGCTGAAAGTTTGATTTTGAGTGCTATTGTCCTTCTAGACAGTACTGAATAGTAGTATCTACCTATAAGAGAAAAAAAAGTTCTGTTTGACTTCCTTAAGTCTTCCTAAAGTCTTCCGTAATATGTAAGAGAAAAAAAATCACAAACTAATTATTTATGAAAATATGGGAAAGGAACATACACATTCTTAAAACCTGCAGAAAAATATTAAATAATCAGCTAAGATAATAGTTTAGGTGGCACCCCTTACATCCAAAATCAGATATAAAATTCTTGTATTTTTTGTTGTTTAGAAAAACACTAATACGCACAAAGAAGAAAAGAATGCACATATTTAAAAAACACAATAAAGCAAACCATTTGATTTCTCTTCTCAGTTCTTTCATCACGTTCATGTTTAATACTTTAGCCTTTCTTTGCCTGAGCCACTCCATTTAACAGGAACAACCCTTATGTGAGAAAGCTAATATTCATGGCATGTCTATCCCTGCAAAAGTCATCAGCTGCTGATGACTGATGCTGAGCTATCTGTGATTATACACTGAGTTTTATATCTATCTGTTCATAGATTTTTATCTATATATAGCACAAATGGTTTCCCCATTATTATTTTAAAGTTAAAATAACTTTGGATCTTTCAGACATGGCAACTAGTTTTCAGTGAAGCTTATCTTATATGAATAATTTTAAATAGTATAAACCAAATATATACATAAACCAGGCTCTGGGAAATTTGGCAGACCTGATAAGCATCAACTTCTAACTAACCTTCTACATTCTGAACATATTCAGAATAATCTAATTAGCCAAAACAATTCACTGCAGAATTACAAATTATATTGCATGGAGCAAATATGAGAAATTAATCCAACATTATATGTGTATCTATATATAGATAGATAGATATATGGGTGTATATATATATGTGTGTGTATATATATATATGTATGTATGTGTATATACATATACACATATAGAAACTAATACAGATATGTACACACACACATTCATATGCACATATGCACACACATATGTGATATCAAACCAATTTCAAACATAACATAGGGGGCAACTTGAAGGTTTTCATCCATTCAGCTATTTCTCAACATCTGTCTATAGATAAAGCATGAAATTTGTAAGTTTACTTGTAGCCCTAACAAATAAAGGGGCACTTTAGACCACTAAAATTGCTTATGCTTATCTGAAAGAAACTTCAAGTTCAGATATCATTTCACAATATCTAATTTTTCATTATAAAACTCATATCTTCCAAATCTAGAGGTCAAAAGTTTTTACCTTTATTCTTTGGTCTCCTCACTGAAGCTCTGGAACTAGAGAGAATCAATCTCACCTCTCTACATAGAACTAAATTTTGACCCATGGCCCAGAGTTTGAGTCGAGTGGAGAGGAAAGCATTACACTCAAACAAATAAACAGGGATTAACATCAAAGCTTTTCCCTGTTGAAGTTATGTTTTTAATAAAAAGTGAGAATTTGAGAATTTTCCAACATTTTTTAAAAACTTGAGATTTCAGGCCTGCAAGTTTTGGCCCAACAGCTGCTCAGCTTTACACATTCAGAGTGACAAAAACCAAAAAAAAGACATTTTGAATCTGTGTTTGGCTTCTGATTTTTTTTGTGGGGGGCGCTGGGTAATTTACACAGCACTCAATCAGCAGATGTGCTGCTTTACAACTTATTGTGTAGCATCCATACTTTCTAATGACTTATATAATTATCTAAATCTAAATTTGGCATTACTGTCAAAGTCAAGATACTCAGGTGTTAAGGACTTCAATTACTCGAGTCTGTTGTGCAAATAGGTCTAGACGGCTACAAAAGTTTTTAAGAATGTTCAACAATGTTCTCTATTGTTACAGTATAAAGATAGCTCCCACATAAACAAACCACTCAATCACCCAGAGACAGGCACACAAATACAATATTTCAAAGTTATATCTCTCATTGTCCTTGAAAAATACTTCTAATTGGTTACCATAGATGGTATGCAAAATAGAAATTAATCTAGATTTTCAAAGCCTTATTTGTATTTTGTAAATAAGGACTAATGCTGTCATTTTCTCAGATATCACCAGTTAAAATGTTCAATTTTTCAAAACTAAAAATCATAAGACAAAAGTAATAATTTCACTTAATTCCACATATTGGCACAAGTCTGGTGTCCAGAGTTATCTGGAGACACATATAAAAAGCTTTTAAATGCCTAAACTATTAATAGTTCTGATATACAATTCAGATCTTCCTTAGAGAAATGTCATTTAGGGTTAAGTAACAGTAGAAACAGTAATAAATTTGCATTAAGATTAACCAAAAACATAACTGAAAATCAGTTACAGAAAGTACTGAATTCAGATTTTGGGGCAGTGATCTGTGTTCTTCTGGTTGTTAATGCAGAGACTTGTTATATCACAGATCTCTTCACACAAGAAAATAGGTCATATAAACTTTCACCTTCAAGATGACATTTGAAAGCTATAGCAGGTTGACAGTAATGAGCAAAACATCATTTTCCACAGCTGAGAAAACAGTGAATGTTGGGGTTGTGTGGACTGAATGTTAGCATCACAAACACTGTAAGCAGTGCTAGACTGTAACTGGAAAATGCAGGACTCTTCTACAGAATTGACCTGCTGTGAAACAACCCAAATCCACACTTCTTTCATACAGTGATATCACTCCTCAGAACTTCTCATGTCCTTCATGCTTGCTTTGAGGTATTATACCATGACAAAGCAGAGATGAAAATGAGTGCATTTTACAAATGAAGGGTTTTGTTTTCTTCCCTGTATCCAGCTCAAGCTTTTAGATCAGTTTTTCTATTTGTTTCATACATTTTTAAAAACTTAACCTTCTGTTTCATCAAGTAAACATTAAAATATAACATTAACAAGATAACCTGGACTTCCTTTGTCCTTTTTAAAATGAGAGAGAAAAAGAGAAAAGCAGTGTGTCCCAAAGGAAGGCATTATTAAAAATGAAGGTTGAGACAGAAGTTTAATGCAGCATTTTATTTTCCCCTCTAGTGGAGTTAATTCAACCATTGCTGCTGTTAGTCTTTCTCCCACAGGGCTTAAACAATTTTTGACTTGAAGTACCTAAAGTGATACTATGAAAGTTGTAAAAAACCCAAAAACCAAAAAACAAAACCAAAAAACCAAAAAACAAAAAACCAAAAGCATTCCACATCCAGCAATGAAACACTTATGGAATGTAAGCCTCACCAGAAAATCTATGTGAAATTCCACTTCTGCTTCTTGGGAAGTGTGTGTCAGAGGGCTCTCTCTTATTAAAAACAAACCAAGAAACAAAAATTTACTGAAACAGATGAAATATTAAGTCACAATCTTCCTTTTTCCAAAAGCTTCCCAGAGATGTGGAGCATTAACAGGTTTATGAAGGTGAGTTATAAAGACTAGGCTAAGCCTAACTAAAATAGTACTAAAACATTGGGGCGAAAAAATTAAGACAGTGCTTCTGCTGTTCCATTTCTATTTCTTCTCCATCATCACCTTTGCCCACCTCTTCCTTTGTTTCACCTTTAGCACAGTTGGGTTTTGTTGCTAATTGCAAAAGTTGTTACAGTCAGTCTTTTGCTATAGGAAAAGTGTATGTATGTATGTCTATGTGTATATATATATATATGTATATAAATATATGGAACCAAAAATCAGCAATAACTTTGCATCATACACGCTTGTGTCTGAATTTCTGCTCATACTCATACTTGAGGTTAGAGTCGTGTAAAGCAATGCAAGAGAAAAGCTAAGCTTACATAACCTGACTTGTGTTTAGAGATGCAGTGTGAATCTTGCTAAATTCTCAGATTATGCAGCTTGACCAGTCATCCTAAACAGTGTTTTGATCATTGTTTTCTTCCACAGTCACAGAAAAGGCTGCCTAGAGAAAATAGATCAATATTTGAATTGAATACTCTTGAATTCCTATAAATATGTTTTAGTAGAGATATTTCTCATCTATGGTTTGATGCAGAAAGGCATTGGAAAAAATTAGACTCCAGCTTTTCACCAACTGCAATGAAATTCATAGCTTTGTTTTCTTACAGCTGAAGGTTCGTTTCTAAGTGCTTTGTTCAGCACTTAATCTTCAGCAGAAAATGTCCTTATTCACTGGGTTTAAGGATTAAAAAGACGTTTTATTTCTGTCTGCTTTCATATTAATTCTATGTTTCTAGATACGATCCTTCAAATACTTAAAAAAGAGTTGTAAAGCATTGGAACAGACTATGCAGGGAAGTGATGAAGTCACCATCCATACAAGTGTTCGAAAAAAATGTGGATAGGATGCCTGAAGACATGGTGAACACAATGCTGATGCTGGGTTTACAGCCGTTCTTAATGATTTCAATGGTCTTTTCCAACCTCATATATGATTCAAATAAAAGCAATCTGAAAGTAATAAGAATAAAAACAAATTTCCTACCATTTTAAGATCTGTTTTTCATGTCACCACGTTCCTTCATTAGAGTAAAATGAAGGGGATGATTGTTTGGGTTTTTCAAAAATTTGTGCTAATTCTAATTTATTATAGTATTTTTGCTTTCTCACAGCAACTGATGGATAGTGGCTATGCCTTAGTTAATGCTGCCATCCAGACCTAAAGGTGACTGTTGCCTAGCCATAATTCAAGAGAAGTTTCAGACATACCAAGATGTCTAAAGAAGAGTGACAAATCTGTCATTACAATTGACCTGCCAAAACAAAGTTATATACAGACCAGCTTTTGCACCTGAAGAGAACATATCTAAATACATTATTTCAACATTAACTTAATTTCACTTATGGATCTGATATCTGGCATTGTATACCCCAAATAGAGGTAACTTTCAAAGTAAGCATGAAATAAAATTAGAGTCTAAATAGTTTTAATGAACCTGTAATCGTATGTCTTTCCTTGAATACTACTTTTTGCTTTGTTTTCAACATTTTTAAGCAGCAAAAGTCTCTTTTGGAGAAAAATAGATGTTCTTAAAAACTCAAGATATGCTCTTTGCTAAAGGATAACCACTGACTTGACCATTTGTGGAAGAAAAGACCATATAACAACTATTTTCATAATTTTTTAGATGTTAAAAACATGTTCCATATCTGTATTGCTTCATGTCAGTAAAAAGTGGAAAGCTTTCATGAGTTTTTTATTACTCTCACAATCAAATAAAATATTTCTTAGTTATGTTTGTGTTGCCCAGTTAATGATTTTTCTTGAGAACATATTAGGGATCACTGAGCCGATGCTGAGATTGTGCAAACTTATCTTAGTACTACATAACACATGCATTGCTTCCTGAACAGGTATAGTTGCTGTATTTTATATAAAGTCTCTGAAATAGGTGGTCTGGTTTATGTATGGAAATATGACAGTGATCACAAGATAACACCTAACACTTTAAAATATGGAATTTCAACCTGTCAACTAGTATGTGTCACAGAGCAATTTTGGATACATCTATCCCCTCACAACAGATGATGTAAACTGACAGTTTTCATTCTATATGTCTCCGCTTTACAGAAAAATGAATGGAGGGAGCATAAGATTTTAAAATATGTAACCTGCAAAATGGTTACAATTCTTGTCTCTTTGTAGAAGTGTTACACCCACATCTGGGATTGGTATTTTTCTCCTTTCAAACTTTGACTTCTAAGAAAACAGGCTTCCAGTCCCTAAAACCAAATTCTGAATTAAAAAAAAGGTTGTCTTTTGGGGCATTTCTCTTAAGGGGGATTCTCATCCTACACCATACTAAAATGCTCTGCCTCACCATAAATTTTAGAAAGTTTCTGCACAGTCTTGAAGCCATACAGGTTCAGCTGGTTTATAGAGAAGGAGCCATGTTCTTCTTCCAAAAAGTTTTACCTCACCAGAGAGCAAGTTCCAAGAGTAGAGCAAGAGCAGAGATCTTTCAGTGACTGAATTAAACTAACATCTGCATACTGAAAAGAACCTTAACTGTGAAAGAAAATTATGTATATTTGTTTAAAAAAAGTGTGAACTTTTGCTAATACCACTTAGTATATCTGATGGATATCTAAAATTATAAACTAGTGAAAAGGGCCAAGTTTTCCTCAAAACTATTGAAGAAATCATTACATTTAAATTCTTCTTAAATATAATGGAAGAACTAATTTTCAAAATATCTTACCTCAATATATGATTATAATATTCTAGAATAAAATAATTTCCAGTTTCAAATTTGATATTTGAGTTACCCCTGTTACAAGACAACAGCAGCAGTGCTGGTTAACAGAATTACAACAGCAGGAAAGTAATACAAGATGAGGTGTGGACAACACAGAAACTTCATGTACAATCGTGAAAACACATTTGTTTCAATTTTCAGATTGCTAAACAAGTCAAATGTCAAACCAGTTAACAAATAAGAGTAGATACATCAAACATTAAATGCAAATGAAAAGTAAACCCCTGACATGTGATATTGCTATTACAGTTCCAGAGAAAATACGTTAGGAAATTATCTCAGGAACAAAGTGCGTATATAAATATGTATATTCTGTGTACTATGATAATAAAGCAACGGCCCGGTTCATATGCAAATAAGATAGAAAATAAGTTATCGTTCAAACCATTTAACATTTGGAAAAGTGTCAGTTACCCTGTTAAGCATGGGAAAATCATATCTGCATAATGTGGCTTAAGATAGCATTGCAGAACAAGTTTAGCTGCTGTTATATTTTTGTTGTTTCAGACAGTGGGAACACAACAATAAAGTACTAGCTGCTGTACAGAAATATTTGGAGCTATGAACAAGTATCCTCAGTCCTTATTTTTGTGCTAAATAGAAATTAAATCCACAAACTCACTTAAGAAACTCTAGAAACAAACTCAATATATAAATTTCATCTTAGTTGGTTGCTTGAAATAGCAGGCACAGATTTGATTTAGATAAAACACCCTCCATTTGCATTTCTTATATTGAACATCATGGTAAAGAAATTATTATTTTGAAAATAGATATTCCCTTTTCATACATGAGAGAAAATGCACAAATACAATTGTACTACTACTATCAGATTGCTTGGTGGATTTGGTCAAACTCAATTCTACTTTTACAAACTCATTCTAGTAAAAAAGTAATGTTCAAGAAACTCATAGAAAACATGTACTGTGTAAAAACATATTTTATATGCACTGAAAAATGGTGACAAAATCTCTAGTGATTCAGTCTGAATAATGGATACCAGTACCAGACTCTTCTCATTGTAACTAATAAGACACACAATGTAAATGTTAAAAAAATCCCTGCTTAGAAATAAAAGCATGTATTAATTACTGTTAGTCTTGAAGTCTAATTCTTGTATCCATAGGCATACAAAACTAATTTAAAGACTGCAGTCTTTAGAAAAAGCTGTACATTGGAAAGATTGTACTGTGACAGGTACTGCACTGTGCTAATGGATGACAATCTTATTTTAAGGATTTGTAAATTTACACAGGTTTAACCTAAATTCGCCTCTAGATCTTAATTGAAAAGGGAAGAAGAGGATAAAAAAGGTTAAAAAAAAGCCTCACATTACCCTAATTCTGAGATTATTTTCAGGTTAGATAGTTTTCAGAGCTTCCTACCAGTGACAAGTAACCTGAATTTAGTCTGTCATTTGACTTGGAGACTAAATTCTATCTTTTACAAACAAGAGGAACCACAACATTCATGTAATAGAGGGAAGGAATGTTATTGCTGCTGCTATTATTACTACTAGTGCTAATACTGCTGTTATTATTACTCCTGCTCTGAGAAAAGTGTGGGGTTAAATAGTAAGAGTAATTGTGTTCACAAGACATTCCAGTAGCCGTGAAAAAGCAGGCTTTCCAGAAAGACTTTGCAAATAACCTTGAGAGTGAAACTCAATCTTTATTTCTCTTCTTTTTGTATATTCCCTATCTAATAAAGGGGAAGTGGTGAGAATGGACATAATTAAAAAATAACCCTTAAATTGAATAAATACTGAGATGTTAAAATTGATGATTGTTGATTGGTACTATTGTTGTCTTGCTTTTTTTAGAGTTGTAAATATGGATGTTCTTTGGATCTGAGTTAACACGGGACTGTTCCTGGATTCTGTTTTGTTTTAAGGGAAAACATGAATCCAGTAATTCTCACCTCCATACTTCTCATAAATTATTAATCCATTAAATATATTGTCAGGAAATAAAATGAACAGCATTTAGGTACAGATTATCACCTTTATAAATGAATAATCTTATTTTGCCTTCCAACTTCACCCATTCTGTTGTCGGAGAGGTAGTCAAGATCCTCTCACAAATACTAAAAATATATTTGTGAAGTCTCAAACAAATAGTAAATGTTAACCAAATTTAATTATCAGCAACCAGAATTCTTCAAGATGCAAAGTGAACCTGTGCATTTATCTTTTGCAAATGCTAAGAGTTAAGAAATATTATTGGCCTTGTAATGAATTGGACAATATATGAGTATTTAAACTGCAACATGGTCATTGTGCATATACTACACACAAGATAACACTGGAATGGAATAAATAATTGTAATGGTTTGAAAGCAATAAAAAAAGGCTGGAAAGCAAGGGCACATGACATGCAGTTCTTTAAGAGCTCCATTTTTGTTAAATTAATGATTCTTTAAGGAACTGTCACTATTTGTCAATTCAAAACTTTAGTGACTTCAAGAAATGCCCTGTCCAATTAAAATTACTTTGAGTTCTGCCTGGGAATAACAACCTTCATTAAAAGCTGTTAATGATAGCTAAGTCAGCAGGGATACACTGCTGTGTGAGAGTAAATAGAAACTGCAAGAAACCACAGTAACTATCTCCAAGAAAGGGATTATCTAGTTACATTTGTAGGTCAGCTGAAGTATGCTGTAAAACTTCAAAGCAGTTTCATCCTTTCTGACTTGTAAGAGGTTTAAAAACATCGGTTATTCTTCAAAAATCCACCAAGACAAATAGTCAAGAATTTGGGACTGCAATTTGAGATAAAATACCTGATACATGGCCAGTTTCACAGCATCACACGTCCTTCTGAAAAAAGTATCAGTAATTTGAGAAGACAAACCAATGAAGGTAGAATTCGTTATTTAATATGAACCTATCATCTACATCGAATTCACACTTAAATTTATTCTGAAGATATGTAAATGTGAAGAGGCTTCTTCTGGGAGGGCCTTTCAAGCTTAAGAATAATCTAAATAACTTTTTTCAATCCCCTTGAAGAATGCTCTTTATTTGGATATACAATGTGGATATACATGAAAGACAAGACGGGTGTACCTAAACTCCAAACTGTTCTAAGTAACAGAAAGTATCTCATTAAGAAGAGAACATTTTACCTTAATGGCCTTAATTCTCATGTTTGGTAAATAAGTGTGTATCAGCAAAGTGAATTACACTCTATTCTCAGAGTCTGTGCTCCTGAAAATAAAGCTGATCTGATCTTAAAGAAGATGAGGACAGCCTTCCTAGGCCTGAATTAGTGCCCAGGCTTCAGAGGTATTCTGGAGGCATCTTGGCAGGCTCAGTCTCTGATCCTGAACAGGTGCCAGAGAATAACAAGAATTTGAAGAGAAGGAACTGGAAAAGATTTAAATGTGAAAGGCCTGACACTAAAACATCCAGTCACATTCCTTACCAGGCAGCGGGAGGCAATCACGGCGTGACACTGACACCTCTGATTCTAGAGGCTTACCCATTTGTTGGCTTAGATCAACACTCTTGGTTTTCACAGGAGAAGCTTCTTAATTACAAGACACGAGCTCAGGTGCATTTCAGGTGCTGAAAACAGACATTCTGGCTACAAACTGAGAACCCAGCCTATATCTTAACTGGGTATAATATTCTAGGTTACCATTAGACAGTTCTAAGGGACTAAGAAAAAGGTGCATAAAAAAGCCTCAGCAAAATAAATTTGAAAGTTCAAGTGTGCCAGGTTTGTTATGAACAGTAGACCAAGCAATTCCTGGCCCATGAAGGTCCCCAAGCAGGTTAGCAAATTTATCATTCCATTTTTTACCCAGGAGAAAAAGAGACAAAACATGTTAAAAGAAAATCATAGTGATAAGGACAAATATTTTAAAAAGTAAGTAGGTCTGATTAAAAAACAAAGAAAAAAAACAAACTAAAAGCAAACAAACAAACAAACAAAAAAAACCACTAAACTTTTTAAAAATTAATATTTTAAATCAGGACAGAAATACAAAATTAAGGATGTGTGTGGACACACCAACTTCTTTATCCATCTATGAGCCCAGAACACCCTCAATAGATACTGCTGAAGCCAAAGCACACACCAGTAACAAACATTTCTGAAATACACCATTTCAACATATACATTAAAATAAGTATATACTGCAATTCATGCTGAACAAAACATTATCACTACTACACTGTCACTTTGCTACAAATCTCCTTGCAAAGAGTCAGATTAGGAATCTGAATTCAAATCTGAGCATAAAGTAATTTTATGCTGCATGTCTCAGCAAAAGAGTTGAGGAACACTCAGAAACTCTTTTCAGCAGAAAATGTTCCCAGTTTAGTATTCACAAGTGGGTATATATTTAGCCAGTTATTTGGGTATTCTTTTATCTCATCATCAAGGCATGCTACCATGGTATGACCTTCTGGAACACAGTCTACAGTAAATATTTTCCTTCAAAGATATTTCTCATCACAAAATACTGGTGGGGACTTTTTTTGTCAAAGATAGTCCTCTAAGTAGAATTTCACCAGACATATGTCATATAGCCATTTCTTAGTGTGCATTAGATATTGTCAGATATGAAGAAAAATCTTCTGTCAGAACAGAAGTGTTTGGTTAGCAACAAGAATAGACTGTTTAAAGAGCAGCTTTCTAAACAGATGTAGTTTCTGTTATCGTCCTTTCACCTTCTGACACTAAAATCAGGTCCAATTTATTTATATTAGTATTTGTTCAATGCTAAAAATGTCATTCTCAGCAAATATAAATGCTATCTGTTCAGAAGAACTTATATTCTAAAGGCAAATTCACAGAATATGATCACACACCTCTTTCCCTTACTCTTTTCTATTTCTCTACCACTAAATTTTCCTTGATGGTTTCTGACTTGTTAAATTAGTTTGTTTACTCACTAGAGTAGGATTAACTATGTTAAAAGCAAAAAAATCCTTACTCTCTTGTAATGGCACTGAATTTCTGACTATAAGAATATTTCTTTCCTCATTTACTCAATGAATTAATATGCGAGGTTTCTCTAAGAACCGCACACTGAGCAGTCCTATACATTACTGCAGTTGCTCTAGATTATCTTCCTCCACCCCTAAAGCAAAGAGTGATAACATTCTCAGTGTTCTCTCCCTGTGGATATAATGTTTCTATCAAACAGATGGGTGGATTTCTTCAATCTTTCTAACAAGAATTAATGGAAATTAAAAAAGGATTTATTGACTAGTGGCAGATGGCTGAAGGATTTTGTTTGGGTACAACTCATATAAATTACAAAAAAAGCAAATTCAACCTCTTGCTGTCGACAAGAGGCTAGTCCTGTATTAAATTAGGAACATTTTGTTTGCTGTTAAAAGCAAGTAAACACAATCCTTTCTACAGATGAACATTGCTTATTCCAAACACATGTGCTTGGGAGCACTATGCCAAGGGAATAAGAAATTTGCTTTCTGTTTCACAGGGTCACAGAATCAGAAAGGTTGGAAGGAACCACAGTGGGCCACATCTGGTCCAGCCTCCCTGTTTAAGCAATGTCATCCCAGAGCACATGGCACAGGATTGCATCCAGAGAGTTCTTGACTATCTCCAGTAAGGGAGAATCCACACCCTCACTGGACAACCTGTCCCAGTGTGTGGTCACCCACACAGTAAAAAAATTCTTCCTCATATTCAGGTAGAACTTTCTGTGCATCACTTACTGCCTCTTGTCCTATTGTTCTGCAACACCAAGCAGAGCCTGGAAACATCCCTGTGGCACCCTCTTTTTAGATACTGACAGACATTGATGAGGTTCTCTCTCAGTTGTCTCTTTTTGAGGCTGAACAGGCCCAGCTCCCACAGCCTGTCCTCATAAGAGAGATGCTCCAGTCTCTTCATCATTTTTGTTGTGCTCCACTGGATCCATTCCACAAACTCCATGTCTCTTTTGTCCTGAGGAGCCCAGAACTGGACACAGCACTCCAGATGTGGCCTCACCAGAGCTGAGCAGAGGGAGCAGGATCACCTCCCTTGCCCTGCTGGAATGCTCTTCCTTAGGCACCCCAGGGCACCATTGGCCTCTTGGCCACAAGGATGCTGCTGGCTCATGGACAGCTTGGTGTCCACCAGATCTCTATTCTCTGCAGAGCTGCTTTTCCATGCCCATGTAAAATCTAACAGCTCTGGGTCTAAAAACACTAGGACTGAAATTTTAGAACACAATTTGATTTTCTTGTATTCATACTAATTTATTACTATGCAGAAAAATTATTTCTTCTTTGATAAAAATTATATTTGGAAAGAAAATACTATCTCTGCAATAATAAAGAATATTTATAAACCCAAAATCAACTTAAGTAGATTCTATAAAATATTTTAATAATAACTACATTTCTTACTCATTCACAAAGGTCTTGATAAACTAATATAATATTAATTTACAAGCTCTGAAGTCTCAGAAATTATACATAAAAAAGACAATCATTTATTTATAGGTCCTCATTCAATGTTTATATTTCTTGAGTTAAAAAAAGGAACTCTTCTATTTTATGTTGTTGTAATTACAGAAACTAATCAGAGAGCTAATCTCTGTTTCTGGTGAAAAAATAAAAACAATTAAACATATCTTCTGTCAAGATTTAATGGTATTTAACCTATATGTGCATTTTAATATTATTTATAGTTTAATATTTTTCTTATGATCCATTTAGTTTTTAAAAGCACATTGGAAACAGGTTAAGATTATGGTTTGGGGCACTGGTTTACTCCTTGCTTTTTTCTTTCCTCCAGAACAATAACCTAGATATTTGTGAGATCCAATTGAAATCTGTTTTCTTACTAAAAAACCCTCTATGCAAACAGTTAATAATTACTGGGGTATTTCAGCTCTATCTAGATAGTAATATTAGTTGCAACTCCAAAATGTTAATGGATTTTCATGTTATAGGCTTTAGGTGAAGCTAGTCTTTATCAGCCTTGAGAGAAATTGCAAAACTAACATTCAGTGACCTCTAAGAATTCTTACCTTATCACACAATAAAATTTCTAGTAAATTTCCAAAACTAGCAATACCATTCCCAAATTTTATTTGTTCCTAAAAGTATTAATGTAGATATTATTAACACACATATATTATCAAACCTACTCAGAAATGTAAAAGACAGCTTAGGCAATGCACGATTTTCTGGTAGATGAGTACATTCTGAAGAATAATGTGCAATTTGGAAAGTAGTCAATCCTGACTACAAGCACAATATGTACTCAGAAACAGTTTCCTTTAGTAATGCAAAAAAGGTCCTTGAAGAGCTTGAACGGTTACACACACAGGTAAGTTGAGGGATATAACTCATCACACATTTATCAAAAACAAGATTTTTTCAGTTCAGTCACTGTTAATATAGCTGCTCTGTTGAAAACAGTAGCAATTTTGCTTTGCATGTTTAGGCTACAAATCCAACAGGAATGCAATAACCTCATCAAAAGGCAATTAATTGAGAAGAAAATATAACCCTACTTTTGACTTGCCACATTAAAATATTATAACACAAACATACATAGATATACAGATAAATTATAGCTTAGGCAGAAAACATGAACTTGTACAAACTTAGCTAACCAAACAAAGAACCAGTTTACAGAACTACTTTCAACTCTTAATGGCTCCATGGGTAAAACACAATTAGTGAAGTCAATAAATTGTGACGTATGTTTACTGGTGGTAGATTACAAAGCTGTCTTCCATGTCCTTTCTTAGCCCACAGTGAGAGCTATATTCTTAGAAAATATATGTATAACTGTTTTGTGAAAAATGCAGCTAGAAAATTAAGAACTAAATCCCACTAATATGATATAAAGATATGTATTTCTTATCCCAAGTCTAAATATTTGAAGTCTAAATAATTTAACTCAAAAATTTAGACTTTTCTGCTACCATTCAAGAGCAGCTAAAAACAGGTCTCTACCTTTTATTTGTATTTACTATGGGCTTCAAAGATTTAAAAATTAAGAAAGTGGGAAGTGAAGCAGTTGAAATATTTAATGCTTAATTGGACTTAATGAACTTTAATTGAGTTTTTAAAGAAGTGTGTGTGTGATGGTAGCCTAAATTCTGCTCCATACTAAAAATATATTTTCAGGGAACATTCACACTGACTGCAACTAACTTATCCTCTGAAAGATGTGTTGTCATTCTAAGGATTTTTCACTCTAATAATCAAAATAGATCACTTTTCTCACTTGAATATTTCCATTTTAAAAAGTCAGGTCCTGCTATGATTTACTGTTATAAAATATGACAATTATTTGTATTGTTATTAGTCCAAACAAGATGAAACAAATCATGTAGCTTCCATCCATAGAGTTCTTCTGAAAGTACCAAATGCAAGGTGCAATATTTTTTTTCAAGATAGACTGAAAGATATAAGTACAAGCCAGCTCTATCTGAATTATAAACAAACTGATTTTATTTTTTTTAAATTAATAAATCCACAAATCACACTTTTTTTTTTCAATAGAGCAAGCCAGCACATTAACTATTTGGAGCAAGTTGTTGAATATGAGGTTTGAGAAGAGAAGCATAGGACAATGATACAAAGGAACAAACATTAAAATACTTCTATTTTTAATATAAACCAATGATATGAGGTTTTTGAAACCATGCTTTCAAACTATTTAATGCTAGCAAAACCAAGCATCAATTAGATAAAGTACCTCATAACTCCCCATTAAAGTTAATTGAAAATTGAAAAAACACCTCAACACAAAAAACAGTTTTCATTGAACCTCCGAGACTACAGGGAGTAGCTTTTTCAAGAAAAAAATATGACAGGATTTATGGGAAAAAGGAATTTATCTTGCATTGAGTCCTCAGTAAGAATACTCAAGAAATATTTCTATATGCACAGCAATATACTTTGAATTTTCTTTAGCATTTCCAGACCTCTGGGAAACATATTTTCAAACTTTTCCCATTTTATTCTCATCTCTCTTTTATTTTGTTTTCTTCCTTTTATTTTAAGTAACATATTTATCCTCCTCTAAATCTTTATATTAGAATAATATGGTGTCCACAGTATGTCTTAAAGAACACTTTGCATTGCATATGCAATTTCATCATAAATCAATTCTTTGGCTTGAATTTCAGGATGAGAGTAGATGGATTAGGTCAAACAACTCACATGGAAGGAAAAGTTAATGTAGATTCTGGTATTTCAGCTGCTTGAATACATGCACATGCTGTTATGCTGCCTTGGTCTGTTTTGTCTGCTTCTCTCACAGTGGTAATTCAAGTCTTTTATCCTTGTACCACCACCAAATTCCCTAAGAGATTCCTTGCCATGGTTTTACACAATTGCCACTTCTCTATCAAATAAGTGTAGGTCTAGGTGGGTGTTTGGAAGGTCGGGCTCCAGTGCTACTTCACATAAAGTAGATAAGTGGTTTTGTACTCCAGAAATGTTGCATGTACTATATACATAGACTGCTTAAAGTATTCACCCACGTTAATTGAGAAAAATATACTCAAGAAAGCTTGTCATCCTCATGAAGATTAAGGATATTTAGTACCACCAATTATCTGAACATTATCATCAAATTTTTTGACTGGATTATATAATTATTAAAATGACAGTTGCAGTTATTTTCCTGGTATCTCAGACAATAATAAGATGAAGTGCTCTAATGATTTTTTTTACCCCCTTATTTGTTACTGGATACCTATAGAACTTCTGAACTGTATAGAAGATCACACCCTACAAGTTAGCACAGAATCAAAACCTCCGAAAACTGTTCCTTCCCTAGTCTAATTTCTAAGGGAGATGAGTTCTCTTCTTTTTAAGCTTTTCCCTGCACAGGTATTATTTTATTTCAAGTATCACAGCAGTCTTTGCATCTTAGGAAAATGGGCTCTGAATATTTTACCATTATAAATTTTTTTAGATTTCATTTTTAGTCCAAAAGATTGGAGGTATCAACGTCGATTCACATAAAATTCTCATGACTAGAAAATTGATGGGCTTAATCTATCTAGATTACTAGCTACACAAAAATAAGAACAGCAAAAGATCTCTGTTAATTCATTCAGATCAATATCCCCAGCCTAGAATTATGTCTTGAGACAAACTGTCTCTCTGTCAATCCCTGTACCCTCCTTCCTCCTCTTGTCCAATCTACTCTGCAATGAGTCTTTCAGAGGCTACACAGAAGTAGTTTTTTCACACCTGCTTCACAGCAAAACTCCTTAGTTATAATTCCAGAGTTAAAATGCTGGAAGTAGGCAGAACAAGTGGAGACTTAGTTACTATAACTCTATGTATGGAGAGATATATGTCAGACAGAGACATCAAAATATAGCTTGATTTTTGACAATCACATGCTCTAAAGAAGTTGATGCTTTAATAATTTTCTATTGATTTTATAAAGCTAAACCAAACAATTCCAAAAAAGGAGAGAGACTTTGATTCAGCAGCAAAATCTTGACCCAATTAACACAATTTCCACCCCTTTTCCCAAAAAATCCTTTTGAGATTACAAAACCCACCGTAATGGGTGACTCATAATATTATGCTACTCTTGGGATTATGGGAAGAAAGACTGACTGTTAGGATAAAAACATATTTTTGGAAGAATACGATGTCCAGGCATTTAGAATTTGCCAAACTTTTCTCTTTATCCTCAGAGACTGCTAAGTCATAATAGAGCATTCAAAAGGCTGCCAGAAGAATGTTATAAGGCAACTGAGCAGAATTCAATGTCAGAAAATACAAACAGTGAGCTACTCAGGGAAATGTCATGAGCCAGGATGACACAAAAAAAGGGAAAAAAAACTTATTGACTAAAAGGAAAGGACAACACTCAAGTGTTAAGCTTGTCAACACATAAGCAAACCACCAAGCACTCATTAAGTTTCTATTCCACAGCCTGTAAACTAAATTTAAGAGGGAAAATCAGTACAGTCCTGAAAGCACCAGTAGTACTAGGAGGTGTGCTGCATAGGAGTAGCTGAGCAAGTGCCTCAAACAATACAAGGATAAGATGATTGCTACTGAAGAAAAATAAAAGCTGCATATGAATGTGGCATAGAAGTAAGAAATTCTTAAGTCACAGTCCTTTCACTAACTTGATTTTAAGACTCATCCCTTATTACCAAAAACATGTCAGGACAATCCTGGCTCCCAGAGAATATTTCCAGCTATAAGTATACCAATTTAATACTTTGTAACCTGCTGAAATCAATCTCATATGTACTTACAAATTGTAAAACTATAAAATGGTGAAATGCAGATTGTCACCTCTTGACATTTTATTAAAAAACACCACCAACAACAACAACAAAACAATAACCAAAAAAAAAAAAAAAAAAAAAAAAAACAAACAAATAAGAAAAAAACAAGCAAAAAGGTATGTTTGCACTGCTAGAGACTAACATTAATGTCACTATGGACCTGTAGAGAGATTAAAAGCAACAGATATGGAAAATGGAAAAAACCTCTAAGTATGATTTTGAGTTTAGGAACTGCCATTTCTTTCTGAAAATTGCATCAATTGTTTGAGAGAGATGCATGTTGCAAGCATATAGGAAGCAGCTTGCCAGAGAGATTAAAACATTTTTCTCTGAAACCAAAAATATTTTTTGTCTCTTTTATTTCATTAGGTTCAGATGCACTGTGCTATTGTGAATGCTCAGCAAAATTTATGAATGAATGAATTGTACCCTGCCAATAGTAGCAGTTACCAATAGCAGTACTGGTAACTCAGCAAGATCTTTGCATAACATTTTGGCATATGAAAAGATCAACTCAATTTGTCCAATATTCTCAATATTCAATTCAATTTTTATGAATTACTTCATATTCTGTATTGTGCTACTTTAAATGCCTATGATTAGTGTCTTCAAAGGATTTAGCATGAAACAGAACAACTGAAATTCTCTGCAGGATCAGCAATAGGAAAAAGGACAAAAAAATAATAACTTTCTTCTACTTATCATTTGGAAAATTTAAAGCTTTTAAAATGAACAAACAGTTGGAAAAATATCTCTTAGGAAGAAAAAAATCCGTATGCTTAGCACATACAAATTACTCAAGTAACCAAATGGTTCATTAATTGTATTATGAGGCCTCTCTGTTCAACAGTGCTGACAGTATTTGTGTCCTCTTTTGCAATTTTGTCTTACAACAGAAGTGACCTGTATAGCTTTGGGCTGGCAGGCTGGGCTCAGGATTCCCTAAGTGCCTGGTAGTTTCATTGCTCCCGAGGAGCTCAGTTCTTATGGGAGGGCATAGCCATGTGCTGAAACAGACAGTGTCTCTCAGTCTAGACTAATCCAAAGAATGGCTTTGTTGGTTAAAACCTAGACTTTGAATTCCAATTTGTATTCAAGCTGTGAGCTTGTATTGCAAGCACAGTCCAACAGTGGAGGGGCAATAGCACTGACTGTTGTTATTAACCAGGCTGGCTGCTCAGTTCCAAACATGATGAAATATTTTCTCAGAGTTGAGACTTTGATTTCCATGTACAATAACTAAGCTTGAACCATTGCTCATCAACTTTTTAACAAGCCTTATGTTACAAAGTATCTCATCTTTCGGGTATTTTTTTCTTTCTTTCCTATTTAAGACAACATAACTACATAGTTTACTAGTGTCACTGAGGATTCCAGAAGTGCCCTGAACTCCTAGAAACTCAAGGATGGGAAATGTTTGACGAATAGAGACCTTAGAGATATAAGTAGTTCTACTAAATACTTTTCAGTTTATTTTTTAAAATCTGTCCCAGAGCTTTGACCTTTGTTTCATTGTTGAGCTTTAATTCACTGCTTGTCCTCCAAAAGCTAAGTCATTTTAACCACTGAGACTGAAATTGTAAGGGACTTATTCAGTAAATAGATAACTTTTAGGCAACATGAGTGAAAAAAAGTGGCCTTACCAAGGATTTGAACATTCAAGTTGAATATTTGTTAGGCAACTTAGCATAAGTATTTGCTAGGATGTAACAAACATCAACTAACAAAACTACAAATAATAGAAGAAGCAAGACTTAAAAAGTTAGAGCAGTACTCTTTGCCTTTTATCCCAAATGTACATTAGATTCATCTGTTTGTACAGCAAGGCAACACAGTCCCAAAGAATAAAATATTAGAAATTAAAAAAAAAAAAAACTATCTTATGCAGAACACAATGCAAACTTAACTTCCTTTTTTTTCCTGTTTTGAGAAGTTACAAATTCAAATCAGGTTAAAAACTAGACAATACAGTTGCAAATTTCCAGGAAAGATGTCTTTAACACATCAAAGCAGCAAACTGCTGTAGTAGCAGAGGGACTCAACAGCAGGACAGTTACAACAGGAAACACCTTGTTATTATACAGTCAGCAATGAACATAAATTAACATAATGGTTAGTGCCCTGCATTCACATTTTGCCACCTGCATATGCATTGAAATATAATGAGTGATAAAAGTAATAAGTAATAAAAATAAAAGAAATAAGTAATAAAATTTTCAGATAGCACCAAATAAACCCTAAAAAAAGAGAATCTCCCCACTTCTCTTGAACATCCATATGAAATGTTTTTATATGCAGCAAAACAACACACCAAAGTCCTACAGACAACCCAAACAATCAATACTATTACCTTAAAAAGATCAGGACATAATCAGCAATGTGGCCTCGTAATTTGTCAAGATGAAATAAAAAATACTGGAGTAGGTCCTGCTTGCTTTTCTATATTGCATTCTATAAATGCAATTATGTCATAATGCTAGAAATCTCAGCTAAGCAATAACTAAAAATCTAGAACTTTTTAAAAATGGAGGTAGTGGAAAACCCTTCAAACTATTATCATGTAAGCCTCAAAACCCTCAAATAACATTCTAGGGCCACACCTGTTGACTTCTATACTTATCAGTACTTTAAAATGTGCTAATATTATTTGAAAAAAAATAAAGGAGAAGATTAAAAATTATTTCTAGTTATCATAAATAGCTAAGGCTTCAATATGAAGGACTTCTTACCCTTTTCTGCTGAGGGCAGAGAAATGTCTTCCAATTGGAATGGAAGTCCATAAGATTTAAGACTAGGATCTCACTTAAGGACAAATCAAGCAAATGCATAATCATTTTCTCCAAGAAATCTTCTTTCTAAGAGGATTCTATGGGCATTGAGGTTGCATAAATCTTCCTCTTAAAAGAGCATTTTCACTTTATTCCATGACATATCACCACTTTGTAGACAGATTTTTGCATTTCATGTGAACCAGTATGATTCAAATCCATGTTGCATCAGTGTTCCTAGAAAATGGTGGGGTTTCAATGACTCAGTGTTACTGCTGAATTCCTAGAGAGAACCCTGGACCCACACTGCTCCTTAATGGGACAAACAAGCCTGGTATTACTACTTGAAGTCATTAAAATGCAATGGTAAAGCACTGTTTTGTATACAAAGATATGGAAATTCTCTAGTGTTTAATTTCTAATTAGCAAAATTTAATCCTTAAAAAAAATATTTAGAATGTAATTATGGCTTTTTTTTAAACTCACTAATTAATTAGCTTGGTTTGGGTTTTTTTTAAATCAGTTTTAGTCTTTACCCAAATTATAGATAATCTCTAAATCATAAAATTACAGCAGTCCTACAGATGGAGCAGCCATTTTACTTTCATGACCTTATGAAATAAAATCTTAAAGAAATATGAAAGCACTTTATTGTATCAGGCAGAAGGATCCAAGAGTGTTCTCCCAGATAAATTCAAATAGTTGCTCCTTTTAATTGGTATCAGGAGTTCCAAAAGTCTATGACAACCAGAATCCAAAGGGGATTAAGTATGTGTTCTGTATTAGTTCCATAAATGATGACACTATGTCCAAGGAAGTGAAATGGCTAGATATCAGCTACCTGTTTCCCTCTACAAAGAATTTTGAGTTAAGTTTTGCTGGAATAAAATTACTATCAAAAACACAATAGCTATGCACTGTAGAAATTTTAGGGTTCCCCATATTTTGTGAAGCTGAATATCTGTAGCAGTGAGAAAATAATCATTTTTTGCATATTGCAAAATCCTGAAGAGGCATTTCAGTCCTAACTATGGGCATGACTTGCTAGCCATGTAATAATTCCACAGACATACATGCATTACTGTCTTCTCATTGCCTATATTAGAGTAGTTTTCAGCAAAACTGAGATTGGCAAAGTAGTGGAAACAGTACAACTAGAGGTAATTAGCCCAGCTGGAAATCCACAGTGAGGAGCCTTTGATGTAAAGTGACATGCAAGGTGAATATTTGTGTCCAAACAGAGTACAAACAAGAAAACATCAGAAATAATTGGCTGATTTTTTATAACTGAGTTCAAACACTGCATGTAAAATATGCATATAGCATTAGTGTTTATTTTTGTCCACCTAGTTACATAAGAATGTTGTTACATGTTAATAAAAATATGTTCTTTTATATATTAATTTTAAATTCCTCTGCTTAGAATAACTTTCTCTTTAAATTAGGAGGAGACTGAGATCAGAATGAAGGGAAATCTATAGCGAAGTTTCAAAATCATTTTATTATCCATGTTCTTGCTGAATTTATAATGAAGATGCACCTATGACAGAAAATTAGGAATTCCTGTGTTTTGAATTTGGCAGAAAATGGATGAAGGTGGGAAGAGGTCTTTATTTTCAGTTCATATTAATGTGTTACATAACTCTGTACAATTTACCAGCAAATCTTTTCTGTAAAGCAAAGTATGTGATGGTTCAAAAAAAAGTTAAAACAAACTTTTTTTTTCATTAAATTTTAACAGGTATCATTCTTTGCCTCAGATGGCTTAGGCACAAGGTGCTTACTCTTAATTACTCAAGATTCTGTCCTTTATAATAGCCTTGAGCTATTTTGAATAAGTGACAAGTTTTCATTTTCAATTTTCCTTTTTCCTTCAAGATTTCCATAAAGTAGCTAAAATCTAAATCCTTTAAATATTTCACTGAAACCCTAAGCTAAACAAGAGCCTGTATAACATATGTATTATAACAGGTTACATAAGATAACATCATCCATATGTGGAAGTTTAAACCTATAGCTTTTTGTGTGCATTTAATTATGTTTTTATTAAATATCTGTCCATACTTACATATATGTGTGTGTGTATATATGTGTATATAGGTTGGCATTTTTGATATTTAAAAAAATCACTAAAAATCTTATGATTCATCTTAATGATCTGTAACTGTACAAATACATGAGACATTTGAAAGCAAAATACTTAAGCAGTGTTGTTAAATTTTCACAAGGAAATACTTCTAATTAGGATTTGGCTTTAGTATTCACAGTAATATAGGGGGAAACATTCAAATCTGAAGATGGATTTGAAGTAAAAATGGGACGAGCTTACAAACTGTAGATACATGTTCAATGTGTTATTTTCTTTATTTATTGACAAGAAGAATTTAAGCTTACACTTCTTAGAGGTAGTCCCATAATATTTGAAACATTTTTTAATATCAAATGGATGGGAAAGAGCAAGTGTCTCTGAGACAAACCACCACATTACCTTTGATCTTCATATTCTCTCTCTTTTTAAGACAACATGTACAGGCACATAATATTTCCTGTCAGCCTTTCAAGGAATACAAAACAGCTGTTGATATAAAATTATACATGCTTACTACATTCTATCTTATGCACATACATGTTTTAGAGTGCTTTCCAATCAATTCTTTCAGAAGTGTCATCAGGATTAGCATTGAAACAAACCATAACATAAATGGAATCTCTTTACATTTCAGAAACAAATGTGGCCCCAGAACTCACAACTAAACTTTAAATTTCTTATCTTGTTAATCTAGCATAGCAGTTCACTAAACATAGTTTGTGTATAAAAGCCTTTCTGCAGTCAATATCTCTGTGCACGAACAGGTGTGCTATAAGAACATTTTCTGAATTTCATCAGCTGTGATCATTAACTTATCATGCAGGGCAAAAATATTTCAAACTGACTGTAGTGCCAACACATAGTGTAAAGAGCTTAGGAAAAATTACCCAAGCAAGAACCAACAACAGATTTTATTTACAATGAGGAACTGAGGAAAAATCATTAACACACTACAGTGTTTTAAAAGACAGATGGCAGAACACTAGACCTAAATTTATCCATTCAACTGTAATCATAGAGTACATGGGAAAAAAAAAGCACACTTTGAAAACTTTATAGTTAGTAGAGTACCTTTTGCTGGCTGTATTTACACTATCAAAGCACAGAGTTGGCCATTGACTTGGAGATGAGTGACAATTTTCTAAGACAACCTTGTTTCTGTATTTATCTTTGTTAACTGAATTTTCTCTTTATAGAATTTATACTAAGCCATCCCAAAACTGTCAGATTGCATTTCAGGATATGCACTAAACAAAGGAAATTACATGACATGCACTTTTTTGTGCCCATATCCTCGTCAAAAGAGGCATTAAGTGGAATGACACACTTCATTAGCATTTCTCTTTCATAGCAAGTATACCTGCTGCTGTACATATTTATATCTAGCTAGAGAAAGCACTGTTCAAGACAAGTGCCAAGTATTGGAGCAGAACACAGTCATGTTTCCTTAGGTCTGGACAGAGTTCAATTTATAGTCATGAACAGGCCTCCAAACATAACTACTTCCTTCAAAACTAGGACTTCCCCATCATTTTTTTAAATTACAGTTTTGCCTGAGGGAGACCTAGTAATCATGGTTTCCATTTGAGATCATCAAGTAGCTCATTATAGATTAAGGATATGCAATATAGTGAAGCAAATCTCAGGTTTCCAATTCATAATGTGACATTTAAAGTTTAACACAAAACATGCTGAAAGTTAATTATTTGGAGGGAGGAATAGTTCCTTTCCAGATAAAAGAATATTCTTTGACTCTAAGTCCTCAAATAGGAATACCCCTGAAGAATCTTGAATCACTCAATTCATAGCTATATAATTGTATAGTCCCATTCACCAAAGTAGCTTCTCGATTAAAAAAAAAGGAAAAAACAAAAAAGAACAAACCCATTGATTTTTGACTTAATATCTTTTGGTTTTATTCTGAGAAAATTTGAACAAAGGCACAGAATAAAGCTGAATGTTACCTGCATATTTTAACAAGTAACCCTTGCCCTTGGGCTTCTGATTGTATACACAGGTTGTATACAATGTAAATTTGTAATGTAAAACAATTACAAATCTTAAACTGAATATATAATACTGTTTCTACTGACCAATGAATTATAACATTTGCATGACCAATAGGCTGTGGAAGGGATTTAAACTGCATGGCTTTTATGGATTCAGATGGACAAAGATGCAGTCTTTGTGGATTAGAAAAATACTAACAACTGTTACTAATAAATTCTGACATGGTTTATAGACCTTTTAAAACAGATTAAGCAATTCATCTTGAATAGACAATGAGTTCTAATACTGGTTTAGATTCAGTGGAGACAAAGGGAGAAAGTTCTCTGCCTCAGAACTTTTGATAGAGATGTTTTCAGCTACTCAACAAATAATTAGATTTCACAAGTACTGAACTGCAAATGACATTTAATGGCTTGTCTTGTGGCCTCGTTATGCTCCTCACACACACACACACACACACACACACACACACACACACACACATTTTGCTGACCCTGTAGTCTCACCCATTTGCAGTGCTGATATGTAAAAGTAACTGCCTGCTGGGCCAAGCAGGGCTAGAGATGCTGCAGTGCTGTACTGCAGTGTCATCTCTCTGCACTCATCACCTCATGTTTGACACCACTAGTGACCACCCTTGCACACAACCTGCTCCAAAGCTTCAGTGCACAGTGCCATGAAGCAGCAAAAAGGCTGCCAAAAGGCTGCCACTGTGTGCAGCAGCTGCCCATTTACTGCTTAACTGTGCCCACTATTCAAAGCAGCCTTGATAACAGGCTCAATCTCAACAATGGCATCGTTCCTTCCTACTCCCAAAATGTCAGGCATCACATCTAACAATGGGAGACAGTGTACACCTCGAGTCTAAAAGCCCAGTATGATTCAGCTAGCAAGCAAAGAAAAGCTTTTGGCACCAATTTATAAACTTTTGTCACTGTTTTACTTTAGGGACAAAAAGCCTTCATGCAGTATTAAAATCACATGTTCAGGGTTTATTTTGCACAGCACTTCCGAGCAAAGTAAACTGCATAAATCTAATTTAACAGCATTTCTTATGGCTCACAGTGCCTCTTTAAACAAGCTTTCCTCCAGAGTTTACAAAAGCCATGCATAAAATCCAGAAAAATAAATTATGGGGCTTTGTGACCTCCTCATCTGGCAATGACAATAAGTGGCATTAAGGCAGAGTTTTATACATTTCTAGGGAACATGTCATTTTCCACTGAAAAGGATTCTCCAAACACTTTTTATTAAAGGCAACAAGAATGAGGCAATTATCATAAAATACAGAGGAGAGTTTTGTGTGATTTGATTTGGTTTGATTTTTTTTTTTTACTAGCAATTCAGAAAAGCAAGGTTCTTTATCAAAAAATTTAGGAACTGGCCTCAATGTGGAAGAAAAGGCTGTAAGAGTGGGTAATAACCTGGATAAAACATACATATAATGAGATGAAGATGATGATGACCTATATGACCCCATTCAAAAGAAAAATACCATCTTTGAAATTGGACAAAGGAAAACTGGCAAATTTCCAACTTGTGTTTGTGGCTAAACCACAACCAAATTTTTTATGATTTGTTTTTGCACAATTTTACATTTCTTCTAAAGCAGTCAGTATTGGTGCTTTCAAAATGGGAAAAATGAAAGTCACATGAAGTGAGTTATTGTAATATCAAATAACAAAGCAATAATGGGAATTTTTTTAAAAAAGAAACCCTACACTCTTACAGGACAAGATCTAGGAAGAACACTTTGATCTTCAGTTTGATGCAGCAGCAGATAGATCAAGTATCAAGAATTATTCTTATTGTAAAAAAAGGTTATACGCTGTCAGCAGAAGATAATTCAAAATAATAAAAGAATTAGAGAAAGCAGTGTACTCAGCCTCTGCCTACAGCATTACAGTCCCTAGAGATGAAAGAACAGAATTATTTTTTTCCCCTTGAGTGTTTCACTGGGTAAGAAAAGCTAGCAAATTCAATGCAAGTCTCTTTGGATTTTGGTGTTTTCTTGGTTTTTTGGGTTTTTTTCAGAAAACACAGGTAAACGAGTGCTACTGAGTTTAATGATCTTCACTGGGACACATTTTTTCAAGTCCCTTTCCCTTGGAGAAGCCTTTATATAGCACTCTTCATCAGTGGTTTCTATAGCACTTTACAGAGGAAATAAGATATAATTTCCCTTCCATTTACTGTAAGTAAAACCAAATAAAAAAATCCCAATACAGATATCAAGAGAGGTTCTCAAGGTCAGAATCACCTACGGATTTTCAGACAATTTTCTGGAGCTGATGACTAACTCTAACAACCCTAAAGGCTTACAAGAACTCAACTTGCTTTTTCTTGGTATCATGAAGACCAATGGGAGAGTCTCTAGATTTCACAGTAGCTCCCAAAACTAGGGCTTCCCAAAATTTAATGACTTCCACTTTTACTACAGCTCTATTCAGAAAAACGGTAAAACAAAGACAAAAACAAAGGCCAGGTTTCATGGTGAGGGAGAATGGTGATCTATGCACTAGCAACCTGAAAACATAGGATAATTAATGTCCAGACACTGATCTGGCCACCATCATCTATGACAGAACAAATGGGACTTTTGACAGGCTCCATTTTATAATCTCAAACCTGAGTGAACAGAATTTTTTAAGAGAAAAATTTTTGAAAAAAAAGCTTGAAGATACATCACTAAGATCAAAATCAGACCACAAGCAGTGCAAACCATCAAGGTAAAGTCTAGAAAAAGTCTTGACTGAGAACTTTTATTTCTATGTGATACACCGATTTAACTTAAATCTAATCATCATTATTTACTGAAAGTGGAGCTTTTATGTTGCTAACGTATTTATCTGTTAATACTATCTGGAGGTGAAAACCAAAAATATAAATGCAGCATTAGAGGGAGAAAAGCAAAAGGGAAGTGGTTAGGTTTCCATAAACCTTTCTTTTATGCCTCATTTCTCTAACACAAATGGACTCAATTTCCACTTAGAGAGTTCCTTTGATTTACAGAGTATTAATAGCTGCATTTCATTTCTGAAACACAATCTGATTAGTAATTATGTTCAGAGAGAGATATTGTACTCACATCACTCACACTTTCACAAGGTCTGGAAATCATTACCATACTATTGAAAAACAAGGTTGGAATGTGGTTTAAATTTAACAAAGACAGAGTCACTCACAGAAGGTCAAGATCTTTCAGAAAGTTTTCAAAGTCCTGGCTTACTATTGGCTTATTCTGTCAGTTTTCTCTACCAGATTTCAAAAAAAAAGCAAACTTGGAGGAAACTTTATAAATTTTCAGGAAGACATTTCTGATTATATTAGATCCTTACATGCTCTACAGTTCCTCTACTGTTGACAAATTGAACAGTATTTCTCATACACAGCTTTATGTAGCTAAACTATTGTTTGTCCTCCATCATTTCTTCACATTGTACAGAAGCTCTTTGCATAGTTTTCTTAAAATTGTGAGGTTTTTTTAAAAGTAATATTATAAAGCAACTGTCACAGGTATACAAGAAAGGACTTGAAAATGGTACAGGTGAATTTCATGAGCTACTTATGTCAACTCAAGTCCAAACTGCTGCAAAAAGTGATATTTGTCTGTTCCTTGCACCCAGACAATGTATTTCCTCCTACTACATGTCAGTATTGGATTTCTAATATCTCAGATACAAATTTATAAAAAACAATTTTTCAATGTTTGAATTTTTAACTCTCAAATTTTATTTTCCTATTTAAAATTTCTATCAGTTGACCTGACTTGGCTAGAATTTCCCACAGGTTCCTGCAACTATACTAGATTATTACTGATGAGTACATGAAGTTTTATAATGAAAACAATCTCTTACTTATATCAGAAATTAGCACAAGAGAGCTTTTCTAGGCTTAAGATCCCAATCTGCAGGGTATTAGTACCAAGATAACAGCTTCTTGGGACTAGATCCAGACATCTTTAGCTTTTTTCAGTCTGGTCTGCCTCAAATTAAGACTTAGCCATTTCACTTGCCCTGAAACAAATGAAAAAACAACCAATCCAAAACCAAACCAAAAAACCAGAAAACAATAGACAAATAAACAAAGCAAACAAAACCAACAAAACCCTACACAGAATAAAAACACAATAAATCCTTCATTAGCTTTTTAGCCTTTAATCTGGCAATTTCCCATTCTCCATTCCCCAAAAGTCTTCAACTGATTTTCCAGGAGAGGATGTTTTCTTTTATGTATACTTAGCCTAAGGTTAGCTATCAATTCTGAATATTCTTGTTCTTGATCTTCTGCTATGCCAACAGCTAAGGGCTTGGTTCCATGGCTCCACAGTTTGAGCACGTGTGATAATGGAACTGAACACTATTGACCAGGCATTGCAAGTTGTCCATATACTGATTTTTCACAATAAGCACACCAAAATTGCTATCATCTATTGCAAAATCAAAATTGCAATGGACATCTAGATAATTTGGGGCATTGTTCCTGCAAAAGAAAAATCTGAACACTCCACTGACTTTAGTGGACCTACAGCATTTATATTGTTAAAGAACGTGATCCACTGTAATTTGAAACTCAAACACAGATACAATAAAATTTAATGTAGCTTGGAAAGGATCTATTCTAGAAACAGCTTGTAAGCATCAGATAATTACTCTCTTCAGATAGTTACAAGGGTGGATTAATTTTACATCTTGCTCATTTACATTTAGTATGATGCAGATGAATCAATGCTACAAGAAGAAGAACTGCAGGAATGTTTATCAAAATGTGTAAACATGTTTACAGTTCTTTTGCTGTACATTCATTCCATCTCATTTTTACTTAATTACAGATAATCTTCAGTAGTAATGAAGAAAGCTTCTGAAAGAATTCCTTCCTATTGAACTACAAAGTTACCAAAAAATTGGCAAAAAGCCTAGTTCTTCTGTAGGGACTAACTCTCTAAAGGTCAGTGCTGATCTCATGA
This sequence comes from Luscinia megarhynchos, assembly GCA_034336665.1. Taxonomy (NCBI): domain Eukaryota; kingdom Metazoa; phylum Chordata; class Aves; order Passeriformes; family Muscicapidae; genus Luscinia; species Luscinia megarhynchos. Next base: position 39,348,399 of record CM067566.1, on the reverse strand, counting down.
GGGTAGCTATCCCTTATTTTTTCCCCTCAGTCATATAAATTAGTTTATTTTAAAAAGATCTTTTAGATTTCCATGGATTTGAGTGGTCAAAAAGCCTAATAAATTTGTCAAACATATTGCACTGAGAGAAGAGATGCAAGAGAAAATTGCCTTTAGTTTCCAGAATCCTGGATTATAGTTTTATTCTACGAAAACTGTATTATTACATGTATTACATGGTTAGAAGGATTCCATGGTAGAACATTTTGTATTCTCCAGTTTCCAACCTTCTGAAAAGGTTTCTACTTCTAGTCAGGTCATTTATATTCAGAATACATAAAAGGAGATAGTCAGGTCTTTCTACAGGACTAAAGAAGCTCTTTCTAATTCTAAGCTCTTCTCCCTTTTAAAGGGTTCCTTATTCAGTCCTAAAAGAAAATGTAAAGTAATTCAAGAGCTTTAGACAAGAATTGGTTTCCTCTCTATCAAATCTATTAAATAAGTGCAGTACTTTGAAAATGGAAATTGCTAAACAAAAGCTAAATACTATTGCCATGACTTCATTGCCAAGGGACAGCTGCTATTAAGGTGGAATTATTACTTTAACATTTTCCACAATGCATCCTGCTTTACATTGTTCTAACCATGCCAAAATTTAAGCATTTGGACTGTAATATTGTTTGTCATTTTTGTCCTCTTAAAAATTTAACAATAATAATTTTATGCTTTGTATGATAACATACACAAAATTCATTGGCTTTAAAGGTTTTTTATATATTTCCTAGTATTTCTGGAGCACTTTTGTTACCATAAGAATGTCTCCAGCACGCTTGAAACCTGACTGGGTGGAGGACTCCTTTTGCAACTACAAAGATAACTTTTCCTGGAAGCAATTCCTTCAGCATTACTCAGTGTAAAAAAAAAAATAAAAATTATATATATCTATATTTATTCAACATAGATTTTATTGAGTCTTGTAGCTAAATAACAAGATTTTCACTTCAACAAGCATGCCTCACAACCAGGAAGACTATAGATCACAAAGGGATTAATTCCTTCCCCATTCCCAATTGCTTTTCCTGAAGGATAAAGGACATTATGGGAAGAGATCTAGAATTGATCTTTGCGTTGCAGCCTTGTTATTCCAGGATTTTTCTTGTCCAGGCATAATAAAGGAGAAAGTGTACTACGGGTGAGACAAAGTGATAAGGAGCTATAAAGGAAATAAGAGAGCAATGGCAGCTTGGATCAGCAGAGAATTATAAGAGAAATAGACTGGAATTGTTGTGCTACTACTGCATGATAAGGGACTGATTGTATGACAGAGGATGGGCCAGAGAGACACAAAATTTGAAGAGTCAGTAATCAGATGTTGAGCTGCTATTTTTACTTTGATATTCTAGGAAAAAGCTGTGAAACTTATGGACAAATATGTCCTGTATTCTTCCTAAGTGAGGGGTTATAATGCACTGCAACTTCTGCTCTGAGCATGCAGGAGAAATGTCCTTCAAGCACCTGAGAAATCTAGCTCAGCTACAGAGGAACAACATGGTAGCACACATCAACTGGTTCTAGTAAATATCTTTAAAAAAGAAATAAAATGTTTAAAATTTCTTTGTTATTTAGAGGAGGACAGAGAAAAGGTAAATAAAGCCATCTATTGAATGAAAACTTTTCCTATTTCAGTGAGTAATTTAGCAGAGTTACAAAGTTAATTCATACTTATTAGAATTCATAAGGGAAGAAAATGTTAATAATCTACACTCAAAAATGTTTTAAGACATGGTGAGTATTGAATGGTGAAACGGCCATCAAGTAATAAGATGAAGAGATGCATAAATTGCACCAGAGATACAGCAATATCATTGAGACAAAATTTTCACAACACAACCTGAAGACAATAAAATTGCATTAGACTGGGAAAACTACTTGGAAAAGCTTTTGAAGACAAAGAAAAAAAATTCACAGAAACACAAAATCAGGAGAATTAAGAAAAACAACATAGTTTACAGATGTGAACTGGTTGCAAAAAAGCCTTTGCTGAATTAGGCTGTGCACATCAAAAGATACATACAACAGTGTTCCAGCACTTGATATCCTGCACTTCCACAGCTGCTTCTGGAACAGCATATTCAGTTCTGGGCATACTACCAGGAAATGAAAAATGATTTGAAGAAACAGTAAAGAAATTTAACGCCTGAGGGAATTTTATGTTGCAAGATTTAGGTGATCTAAATATGATCTGCTGTTTTCAGCAAGAACCAAAAAGACCCAAAGAATACAAATATAACAGTAAGGATAAGTGACATGGTTTAAGAAGATTTAATTTCCATATGAAACAAAAACCCCCACCAACATTAAAGTTAACAAAAATGAAACATTTAACAAAATGGGAAAATATTCTAAGACAAGAGTAAAAGTACTTGGTGCAATTATCTCTCTGTGATACTGAGAAAAGCTTCTCTGGAAAATTGAAAGCTAAGATAGTCCAGGACTTTAAACACTTAAAGAAGCCAAGAGGCATACAGGACAGGGACAAAATTAGGATGTAGCGGGAAATAGTGATGCATTAATGCCTGAGAAAAGGAAACCAGTGCAAAAAGTCTAAGAGAGAGCACGAATACCAGAAACTCCTAAAGAAAAGTACCAATTGAAGTGCTGAGAAGTGTTATCTCAGGACTTCCACTGTTTAGTATTTTGTGTCTGTAGCATCTATTTCTACAAAATATCTTTTTCAATAGCAGGTATATATTTGAGGGTATTCTGACTGGAAATTTTACTATCAGTATAATTTATAATCTTTATAATAAGTGTAAATGAGAATAGAACTAGAAAAAAAAAATCAAAATCAAAATCAAATTCTAGCTTTCTTACAAACTAAGTCCACCTTATCCTGTAAGTAATTAGCTTATCTGGACTCAAATGTACATAAATAAAAGATGTACTACAGAGAGAGCTGACTTAAACAAGAACTCATCATGAAAAGAAAAAAAATTCTACTGTAGAATAAAATAAGCAAAGAACTCAATCTAATATACTCACACTTCAAGGACCTCTCAGGCATGAAAAATGTGAATTTTTAAAAGGTTAATTTCAGCTCTCAGGTATGCCTGACTAAAGGCAGGTTACAATAAGAAATTGTTTTAATTATGGCAAGCCAGCTAACTGTATCCCTACAGTCTTTAGTTCTAATAGTCATAGTTAAGGAATTTTGAGAGATTCTATAATAACCACCACGTTCATATCAAAGCACATCTGGGGCCACATTTTGCTCTTAGTTACACCATTTGGGTGTTAAACTCTCCAAATAAACGTAGATTCTGTTTACAAAAGCCCTTAGCCTCACAAAGCATCCAGAAATGGAGTGTGGTTTTAATAAATAAAACAATGGGGAATACTTCTTACAATTGAGACATTCATAGATGGAAAAAAAATTAAAAATTTGGAACTTTCTTTAGACAAATTATTCCTTCTAAGATGCCACATCTCCAGGAAGATTCCTCAGCTATGAGAACTGAGAGTATTATGAAGACACTAACTTTCATTTCAGTTGAATCTGTAGCTTAAAACAGAACCAGGAATAAGGATTAGGACTTGATCCTTCCACATTAGTGCTTCAACTAGCAACCTAGAGACAATTACTGACCTGCTGACTGTCATAATGGCTTTGTAACAGAATAGGTCAACCCTCAAACTTAACAAATGATGTTGTGAGCTACAGTTCTTGAGGTAGCCTACACCCCAAACAAAGCAGAAGGGGCATCTGATTCTTGTTTCCCACTACATGATGAATGTAAACTGGACACCAACAGCTCCATTTTAATAAAATTTACTGCTGCTTCAACAGAGCTCTGAACACATCTAGCAGAAGCAGTCCCTATAGGTGAAATACACAGAAGAAAAAAATTCTGACTCTATTCCAGACAGATTCTGAGCAATCCCTACAGGTGAAATACACAGAACAAAATTCTGACTCTATGCCAGACAGATTCCAAGCAATCTAATTCAGGATATTTGTGACAGTCACTTATTTTGGCAGCAATAAGCTCTCGGATCCTCTCTAAAGAAATGCACATACTTATTTTTTGCATTGAAATGTTAAATTGCAATTCTAGAGGGACAGTGAAATAAAACAAACAAAGAACTCAGCCCTTACTCTCTAGGGAATTGGGGTGGATTTGGCTGATGTTGGAGGAAATGTGTAGTTACAATGAGGGTTACTATGCAGTTGTCTGTTTCTTGCTGGTCTAACCTACGTCTCATACCTTGAGAATTTTTCAATTGTCGTGCCTTATCAACACCCTTTCTTCTACCATTATTTTTTTAAATGAATCTTCCCAACACATTTCTTCCGCTACCACCATATATTTTAACCTTATACTACTTCCTGTTGTTGTTTAAATGTAATTTTCCACAATTATTTAGGGACATCTATCTATCTAAAGACCAAAAAAAACACCACAATCAAAATCCTTTGTGACAGCATTTCCCTATTAGGAAAGAGAACTAGGAAATTTACTTTGAAAATTATGTACTTATGTTGCCCAAGTCCCATAGAGATTGATATGTTGAAGCTAATTGCTATACAATACTGCATTAATAATAATTGTTTAAAAATAAAGGAGAACAGCATGAGTAAGACAAGTAAAACAGATTCAATTAGCTATATTCGATAGGATCATTTTTCAGTGTATCTTAGAAAAAATTTTAAGGCAAGATTTGGCATAGAAAAATTATTTCAGTAGCTTGAAAATCCCATGAATTATCTGTCTCACTCAAAGAATGGAATTGAAAATAAATTTTTTAATAACTAGATTTAAAACCCAAAGGAAGACCTTTCCATATATGGCACAATTCAATTTAAAAATTCCTTCTTACAGAATGTTTCATAAAACAAAAGCATAAATTAGAATAATTTCAGAACAGGCCAGCTGGCAATTCCCAGTCCTTAAATTCCTAGTTACCAGAATCTGGGAAGACATACATGTGAGAATGACACAATCCATCTTCTATTTCTTGTTTCTCTTTTTAGAAGTATTTGCTATTATCAAACTACACAAATGCATAATCTGACTTAATTGATTTTACCATATTATATGAAGTGCCAAGAATATTATACAGACAGTAGGTCAGCAAGGTGTGTGCTATAGCACCCACAAATTCAGCAGAAGAGCTAAGCCATGGACCAATACTAAAAAAAATAAAGATACATTTCAAAGTGTGTGCTTTCTCAGACTCAGCAACTATAGGCTTGTGTTTCTCGGCACTGAAGGTTCTGCTACTTTAGATTATGTCCAGATTTGAAAAAAATTGAAGATGACATTAAGACAAATGAAAAAGAAAAAAGCTACCCAGGTATGAAAGTAAACTGAAAAAAAAACCAAAATACAGATAAAAAATTGTAAACAAAGTATATTTTTCATTGATGAATCACGTACAACTGAACGGACAAAGCAATATGCAAGGGAAATGAAGAAGAAATTACATAAAGGAAAAATAAGAGTTAAGATAGCCAAGGAGACTAACTGCATAAGTGTATAGGGGAATAAAACCAATCTCTCCCCTCCCTCAGCATGCAGTTTTACTTTGAAAAATAGTGCTAATATTTAATGCTCAAATAAAAGAGAAGGGGAGCTATAAAATCACGACAATTGAGTAGATTGCTTGGAATCCCAAGAAACATAGCTATGAAAGTATGTGTGGGAGAGAAATAAAAATGTGAGTATAAAACTTAAGTTTTCAGTTCTTATCCTTAAATTTCTGTGTAAAATTATAATAGGTAATACATTTTGTGGCTGGATAGGTACACATATATATACTGAGAAAGTATCAGAAGCCAGGTCATATGGTAGCTTTGAGAAGAATGGCTTTATTAAAGCAAGACAAAATATTAAGTATATCAGCCAAAGTAAGCACTGATTGTTTCTATATTTGCTAGCTATTAAATATGCAAGATTTGGAACTTGAAACTGTTGAAGCAAAACAACATTCTAACATTTGTTATCTTTTAGTCTGAGAACATGTATGCATAAAATAACTTTAAATAAGACAAAACAAATTCGTTTATAGCAAATTATATTATTGATCATTCTCAAGAAATTTTTCCATTGTTTCAACTTTTAAAATAAATTCAACAATTAATTTCAGTGTCAATAAGCATTTTATTTTTCATAAGTCGGGAGTGAAACAACATTCCATCATTCCAATTCTAAAGTTCTTTGTTCCAAAGAATTTGCGAATTTATTACATTCAACATGTACTTGCATGTTGCTAGAAATAAATAACTCATAGTGAAGTCTATATACAGTCAGTGCTCCTGCTAGCCAAAGTTTTCTGATTAAAACTCTGTGAAAAATGAACTGAAAAAAATCCAAACCATACTGTCTTGGCTTGCAAAACAGGATGTAACCAAAAGTCTGTATTCTATCACCATCTTTTGAAACCAGGTGGGACAGTGATCCTTACCTCCGGAGTGGTTTGGTTTTTTCCTTTTTTTTTTTATTACTGCATTTTAATTTTTAATTTTTCCTAGTAAAGAACTGTTATTCCTATTCCCATATCTTTGCCTGAGAGCTCCTTAATTTCAAAATTATAATAATTTGGAGGGAAGGGGTTTACATTGTCCATTTCAAGAGAGGCTACTACCTTTCTTAATAAACACCTGTCTTTCAAACCAAGACACATACACAAATTAATGGGAGGGCAACTTCATTGTAAATATTACAAGGCTATTACACCAAAAATACTGCTTACTTGTAAGAGTTTTCTGAGCCAGTATAAATTAAAAGGTTAATAAATAATATTTTTTCTACACCCTCACTAAACCCTTGCCACCAAAGCCATAGCCTCTGACCAGAAAACACACAGTAATTTCAAGACTGGTTTCTTCCAACATTGGAGATTAGATTTCAGTTATAAAGATGTAATTTCAAGTCCTGTAAACTGCTGATGTAAAGTAAGGACATAGAATGCATTAAGTCCGTATGAAGTGATGCCAATTGACATTGAAACAAGTGATGTGATTCCTGGGATTACTCTGGCCTCCTTACGACTTCTTTCCTTCCAACTGTGATGAAATTTACTGGCCATAACAAAGCCAACGAGGAAACACTCAGTGACTTCAGCTGAGTCAGCTGTCTCTGACTCCTAGTGCAAGCTAGGGGACAAGCCAACAGCCTGTTAAATCCCACGGCACTGTTGGGTCCATTAGGAGAGAGATTCAGATACATTTTGAGGAATCCAAAAGTCTCTCAGTAATATTTACATGTCTGACCAAAGCAAACCTATCATCTACTGTCTAAAACCCAAAAAACACATTTTGGACACTTTAAATAAGGAATTTACATGCTGAACTGTGTTTATGCTACTGAAGTTAATACGTGTTCATCGACCAAAAAAAAAAAAAAAGAAGAACATGAAGTTGTCTTATAGTCAGTTATTAACGCAAAGCAATTAATAAAAAAAATCCAACAACTAATTCCCTACAATCCATAGATTTCATGACATATTTGTAAGTTGCACATTTTGAAGTATAGAATATTTGAAATATAATTAGAAAAAATTATGAAATAATTAAAATCTTTAAACCTAGAATGTGGAGCAGACTAACATTTTATCTAGTTAATAGTAAGAGAAATTGAATGGTTACTCTCATAGGACAGATACATATTATGTTGTGTACATAGCAACTGTCATTGCAAGCTAGTTTTCCCAAGTACACTAATAGAAAAACAGGAAGAAAAACAAACAAAATTAACCAACCAACAAAACCCCAAAAAACAACCAAAAAACAACCCACCAAAGCTAACACATGGTCTTTTACACAGCCATTATTGTTAAAGGAACATCAACTGGATCACTCTGCAGATGTATACAAATGTCCTTGTACATATATTTTAATAGAATTATACCCACAGAAGGGGTAAAAAACCCAAAAACCTAACAAACCTAGACATGAGAAATTTGTCACTGAGGATGTGGATCTATCAGAATGTATCAATCTCAGCCATCATATTGAAAGAAATACTTGCAATTATATGGTAAGTATTTATAGAAATGATAGAGAAGGACTTTGTAGCCAGATAGTGACAAGAAAAGGGGCAATAGTTTTAAACTGTGATTTCAGGTTTACATTGAATGTTGAGAAGAAATTATTCACTATGAATTCTTCACAATAGTAAAGCATTGAATAGGTTGTGCAGAGAGGTGCTGGGGGGCCCATGCCTGGATGAACAGACAGACTGAGATGAGCTCTCAGACTGCCTCCAGTCTGAGGCTGGAGGGCAGCATTGCAGAAAGGTACCTAGTGGTACTGGTCAAAAGCAAGATGAACAGGGAGTCAGCAGTGCCCCCAGCAGCCAGGAGGGCCAACCCTGTCCTGGGGGGGCATCAGGCACAGCATCACCAGCCAGACAAGGGAGGGGATTGTCCTGCCTGCTCTGTGCTCATCCTGAATTCTGTGTGCAGGTTTAGGCACCACAATATAAAAAAGACCATTAGGCTATTAAAGAATGTGCAAAAAAGGGCAACAGTAATGGTGAAAGGCCTTGAAGGTAAGCCAAATGAGAAGTGTCTGAGTTCACTCGGTCTATTCAGACAGGAGAAGAGATTTAGGGGGGATCTCATCCCAGTCTACAATTTCCTCATGAAGGGAAGGGGAGAGGCAGGTACTGATTTCTTCTCTGTGGTGACCAGTAACAGGACATGAAGGAATGGCCTGATGTTGCCAGAGGAGGTTTAGGTTAAATATAAGGAAAAGGTTTCTCACCCAAAGGGTGGTCAGGCACTGGAACAGGCTCTCCAGGGCCTGGACACAGCACAAAGACTGCTGTTGTTCAAGAAATGTCCAGACAACATTCTGAGGCACATGGTGTGATTCCTGGAGCTGTCCCATGCTGGGCCAGGAGCTGGACTTCGATAAACAGTGTAGGTCCCTTCCAACTCAGCATATTCTGTGATTCTGTGTTTAGGGCCAAGTTGGATGGAGCCCTGAGCAACCTCGTCTCATGAATGGAATCCTTTCCACGGTAGGACAGTTGGAACAACTTGTTCTTAAGGTCTCTTCCCATCCAACACATTCTATAACTCTATATTGTTGTGAGTAGTGGCATGGATACCTACTCCTTTGTTCTCTATTCTAATTAAATTCCAGCAGGAACTTAATAACAGAATAGATATCAGTGCAAACTTTCCATCTCTGGACTTCAGCACATACTGTTCAGATTAAATCTTTGGAGATTATCTTGTGCCAAATTTGACTTCCACTAAGCATGCAACACCACGCCAAATTAACCAACAGGTTCAGACAAGACTGAGCGAATTTTTGAAAAGGACAAAAACATGGAGTTGGTAGCAAAAGTCAAAGGTTTCTTTCTAAAGCATAAAAATTACATATAACACTGATAACAAGGTGTCTGAAACTGTAAGGTAGACTGTATTGTTAAGCAGAAAACATAGAATTAAACTTCCTATGCAATGCTATTGCCACTGCTATCTGCAAACACATTTTATAATCATTCTTCGTGACATGGTCACAAAACCCATGCACATTCATTATTCAATCTTCTTTAGAATCATTAAGTCTGCTGTGATGAAAAAAACATATTCCACATGGAAACATCAGCTAAGTAATAAACCACTAAGCAAGCAAAATCCAAGCACCTGATCACCAGTTCAAGTCAGATAATACATTCAGATTTATAAAATGAAACTTCAGTCAACTTATCATGGATATTTGCAGCTCATAAATGATTTAGAAATTATGAGAATCATTAACTCAAACTACGAAAGTTAACAGTTTCACCTTGAATAATGTACCACAAAATATGAAATGGATGTTGGCAAAATATACTTTGCATATCTTGTGCTTATTAGTCAAAAATTTTGTCATAAATTTGTCTATTTCCTGAAAACAAATCTAACAATATTTTTACCATGCATAAAATTGAAATTCCTACAAAAAACGGTCAGCCTAGTATGTTTTATGCTTGAACATTAGTAACTTCCATATAAAAAATTGTGACCACACCTACTTCTTCCTTGTATGTTCTACAGTGAAATGCATAAAATAATTGTATTCCATTTCCGGGTCGCAGCGCCATTCATGCGGCATCCGGAAGGCGCTATGCCATATGGCAACCGCCT